>CAWUFW010019043.1:0-200317 GCA_963921515.1 Calotriton arnoldi | reverse complement strand
CCATGAGTGGTAAAGTGAACTGCCTGGTCTGTAATGTTTAAGAATTGTTGTTCTGTTTCAAGGTTGGCATTAGTGCAATGTTTCTGATTTTGTGTTAGTAGATTTGTATCTATTTGCAATTTGTTTGTGTTTTCTTTTTTGTATAAAAAAATCCTAAATGTGATGGTGGTGTGTGTAGGCTGGTGCTTGGCTGGCGGTGTGCGTGGAGTGGCGCTCGGCTGGCAGTGTGTGAGTAGTGACTTGCTGCTGGTCACTACACACACTGCTAGCCGAGCGACACTCCACACAATCCATCAGGTTGTGTGGTTGCTGTGTTAGGAATGTGGGCGTGTGAAAGTGATGGGCCCTTGAATGGCGCTGTCTGCTGGTGTGAGTGTTGTAATGTGATGGGCCCGCGGCTGGTGGTGTGAATGGTTTTGTATTTGTCACACGTATGAAAGGTGTATGAATGGCCTGTAAAGAGGTTGGTGCCTTGTCGTGGCTTTACAGCTCACGAGCTGTGAGTCAATGGTTCAGTTTCTCGTCCTTTCAATTATTAACAGTGCATTTCATTTTTGTGAAATCACTTGTTAATACAATTGTATATACTGAACCATCACTCACCCTCGTGCCAAATCCAACCAGTATGTGTGTGTGCTTGAGGAATAGATGGCTGTGCAGTAATCTTTGTCTTTTTAGTCTGTCTGCCAAGGTGTACATTCCGTCTAAGAATAACCTACCAACTGTAGATATTGTCGTAAACGAAACACCCATGGGAGTACATGGTGATATCTCTCTTGTGGATCCCAACAAGTTATGGTACCCACAATGTCCTGCAAACCTCAAAATGTCTGTCACATTTTCCTTGCAATATTGTGCCAACATTTTCACGCTGCAGAAATAAACAACACATTATCTCATTATGACCTGGTTTTGCAAGGGGGTCACCTGGGTTTTGGCCCGGGGCTCGGTGGCCACATGGGGAAACCTACCAAACCCACACATTTCTGAAAAGTAGACACCCGGGGCTTCCAGGGAGGTATGGCTTGCGTGGATCCCCAAAGTTTCCTTACCCAGAATCCCTGCAAACCTCACTTTTAGCTGAAAAATCACTTTTTTCACACATTTTTGTGTGGGAAAGTGTGGCATCACTGGCCTCACACAAATTTCCTACCACCCAGCGTTCCCCCAGGTCTCTCGATAAAATGGTGCCTCACTTGTGTGGGAGGCCCAAGTACCGCGACAGGCAAGGGCCCACAACGTATTGAGGCGACCTCAAAATGGCCTTTCACAAAACCACCTGGTTTTGCAAGGAGTCACCTGGGTTTTGGCCCCGTGCTCGGCGGCCATCTAGGAAACCTACCAAACCCACACATTTCTGAAAAGTAGACACCCGGGGGCTTCCAGGGAGGTATGGCTTGTGTGGATCCCCCAACGTTTCCTTACCCAGAATCCCCTGCAAACCTCACTTTTAGCTGAAAAAATCACTTTTTTCACACATTTTTGTGTGGGAAAGTGTGGCATCACTGGCCTCACACAAATTTCCTACCACCCAGCGTTCCCCCAGGTCTCCCGATAAAAATGGTGCCTCACTTGTGTGGGAGGCCCAAGTACCCGCGACAGGCAAGGGCCCAAAACATTTTGATAGGCAATGTTGATGTTGCCTCAAAGCGTTTTGTGTCCTTGCCTGTCAGCGGGTACTTAGGCCTCCCACACAAGTGAGGCACCATTTTATCGGGAGACCTGAGGAACTGGGTGGTAGGAAATTGTGTGAGGCCAGTGATGCCACACTTCCCACACAAAATGTGTGAAAAAGTGATTTTTCAGCTAAAAGTGAGGTTTGCAGGGATTCTGGGTAAGAAACGTTGGGGGATCCACGCAAGCCATACCTCCCTGGAAGCCCCGGTGTCTACTTTTCAGAAATGTGTGGGTTTGGTAGGTTTCCCAAGATGGCCGCCGAGCACGGGCCAAAACCCAGGTGACCCCCTTGCAAAACCAGGTGGTTTTGAGATAGGCAATTTTGAGGTCGCCTCACTACGTTGTGGGCCCTGCCTGTCGAGGTACTTGGGCCTCCCACACAAGTGAGGCACCATTTTTATCGGGAGACCTTGGGAACGCTGGGTGGTAGGAAATTTGTGTGAATCCAGTGATGCCACACTTTCCCACACAAAAATGTGTGAAAAAGTGATTTTTCAGCTAAAAGTGAGGTTTGCAGGGATTCTGGGTAAGGAAACGTTGGGGATCCACGCAAGCCATACCTCCCTGGAAGCCCCCGGGTGTCTACTTTTCAGAAATGTGTGGGTTTGGTAGGTTTCCCTAGATGGCCGCCGAGCACGGAGCCAAAACCCAGGTGACTCCTTGCAAAACCAGGTGGTTTTGAGATAGGCAATTTTGAGGTCGCCTCACTACGTTGTGGGCCCTTGCCTGTCGCGGGTACTTGGGCCTCCCACACAAGTGAGGCACCATTTTTATCGGGAGACCTGGGGGAACGCTGGGTGGTAGGAAATTTGTGTGAGGCCAGTGATGCCACACTTTCCCACACACAAATGTGTGAAAAAAGTGATTTTTTCAGCTAAAATTGAGGTTTGCAAGGGATTCTGGGTAAGGAAACGTTGGGGGATCCACGCAAGCCATACCTCCCTGGAAGCCCCCGGGTGTCTACTTTTCAGAAATGTGTGGGTTTGGTAGGTTTCCCTAGATGGCCGCCGAGCACGGGGCCAAAAACCCAGGTGACCCCACTTGCAAAACCAGGTGGTTTTGACATAGGCAATTTTGAGGTCGCCTCACTACGTTGTGGGCCCTTGCCTGTCGCGGGTACTTGGGCCTCCCACACAAGTGAGGCACCATTTTTATCGGGAGACCTGGGGGAACGCTGGGTGGTAGGAAATTTGTGTGAGGCCAGTGATGCCACACTTTCCCACACAAAAATGTGTGAAAAAAGTGATTTTTTCAGCTAAAAGTGAGGTTTGCAGGGGATTCTGGGTAAGGAAACGTTGGGGGATCCACGCAAGCCATACCTCCCTGGAAGCCCCCGGGTGTCTACTTTTCAGAAATGTGTGGGTTTGGTAGGTTTCCCCAGATGGCCGCAGAGCACGGGGCCAAAACCCAGGTGACCCCCTTGCAAAACCAGGTGGTTTTGTGAAAGGCCATTTTGAGGTCGCCTCAATACGTTGTGGGCCCTTGCCTGTCGCGGGTACTTGGGCCTCCCACACAAGTGAGGCACCATTTTTATCGGGAGACCTGGGGGAACGCTGGGTGGTAGGAAATTTGTGTGAGGCCAGTGATGCCACACTTTCCCACACACAAATGTGTGAAAAAAGTGATTTTTTCCAGCTAAAAGTGAGGTTTGCAGGGGATTCTGGGTAAGGAAACGTTGGGGGATCCACGCAAGCCATACCTCCCTGGAAGCCCCCGGGTGTCTACTTTTCAGAAATGTGTGTGTTTGGTAGGTTTCCCTAGGTGCCGGCAGAGCTAGGGTTCACAAACTACAGCTAGGCATTTTGCCAAAAAAGGGTCATTTTTCACTGCGAAATTGAGGTGTGACCACGTTGCGTTTTGCGCCGTTTCCTGTCGCAGGCACTAGGCCGACCCACACAAGTGAGGTACCATTTTTCTCGTTAGACTTTGGGGAACGCGGGGTGGGTGGAAATTTGTGGATCCACGCAGATTCCAGAACTTTCCACCACAGAAATGTGGGGAAAATGTGTTTTTTTTGACAATTTTTTATGTTTGCAAGGGATTCTGGGTAACAGAACCTGGTGGGAGGCAGTCAAGTCACCCCATCCTGGATTCCCCTGGGTGTCTAGTTTTCAAAAATGTATAGGTTTGCTAGGTTTCCCTAGGTGCCGGCAGAGGTAGGGTTCAAAAACTACAGCTAGGCACTTTGCCAAAAAAGGGTCATTTTTCACTGCGAAATTGAGGTGTGACCACGTTGCGTTTTGCGTCGTTTCCTGTCGCAGGCACTTGGCCGACCCACACAAGTGAGGTACCATTTTTCTCGTTAGACTTTGGGGAACGCGGGGTGGGTGGAAATTTGTGGATCCACGCAGATTCCAGAACTTTCCACCACAGAAATGTGGGGAAAATGTGTTTTTTTTGACAATTTTTTATGTTTGCAAGGGATTCTGGGTAACAGAACCTGGTGGGAGGCAGTCAAGTCACCCCATCCTGGATTCCCCTGGGTGTCTAGTTTTCAAAAATGTATAGGTTTGCTAGGTTTCCCTAGGTGCCGGCAGAGGTAGGGTTCAAAAACTACAGCTAGGCACTTTGCCAAAAAAGGGTCATTTTTCACTGCGAAATTGAGGTGTGACCACGTTGCGTTTTGCGCCGTTTCCTGTCGCAGGCACTAGGCCGACCCACACAAGTGAGGTACCATTTTTCTCGTTAGACTTTGGGGAACGCGGGGTGGGTGGAAATTTGTGGATCCACGCAGATTCCAGAACTTTCCACCACAGAAATGTGGGGAAAATGTGTTTTTTTGGACAATTTTTTATGTTTGCAAGGGATTCTGGGTAACAGAACCTGGTGGGAGGCAGTCAAGTCACCCCATCCTGGATTCCCCTGGGTGTCTAGTTTTCAAAAATGTATAGGTTTGCTAGGTTTCCCTAGGTGCCGGCAGAGGTAGGGTTAAAAAACTACAGCTAGGCACTTTGCCAAAAAAGGGTCATTTTTCACTGCGAAATTGAGGTGTGACCACGTTGCGTTTTGCGCCGTTTCCTGTCGCAGGCACTAGGCCGACCCACACAAGTGAGGTACCATTTTTCTCGTAAGACTTTGGGGGACGCGGGGTGGGTGGAAATTTGTGGATCCACGCAGATTCCAGAACTTTCCACCACAGAAATGTGGGGAAAATGTGGTTTTTTTGACAATTTTTTATGTTTGCAAGGGATTCTGGGTAACAGAACCTGGTGGGAGGCAGTCAAGTCACCCCATCCTGGATTCCCCTGGGTGTCTAGTTTTCAAAAATGTATAGGTTTGCTAGGTTTCCCTAGGTGCCGGCAGAGGTAGGGTTCAAAAACTACAGCTAGGCACTTTGCCAAAAAGGGTCATTTTTCACTGCGAAATTGAGGTGTGACCGCATTGCGTTTTGTGCCGTTTCCTGTTGCAGGCACTAGGCCGACCCACACAAGTGAGGTACCATTTTTCTCGTAAGACTTTGGGGGACGCGGGATGGGTGGAAATTTGTGGATCCACGCAGATTCCAGAACTTTCCACCACAGAAATGTGGGGAAAATGTGTTTTTTTTGACAATTTTTTATGTTTGCAAGGGATTCTGGGTAACAGAACCTGGTGGGAGGCAGTCAAGTCACCGCATCCTGGATTCCCCTGGGTGTCTAGTTTTCAAAAATGTATAGGTTTGCTAGGTTTCCCTAGGTGCCGGCAGAGCTAGGGTTCAAAAACTACACCTAGGCACTTTGCAAAAAAAGGGTAATTTTTCATTGTGAAAATGTGGTACGTCCACTTTGCATTTTGAGCCATTTCCTGTTGTGGGCACAAGGGCTACCCACACAAGTGAGGTACCATTTTTATCGGGAGACTTAGGGTAACACAGAATTGTAGAGCAACTGTTATTACCTATTGACTTTCGATGCATTTCTGCCTTCCAAATGAAAGACAATGTGTAAAAATAAGTCATTTTGAAAAATGACCTATAATTCTCATGCTAGTATGGGTACTCCCAATTTCGGAAATGTGCAAATATCTACTGTTTCTAAAATCTACATTTTGTTCCCATTTCAGAAATACATAGGTGTCTTTCATAACAATTTTTCCATGTATACATTTTCCCAAAATAATTGCTATATACCCGGTACTTAAAAAAAATCATTGCAAGATGTTGCTCAATTATTGGCTCTGGGTTCGTCGGGTTCTTGGTGAACCTACAAGTCCTATATATCCCCACAACCAGAAAGGTCCAGCGGATATAACGGTATATTGCCTTCAAATAGCTGTCATAATTAGAAGAAGTTACAGGTGAAAACGTTGACACAAATGGCTGTTTTTTTCAACTAATTTTCAATTTTTCCTTTATTTAACTGTTAGTTTCTATAAGGAAAACTTTAAGGATCTACACAAATGACCCCTTGCTGAATTCAGAATTTTGTCTACTTTTCATAAATGTATGGCTTTCCAGGATCCATTATTGGTTCCATACCCATTTCTACCATTAACTGGAAGGAGGTTGAAAGCACAAAAAATAGCAAAAATAGGCTATGTCCCAGAAAAATGCCAAAACTGTGTAAAAAAGTTGGTTTTCTGACAAAAGTCTGCTTGTCCCTGAAAGCTGGGAAGATGGTGATTTCATCCCCACAACCCCTTTTTTGATGCCATTTGCAGGGAAAAATCAAGACGCTTATATCTGTAACCCTTTTTTTGCCTTTTTCCAAAAAAAAACAAAATTTAGCTGTATTTTGACTAATTTCTGGGTCCCCTCCAGGGGAATCCACAAACCCTGGGTACCTTTACAATCCCCATGATGTTAGAAAAAAGGACGCAAATTTGGCATGGATACCTTATGTGGTCAAAAAGTTACAGGGGCCTAAGCGCGCACTACCCCAAATAGCCAAAAAAAGGCTTAGCACAGGAGGGGAAAAGGCCTAGCAGCGAAGGGGTTAACCTATCTCCAATAAGGGGTTGTTTGGACTGGTGCAAGGTGCCCACTATAATTAGTGGACAGCATATGCCAGGCCAACTTCTCACATTGGTGTGCAGCGTGTGGGATTCCAGCTTGCTATTGTTTTACCAGATAATCTCAATTGAATTGATCAACTGAAAACCACTAAAGGTACCTAAGGTACATATAAATTAAGCTTAGAATACAGTAAGTTCTACTGAACTTAGAGTTGTGTGTTAAGGGATAGCACACCCTTTCTACAACTCAAGAGAGTTTAGTAGGCCACATTAGAGTAGGTAGTGCATACACCACACCTCACTAGTGATGTCTTCAAAGCCAGGACCCAGTGAGTCCTTGCCAGAAGCCCATGGGCTTCTCCCCTCCAAGTATGATACACTCCCATTCTTGGAATTGAGAGCATTATGTAACTTGAGGAAATTGAAGACAGGACAAAGTCCCACCACCCAACATCTGAGAGAGATGTTGGAAGCTTATGATCTCAGTAAGCCCTTAGGGACTGAAGGGGTAGGAGCTGAGGGTGGGGCAGAAGATGAGGATGGGGCCAGGGGTAGCAATACCCCCAGCCCCCCCTCTGAAACTGGCCAGGAGGGTGACAATGACCCTGAGCTGGATAACCCAATCCCTCCTGTGGACGATGAAGAGGAAGATCAGAATGACCCCCACTTTGTCCCCTCAGGAAGGATTGAGAGAGTGCCTAGCAGGACTAGATCTCCTTCTCAGGAGTCTAACCACTCTGGCACCTCAATAGGGACCTCTGTCTCCTCTCATAGGAGGGAATCCTCTCATGATAGGAGAAAAAGGCTGATTCAATATGAGGAAGCTTAGCTTGAACTCAGAAGACAGCAATTGGCTATAGACAGGGAGTCCCTAGATCTCTTTAGAGAGAGAAAAAAGTTGGGACTAGAGTCTCATGGTGGCAGCAATATCCCTAAAGATAGGGAAAGGTCTTATGACCATAGAAACCTAAACAAGATTGTCCCTCCCTACCAGAGTGGGGATGACATCCACAAATGGATAACTGCACTGGAGAGGGCCTGCAAAGTTCAGAAGGTCCCCCAGAAGCAGTGGGCAGCAATCTTGTGGCTCTCCTTTGCAGACAAAGGTAGAGACAAGCTCCTCACTGTAAGAGAAGAGGATGCTGACAATTACAAAGTCTTGAAGAGTGCTCTGATAGATGGGTTTGGCCTAACCAGTGAACAGTATAGGTTGAAGTTCAGAGACACCCAAAAAGCTCAGACTCAAGACTGGGTTGATTTTGTAGATTGTGCTACTAAGGCTCTGGAAGGTTGGATACATGGCAACAAAGTGCATGACTTTTTAGGATTGTACAATTTGATTATGAGGGAGCAGATCCTTACTAATTGGCAAAACCAGCTTTTGCAGCAGTATCTGGTGGTCTCTGATCTGACCTCTCCCCAAGAACTGGGAAAGAAGGCAGACAAATGGGTCAGAACCAGAGTAAAAACTAAAAATCAGGGTGGTGACCAGAAGAAAGATTCTACTAAGTCCCAAGAGAAAGGTGGGGATAAATCCAAGGATAAGTCCACTACAGGGCCCCAAAATTCCTCTTCTGGGGGTGGGTCCCAAACTCCTTCCTCTCCTGAAAAGAAACCATATTGCCATGTCTGTAAAAAGCCTGGGCACTGGAAATCTGATCCCAGTTGCCCCAAGATTGGCAATAAAGAAAATGTTCCTCCAACAACTACTACCACCCCTCCTGGTACTACCAGTAGTAATCCTCCAGTTGGGAGTGGTGCACCCAAAAAGTTAGGTGCTTTTGCGACAGGAACAGAGGTGGGCCCTGGTTCAGACAGGGACCCCTCAACAGACTCCTCTGACTCTGATGGTGGTGTAGGATTTGCCACCTTTACCATGGGTCCCACAGCAATGGGCAGGTACAGACTGGAGCCAATGATTAATGGTCAGAAAGCTGTGGCATTTAGGGACACAGGGGCTAGTGTCACCATGGTGGCAGGGAAACTAGTCCCCCTCACCAGCTTTTACCTGAGTTTAAATACCAGGTGACCAACATTGATGGTGTCAGAACAGATCACCCCATGGCCATAGTCAATCTCAGCAGGGAGGGGGTCACAGGCCCAAAGAGAGTGGCAGTGTCCCCCACCTTACCTGTAGATTGCCTGATGGGCAATGATCTGGAGATTTCAGCCTGGGCTGAAGTTGAACACCAAACCCACCTTAGGATGTTGGGCGTCCCTGTAAAGGTTAGTGGGGCTGTGATGGCCACAGCCCCAGCCCAAGAATTTGGAGAGATGGAGCCTGAAAGAATGGCCCACTCTCCCCCAAAAGAGAGCACAAGGGTTGAAGAAAAGTCTTCTTCCCTCCAGACAGTAGGTAAGGGTCAGCCTCCTCAGGGACCTGACCCTACCCCTAGTGAAGGAACTGCCCCAGAGGTAGTCAGGCCTGGCCTGGCCACACCCCTGATGGCAGAGGACCCTTCCAAGGTGGTACCCAGTCTGGAGCAGGTAACCTGCCCCTCTCTACCCTGCCTCAGCCAGCCCAGGGCTGCAGAGGGCAGGGAGGTCAGTGGACCCCCAGGGTCCCCTGTCCAGAGGAACCCCCCATCAGCAGATTAGGGGCACCCAGTCTAGTAGCCCTAGCCAGGTGAAAATTCCTCTACACACTGAGGGATCCCCCATACCTTTATGTAGGGACCTCCCCAGAAGGACTCTGGTAGGCAAGGGCAAACCTGGGACCAGAAGGTTCCAAACCTGCCATGTCCCTCCAGTAGTCCATCCAAAGGGACCCAACCCCCAGCTGTAGGCAGCCAAAGGTTGACCCTTAGAGCAAAGTGCAACTCAGTCATGGAAAGACAGGCATACATGGTGACCAGTGATCTGAGGAAACTGAGACCAACATT
The DNA here is from genome assembly GCA_963921515.1 of Calotriton arnoldi. Taxonomy (NCBI): domain Eukaryota; kingdom Metazoa; phylum Chordata; class Amphibia; order Caudata; family Salamandridae; genus Calotriton; species Calotriton arnoldi. The sequence goes on along the minus strand of CAWUFW010019043.1, from coordinate 190,826 downwards.
CCTAGGGCCTCACTTCCCTACTCAGACACCTCACCAGCCTTGTACTTTACCTAAGCACACCACAGGTAGTGATTCCCCATGGTGGAGACCCTCTCATACCCTTAGGGTGAGGGATTGCTTAGTGGAACATAAGACAGGGGGCAACCATGCTAGTGCAGGTGCTTCCTTATATGACCACTTAGTCAATGAAGGCTCAACTGGCCAAGGTTAGCCTTATCTCCTTTCGTTTGGGGGGGGGTTATGTAGGAAGGTGGAATCTGACTATATGGTTGCCCCCACTTTTTTTTATGCTGTTTTGCTGGTTTATGACTTAGTTGGACTGGGATCCTGCTATTCAGGGCCCCAGTCTATCTGCTTTCTCTGTAAAAGGTTTCCATGTGCCTTAGGCACATCTCTGATTGGAATCTGGAGTGCCCTTATAAGTCCCTAGTATATGGTATACTATGTACCAAGGGCATAGGTACCTCAGAGGCCTACCATTGGCTGCCGCATGTATTATGCCACCCCTGGAAGGCCATCCAAACTGACACCACAGGTCTGCTACTGCAGCCTGGGTAAGGTGGTGCATGCACCCCTTACTGTGATCTAGGTTACCTATATCACTAAATACATACACACATATAAACCTATAAGTCACTCCTATGGCAGGCCTTATCAATCCTGAAGGCCGAGTGCATGGTTCCTATGTGAGAGGGTGCCCCTGCATGAGCAGGGCCCCTCTGCAGCGTTCGGAGACCCTTCTCTGATGCTGTTTGTAGTGCAGCCTGACCAAATACTCTTAAGCGCATTATAACCTCGCGTTAAATGCTAACTTTGGAATGGCTGCACCTAAACATGTCGTGTTTGGTGTCAAACATCTTGGAATACTACCCCCCGCCAATTCTGGCGGCGGGGGTAGCATTCCACCCTTCTAGAGGGAAAGACATGTTAACTCTGGCTTGCCCGGTAACTTCTTTCTAAAGCCCTGGCATCACAAAATGGATGCTGCTGCCACAGACACGAGTCTGGCCTCCTGCTGCTGGACGAAACTTCGGCAGGGGAGGCCTGGACAATAGGTTTCCTGTCCCAGGGAGGTGTGACCACCTCCCCAGACAGGATAATGTGTATTGGGGCTGGGCGGGAGCACTTTCCGGTGCTTTGAAGTCCTGCACTGGGGGCACATTTGGTGTCCCTGTGCATACCCCAGTTCAAACCGGATCAGGGGCTTGCAGCCCCTGCTTTGGCGCGAACTGGACAAAGGGAAAGGGGTGTAGCCACCCCTCTGCCCTGACCCACCCATAGGTTGGGCCACAGAGTAGTCCAACCCCTAAACTTGGTATAAGTATAGGAACCCAGTCCTTAGGACTTTAGATTATCCCTGGACGAAACTCTGAAACAGAATCCTGGACCTTCGACGCTCTACTCAAGACTAGAGGACAGAAGAATCTCCCTCGGGGTCAAGGAGTGACTCTCCTGCTTGGCAGGCACCAAAGAAGCAATTGTCCGGTCTGCATCGCCTAAGCTCCCGTCGGACGCCGAAGTCTTTGCATCACCAGAGGTAGATTTCCAGACTTCCCTGAGGCTGCCCTGAGTTCCCAGCAAAGCTGAGGCCCATAGCTGTCGTGGGTAACGTGGAACTGTGACCCCTGGACACCACACGTATTTGCTAGTGCATCCTCTTCTGGGTCTCTCACGAAGTCGTGCTTTGGGCTCCGAGTAGCCCTAGCCTCCAGCACCAACTGCTCCGAAGATCACTGGCCTCCACTCCACGAGTGTCCTGTGAGCCAGATCCACGTGCGACGTCTCGAGGCTCCTTTGCGGTCGCTAGCCCGTTGGCTAGTAGCCCTTCACGAAGGCCAATCCTTTTCTTCTTGGGCTCCCTGGTTGCTCCAGGCTTGCCCTCACTTACCCTTGCTGGGTGAGTTCCTCAGACCTTGCTGGTCTGCACCATCGACGATCTTCATCTTCATCGAGACTTGCCGTTGCCAAGGCTTGTTTGGTCCAATCTGGTCGCCGATGCCTCAGCACTCGACAGACATCGTGTACCAGCCCGAATCCTGCCCCTGGTTGCCGACAACGCCTCCTGGACCTCGTGGCTGAAGAGTCAAGATGACCGTCAACGCACTTGAAGCAAGCGACATCGGTGGGCATCTGTCCATCGCCTTCCTGGTCACTGGCTAGTGACCCAGACTCTGTCCCCTCTGCTTTCAGGTTTTTCAGATCTCCGATCCACTCTTGGATCCACCCGGACACTTTCCACTTGGTCGCCAGCAGCACTTTGCAGCAGATCGCCATTCAAATCGACGCTGAAACCCGACCCCGAAAGGCACCTATGCACCCGGCTTCCCTGGGTGAGGTAACACGAGTACTCCGGTGCTCCCGTGGGTAGAGACTCTAGAACGACCTAGTTCTCAAAGGGTTTGCTCCAAGTCCTCCTTTAAGTGTCCCTTTTCTTTAATTTCCTGATCGCGACTTTCTCCATAGAAGTTAACGGCGTATCGCGGTTGTGTATTTACACTGCACGCGTCCCCCGTGGGTCCCCTGTGTCACTACCTTGGGTGGCTCCTTGTGGTCCAAGCACTTCTAGAGGCTCTAGGCCTAGTGTCTAGTTCAGTCGTGGTTCTTATACCACTTTATTGGTATATGGTTTGGTACGCCCCTAGGGCCCAAACGTGTATTTGTGCTATTACTGTGTTTAAATAACTTATAACTTGTGTACTTCGAACTCTAGCCTCATAAAGAGACTAGAGGGGTGTGTTTAGCAATAAATACATATATTTTGAATATATACCTGGTGTGGTGCTCTTTCATTTGGTCAATCAAGAAATTATAGACTGGTAAAACAAGCTGCTTTACATTCCTTCAAGACTTAGCCTGAAGGCTGCTCTCCATAGCTACCACTAGGATAGCTTTCAATAAGGTTGTCTTTAACCTATCTCCAATAAGGGGTTGTTTGGACTGGTGCAAGGTGCCCACTATAATTATTGGACAGCATATGCCAGGCCAACTTCTCACAGTCGGTGAGACCAGGGTCGCGGTGTGAGATGAAGGCGGTGCTCGTCGCGGTGCTGGCAGGTCATGGTGCAGCAGTGGCGTCGTCGTAGCTGCAGCGCTGTCGTCGGCTGATGAACTGGAGTCGATGGCACCGGCGTCGGTGGGCCAAGGCTGCGGTGCGGGATGAGGGCGGTGCGTCGTGTAACTGACGAGCGGTGCCCCCGAACCACGGTGCAAGCAGCGGCGTCAGTCCGGCGTGGAGCGGCATCGTCGGGAAGGCCACGGCGTCGTCGTGAAGTGAGGCGGTGCGGAGTGCGGTGCCCACAGGTCGCGGTGCGAGCAGCGGCTCGGTGGCGGCATCAGCAGGCGTCGTCGGTGAGACCAGGGATGCGGTGCGGCGTTGCGGCGGTGCCCTCTGCGGTGCCGTCGGGACACGGAGTCGGCAGCGGCGTCGTCGACGTCGTCGGGTTGCTTTTCTTCTGTTGCAGCACAAAACACAAAGTCCCCAGTGCTGAGGGCAGAAGAACTTGAAGTCTTTGCTGTTCCTGAGACTTCTTGAACAGGGGGCAAGCTCTACCTCAAACCCTTGGAGACACTCACAAAGTAGATTGCAGAAAGTTCAGTTCCAGTCCTTTCACTGCCCAAGACAGAAGCAGCCACTGCAGGCCAACACAGCAAAGCACACAGCAAAGTGGTAGTTCCTCCTCACAGCTTCTCCAGCTCTTCTTCTTGGCAGTCTTCTTGATCCAAAAGAGTTCTAAATTCATGGGGTCAGGGCCCCAATATTTATATCCCACATTCCTTTGTTCTCTGAAGGCAGAGAGGCCTTTGCCTAGTCCAAACAAGTTCTGGAGCACTTTGTTGACAAGTCTCCGTCCTTTCTTTCAGAGAGTAGGCCAGGGACATCAGACGCACCACAGGAGGTGGAGCCAGCATTGTGGAGGGAAGGCCCAGCCCTATTCAGGTCCCAGGTGCATCTCCTCCCACCCATCTACATGTAGATCTTGCTATACAGCCCTGTGCTGACTCACCCTGTCTCCTGGCATCCCCCAGCCCCTGTCACTCGCACTCCAGACAAGGAATACACAACCTCGCAGAGGCAGGCTTGGATGGTTAGACTGAAAATACCCACTTTCTAAAAGTGGTATTTTCAAACACAGAATGTTAAAACCAACTTCACTAAAAGATGCATTTTATCATTCTGAGTCCAGGCATACTAAACTCGAATTTCTACCATGTTCCCTGGGTCGGTTAGGATTATAAGCTGTAATAATCAAAACTGCCCATTCTGGCCTATGGGGAACAGGTAGCCTTGCAATAGTGAAAAACGAAATAGGCTGTAATTCACTACCAGGACATGCCACACACACCAGGGCATGTCCTACCTTTCGCATACAATGCACCCTGCCCACAGGGGTACCTTGGGCCTACCTTAGGGGTGACTAACATGTAGAAAAGGGAAGGTTTAGGGACTTGCAAGTGTGTGCACTTGCCAAGTCGACATGGCAGCCCCAGGCTGCACACAGGCTCTGCAATGGCAGGCCAGAGTTACACTTTACGGGCTGTTTGCGTGGGTGGCACAATCCAGTGCTGCAGCCCACCAACAGCATTTGATCTATAGGCCCTGGCACTCTCAGTGCACTTTACAAGGGACTGACACATAAATCAAATAGGCCAATCATAGAAACACCACTTTGCTGTGTGCTTTGCTGTGTTGGCCTGCAGTGGCTGCTTCTGTCTTGGGCAGTGAAAGGACTGGAACTGAACTTTCTGCAATCTACTTTGTGAGTGTCTCCAAGGGCTTGAGGTAGAGCTTGCCCCCTGTTCAAGAAGTCTCAGGAACAGCAAAGACTTCAAGTTCTTCTGCCCTCAGCACTGGGGACTGTGTGTTTTGTGCTGCAACAGAAGAAAAGCAACCCGACGACGTTGACGACGCCGCTGCCGACTCCGTGTCCCGACGGCACCGCAGAGGGCACCGCCGCAACGCCGCACCGCGTCCCTGGTCTCACCGACGACGCCTGCTGATGCCGCCACCGAGCCGCTGCTCGCACCGCGACCTGTGGGCACCGCACTCCGCACCGCCTCGCTTCACGACGACGCCGTGGCCTTCCCGACGATGCCGCTCCACGCCGGACTGACACCGCTGCTTGCACCGTGGTTCGGGGGCACCGCTCGTCAGTTACACGACGCACCGCCCTCATCCCGCACCGCAGCCTTGGCCCACCGACGCCGGTGCCATCGACTCCAGTTCATCAGCCGACGACAGCGCTGCAGCTACGACGACGCCGCTGCTGCACCGTGACCTGCCAGCACCGCGACGAGCACCGCCTTCATCTCACACCGCGACCCTGGTCTCACCGACTGTGAGAAGTTGGCCTGGCATATGCTGTCCACTAATTATAGTGGGCACCTTGCACCAGTCCAAACAACCCCTTATTGGAGATAGGTTAAAGACAACCTTATTGAAAGCTATCCTAGTGGTAGCTATGGAGAGCAGCCTTCAGGCTAAGTCTTGAAGGAATGTAAAGCAGCTTGTTTTACCAGTCTATAATCTCTTGAGTGACCAAATGAAAGAGCACCACACCAGGTATATATTCAAAATATATGTATTTATTGCTAAACACACCCCTCTAGTCTCTTTATGAGGCTAGAGTTCGAAGTACACAAGTTATAAGTTATTTAAACACAGTAATAGCACAAATACACGTTTGGGCCCTAGGGGCGTACCAAACCATATACCAATAAAGTGGTATAAGAACCACGACTGAACTAGACACTAGGCCTAGAGCCTCTAGAAGTGCTTGGACCACAAGGAACCACCCAAGGTAGTGACACAGGGGACCCACGGGGGACGCGTGCAGTGTAAATACACAACCGCGATACGCCGTTAACTTCTATGGAGAAAGTCGCGATCAGGAAATTAAAGAAAAGGGACACTTAAAGGAGGACTTGGAGCAAACCCTTTGAGAACTAGGTCGTTCTAGAGTCTCTACCCACGGGAGCACCAGAGTACTGTAGATCACTTCCTAAACACTCATCGGAATTATTTATACTGTTGTCAGAGGAAAGTCCGGACATTTTGTTTCTTACTGAAACATGGACCAACCTCTACTCGGAACCTGATATTGTCCAAGCCCTTCCCTCTGATTATTTAATTCAGAGACTTGATAGACCCACAGGGAAAGGCGGTGGGGTTGCTATTATTTTTAAAAACTCTTTTAAGTGTCGCAACCTCGGGAGTCCTTTAAGTGATTGTGAGAATCTTCACTTTTCTATAAGACTCTCCCCCTTGCTTTCCTTCTCGGGCATTTTAATCTATCGACCGCCTGGATCGATGGGTCAGTTTTCTAACTCTTTATCTGAAACAGTCACTAAGTTGGCTAGCTGTGCTTCTAATTTTACTGTTCTAGGCGATCTAAATGTCCATATTGACGATCATGCGTCAATAGGTGCGTCAGAACTCTCTTCGGACCTCGCCGCCCTTCAACTCTTTCAGAAGGTGCCACTGGCTACTCACACTAAAGCTCACCTTCTTGACCCTGTTTTTTCTAACTTACAAGAGTTAGTTTGTTCTGACCCTATTCCCATTCCTTGGTCAGACCACCATTTGATCCCTTTACATTGGTCGCCTAAGTTGGCTATCCCTACCGTTCAACCATTAGGGAAATTAGTCCGCGGCTGGCCTAAACTTAGCTTAGAAAAATGGACCTCTGCTCTGGACCTTTCCAAACCATCTTTAATTCTTGATCCAGTAGTAGGGAATGACCATTTTAATAACTGGATCGAAGGGACTTTAGATTAGGTTCTTCCTAAAAAGAACATCCAGATAAACATAGGACCCAATAAAGCAGCCTGGTACACGCCTAAACTTCGCGAGTTAAAGCAAGTGTGTAAGAGGGCAGAGAGAAGCTGGAGGAAAGATTTTTCCCTTTCCAAGAAAAAGCAATATAGGGACACCATTAGTATATACAAAAGTGAAATCAAAAAGGCGCAAGCATACTACTTTAGCGAAAAAATTTCTGCTGCCGTTAACTCCCCCCGGGAGACGTTTCGCATTGTAAACAAACTCCTCAATGCACCCACTCCCTTGGTCTCTTATGAAGCAACAGATGACCGATGCAATGACTTTGCAGATTTTTTTCACATCAAAATTTTAACCATTAGCTGCTTATTTCCTAACCCCCTGCCTGTTCCTCCCTTAGAGGAAATAAAGGTATGGAGTAAAGAACACTCTCTTGAAGTGTTTCCTCCACTGGACATCGAAACCTTCAAAACCATGTTCGCATCGGTTAAGAGTGGATCACCTAGTGATCCGGCCCCTTTTAACATCTTGAAATCTGTATCTGTTTTAGTAGGTCCCACTATTATGGAACTGATCAACGCCTCGCTTTCCTCTTGGGTGGTCCCTCTCCTTTGGAAAAAAGCCTTGGTAAAGGCTTTATTGAAAAAACCAAACTTAGATCCCAACTGTCTTGGTAACTATCATCCCATCTCGCTCCTTCCTGGGGTGAGCAAAATCGCAGAAAAGTATGTAAATCGATCACTCTCCAGATACCTAGAAAGGGAGAACCTTCTCCATGCGTCCCAAACTGGGTTTCGCCCAGGACATGGGACAGAAACCGCCTTACTAGCAGTCGTCGAGGATTCCAGAAGGATCCTCGATGCAGGAGGCTCCCTGGCCGTGCTTCTTTTAGATCTTAGCGCGGCCTTCGATACGGTTAATCACCGTATTTTAATCCAACGGCTTCAGGAATTGGGTATTACTGGAATTGCTCTGGATTGGCTGCGATCTTTTCTGGAGAACAGATACTTCCAAGTAGTCGAGGGTGAGGCTACATCCACTCCTCAACCTCTTCATTGTGGGGTTCCTCAGGGGTTGTCCTTGAGCCCCACTCTTTTTAATGTTTACATGGCTCCTCTTGCTGACATTGTTCTTCCATTTGGGGTGCAAATTGTCACTTATGCCGACGACACTCAACTGGTCGTCGCTTTGAACCACACCAATAAAGCATCCACTTGTCTTGGCCCATGTCTCGAGGAAGTGATGAGATGGATGAAACATTCCCATCTTAAACTTAATGGAGACAAGACTGAGCTTATGCTCCTTGGCAAACCTTCTCGCTCTGAAATAGCTTCTACTTGGCCTATTTGTATGGGCCCCATGCCGGCCCCTAAATCAGAGATAAAGAGCCTTGGTGTTTGGCTTGACTCTGAGCTCGATTTTAAAATCCAAGCCAGAAAGGTTGTTGCCTCCTGTTTTGGCATTTTAAGAATGCTGCGCAAAGTGCTTCCTCTGCTACCCCACCAGGTTAGAAAGCTTGTAGTCCAATCGCTTATTTTATCTCGTTTGGACTACGGAAATGCACTGTACCTTGCTGCCCCTAGCCTGGTGTTGGCCAAACTTCAAACTGTGCAGAATTGTGCCGCTAGGATTCTTATGGGAATTTATAGTCGCCAAACAGCAAGGCCTGCCCTAAAGGCTCTCCATTGGCTTCCAGTTTTGGAAAGAGTCCATTTTAAAGCTTTGTGTATCACTCACAGGCTGATAGGAGGGAATGGACCTCCTATTATCTCCTCTTTGATCCAGCCCTATTTAGCCACTAGGGACCTTCGCTCAAATAATCTTTATTTGGCGTCTGTGCCCAGAATTAAGAAGGCCCGAAGCGGCGGACGTCTTTTTTCTTACAACGCCGCTAAACTGTGGAACTCACTTCCTCTGCAGCTCCGAAAGGAACCCAACTACATGTCATTCCGTAAGATGCTTAAAACTTGGTTTTTCCCCAATTGATCGTGTCACAGCTGTTTCGACTTGCCCTCAGCGCTGGGATGCCCGCAGGTAACTATGCGCTTTATAAATATCACTTTCATTTCATTTCATTTCTTTCATAACACATTTTATACAGGAGCACTTGCACTTTCCCACTGGACAGCAGTGAGGAAAGTGCGCAGAATCATTACACCAGCAAAAACAGAGTCAAAACCAGGAGGTCAGAAAGCAAAAAGTCAGGGGAAACACGCCAAAAGATGCCAAGTCTAACACTCGGCTTTTGATACCGTCAAGGACGACAATCTGCTAGACCTTCTGAAACATAGAATGGGACTATCCGGGTCCGTTCTAGACTGGTTCACCTCGTTCCTCCAAAATAGTTCGCAAAGATTCAAGGTTGATCACTCTCTATCCAAACCCGTCCCTGTCACTTTAGGAGTCCCACAAGGATCATCCCTCTCCCCAACACTTTTCAATTTATTCATGGAACCACTCACCGAAATCGTCAACTCCTCTAACGTACAGTATCATAGGTACGCAGATGACACACAACTATACTTAAAGATACATTCCCTAGAAGACATCAGGGGCCATATGTAGGTAGCTAAATACCGGTCGGTAACGGCCGAAATTCGGTAAATCTGCCGTTACCGACCGGTATTTAGGCAATTGAGATGTAGGAGGCTAAAAAGAAGGATTCGGTAATTATGAATCGGTAAATATCGATTCATCATTACCGAATTCTAAATTACCGATTCGGAATTACCGATTCCTTATTTACCGAATCGGTAATTAAGAAACGGTAAAAACGAAAAAAAGAGATGTAGGTAAATTCGGTAATACCGAATTACATGAAATTCGGTATTTAAGAGTTGGTAATTAACACTGACTGAAAGCAGGTGGTAATCATCTACAGCGAATATAAGCAATCCCAAAATGCAACAGTGTGATCACTATGGCGGCTTTCTATGTGATTGCAAGGCGGCTACGTCTACAGGCAGCAGGAGTGAGGATCTGGAGACGGGAGGAGCACATTTACAGACAGCGCATCACACTCTTCCAACAGACTGAGGCTGAGATCCATGAAAGGTACAGGCTACACCCCCACACCATCCTGGACTTGATAAGGGACTTGAACCCACTCCTGGAGCACCCAACACCAAGGGCGCACGCCATACCACCATATGTGCAGGTGCTCTGTAGCCTACATCTACTCGCATCTGGCAGTTACCAGGGGGTGATAGCTGCGGTAGGCGGGGTGTCTCAGAGTTGCCTGTCCCGTTTCTTTAGAAAGTTCCTGGATGCCATGATGCAGAGAATGCATCACTACATTAGCTTCCCAAACACACAGGCGGAACTGCTGAAAACCAAGACAGACTTTTACCAGATTGCACAGTTCCCGCATGTCATAGGCTGTATTGATGGCACACACATTCCAATCTGCCCACCAGCAGCCACTGAGTATATCTACAGGAACAGAAAGTCCACCCACTCCATAAATGTGGAGGTAATCTGCGATGCTGCCAACATAATCACTGACATCGTGGCCAAATTTCCTGGGAGCACCCACGACTCATACATCTTCCAGAACAGTGGGATCTACACACGCCTGGCTGCGGGAGAATTTGGAGAAGGATACCTGCTAGGTAAATCACTGTGACACTCACTCATACTTACTGCAGATGAATGTGTATTGGTGTATGTGACTAATGGCACTCTCTTCCTCACCTAGGTGATAGTGCACATGCCGTGCGGTCATTTATCCTCACTCCCTACCTAAACCCATCAACCCTGAGTGAGAGACGATACAATGTGGCACACAAATCAACACGCAACGTTGTGGAGCGCACGTTTGGACTATTGAAAAGCAGGTTCCGCTGCCTCCACAAAAGCGGAGGCGCACGTCAGTACACACCCATCATCTGCTGCAAAATCATTGCAACTTGTGCAATGCTGCACAACCTTGCCACAAAGAAAGGTACAGAAGTGGAATTAACTGATTTTGAGGACAATGATGATGAATTAGCACAGCCAGAGCCCAACGCAGCAGGAGTGCCACCAGCAACAGATGGGAGACAGAGACGGGCAGAGATCACATGCAACTATTTTTAAGTAAGTAAGGAGACACAGCCAGTTGTTGAATGTAATGACGTAGTTTTAATTTCTGGGCACTACGCCACAACACAAACGGCCAAACTTGGCATTCCAATTTGTGACATCCATAGTAGGAAGTCATGGGTTACTTCACCCAATTCTGTCCTGAAAGTGTGGGCTGCGGGGGGTGTGGCCAACAGCATGGCCGAGTAAGACGTGCTTTCGCCGAGCTCCGGCGGAAAGCAGCATCCGACATTGAATCCGGCGACCCGCAGGCCCGGAGAATACCAGCTTTTAACCCCCGGAGGCTGAGGAGCGCTCCGGTACCGACAGACGGCGCACTGACAGTCCCTGCAGCCCGGCATCACCCGAAAACCGGAGCGTGCTGCTGGCCGTGAACGCGGCACAAAATGGCGATCAGACAGTTCTGACTCGGCCCGAGTTCTACCTGGCCTTGGAGCGGGGCGGAGAAGCGACAGCGTTGCGCCCGGGGGGTGCAGCGGGACTGGTTTGGGACACCGCCGACCCTGGAGAGGGGCCAGGAAACCGCGGCTGCATCGGGACCGGAGTCGGGAGGCATATCGGCCTCTGCCCCCCCCCTCCTTCCCCGCATTGGAGCTGCCTGCGGCCCGCGTTGGGGACGTCTTGTGAGGCCGGTGATTCCTGGAGGGCTGAGTCGTGGTACCTGTGGTTAGTGGACACGCGGGGGACTGAGCTGACGAAACTGGCCTGGGGAGAGAGGATCCGTGGCCTCTGGAGAGCGAGAAGGCCGAGAGTGCACGAGTGCCCCGGGAGACGGCGCTGGAGGGATAGGGGATCGGTAGAGCACAGAGACCAGCATCACGAGGCTCGCGGACCCCTGCCCCTTAAATCGAAACTGTAGGTCGCCTGCGCCTGCGGGTTGCGGCGGGCCTGGTCTGGGGCGCCTCTGGTCTTGGGGCGGAGCCGCCGCGGCCGCATTGGGGCTGCCATCGAGGGGCATATCGGCCTCTGTCCGCCCCCTCTATCCCCCCCTTCACATCGGAATTACCTGCCGCCGGACCTGGAGTCACTCCCCTGCGGCCTGCAGTGCCGTCGATTCCTGGAGGGACGAGTCACGGGGCCCTGGCTACACCCACGGCCCATGGGAACGAAGAAAGCAGAGGGGAAAACCCGAGCAGAAGAAACCAGCCTGGCAGGTGAGGACGCCTGGGCCCTGGTGAACGAGAGGGCCGAGACTGAGCGGGTGCCCCGGAGGTAGGCGCTGGACGGCTTTAGGGTAAGTGCGGCCCAGGGATAGAGTGAGCTCAAGGCGGAGAGGGACGCCGGCCTCCTGTGCCCCCCTCCCCGCACTGCGGCCACTGCTGGAACACGGGGCGGTTATCCTGATATCCCTGGCGGCCCCCCTGACACTGAGGGCAATGGCGGCAGTGTAGCCCCCCCTCCAGCTCCGTCTTGCCACCTGGGAAGAACGCTAGAGTGCTAGTCTAAAGTACTGCACCGGACACAGGCACCGCTGAACATGGGTAAGGATAAGGACCCGAAACCCCCGAGACAGGGTAAAATGGACCGCTACACGAAGGTTATTACCCCCCCTCCGGAGGAGCGACCAGCCATCCGCTCGGACACGGACACACTCCTCCAGGCGATACACTCCTCTAGGGCGGCGCTTGAGGGGAAGATAGGTGCAGTGGGCACAGAGGTGACGCTCCTGCGACAGGACTTGCGGAACCTGGCGGCTAGGGTTACGGAGACCGAGACAAGGGTGGGAGAGGCAGAGGACACATTGAATGGCCTCCGAAAAGAGATGACAGACCTGCAATCATCACATAAGGACCTACAGTGGCGTGTGGACGATGCTGAAAATAGAGCACGCCGCAATAACCTCCGCTTTGGGGGCTTTAGGGAGGGAATCGAGGGAACGAACATGTCAGAGTTCCTCTACTCATGGCTCTTGCATACCTTCCCGAAGGACAAATTCTCTAACTGCTTCGTTATAGAAAGAGCCCACAGGGCACTGATCGCTCGACCACCCATGGGGGCGCAGCCCAGGCCCATCATAGCCCGCTTCTTAAACTTCCTGGACAGAGACACGATCCTCAGGGAAGCCAGGAAGCTCGGGGAGATTTGGCATGAGAATGTACGCATAATGATCTTCCCCGACTACAGTAGAGAGGTCCAGAAACAGCGTCGCACTTTTGATTCCGTAAAAGCGAAACTGCGAGAGCATAAGATCCAATACATGTTGCTCTTCCCAGCGAAGCTGAAAGTGATATACCTAGGCAGATCCCACTTCTTCCAGACACCTGAGGAGCCCTGGCACTGGCTGGAGGAAAGGCCAGCGCTGGAAAGACCGGAGACACCACAGCGTCGCAACCACTCATCTAAGGGAGATGCCAGGAGATCCCCGGGCCTCCGCAGAACACTGAGATCTTGACAGGCACGTAAAGATCGCCTTCAGGAGGTAACCCCCTATGCGCTACAAGACACGGCCAGGTCGCGAAGGCGAAGTGGCCGCTCACTGGACTCACGCCTCTTGGCGGGCTCTCGCACCCTACGCCTTCCCGGACACCTCGACCCAGACACGGAGGCGGAAAACAGAGACACAACCTCAGGAGGAGAGGAAGAAGACGAGGGACCCTCTCTTCACCCATTAGAGGCCGAAATAGTGGCAATGGAACAAGACGCAACACCGGACGCTCTGGCCTCCCAAGGGGAGCTACCAGAATCCCATTCGTGAGCAAGGGCTTGCGAGGTTGACCGTAGACACTGATCGTAACGCTGGAGCACCCATGTTGGATGCTTGGCACTCCCCCTCCCCCTTCCTTCCTTTGCTGCTCCACTGCTGGAACCCTGCGGAGTGTTCGACGACCTTCACTGTATTGCAGGCAAGAGGCTTGGAGCGGCTACAACCTTGGGCCCCCTCCGGCCCACCTATTCTATTTTCCCCCCTTTCTTTTGATATTTTCCTTTCTCTTTTCTTCTTCATCTAACCAGCTTCTTTTCCTTGTCCTCTTCTTTTCCTGGGATAGAGGGCTCCGTTCCCCGGCCCTCCACGGTCGGAGGGGGACCTACCCCTCCAGAGACTTTTGGGGACTGTCACAGGAGTTGGAACTTGTGGCGTAAGTTGGGTTTGGGAGGGCGATAGACCACCACCACCCTGAGGCTCATCCTCGAGTGGCTAGCGAGGGATGCAACGTCGGGGGGAGGGAGGTGGGGAGGGGGGTTGGGAATGAGGGGGTTGCACCAGTTCTTTTTGGTTAGAGTTGTTTTATTTTGTTACATTTTGTCACACAGCAGTCACATGTCCACAGCAGTGTGCAGGGCCGTCTACCCTCCCCGCTCGGGCGTAACATGACTATAAATGCCCATGGGTCCGACAGCTGACCAAACGTCCCGTGGGATAGATCGGGAGGAGGTCCCCTACGCTGTGCTCACCTGGAACGTGAACGGCCTGGGAGATAAAATCAAAAGAGGGTTGGTGTCCACATACATAAAGCGAGCCCATCCAGATGTGGTCCTGCTGCAGGAGACCCACCTTAAGGGCACCAGATGCGGGTTCCTGGCGCGGGGGGCTTATGTAGTCTTAGCGCATGCGGGGTACACCTCCGGCTCCCGGGGAGTAGCCATCTTGATCAAAAAGTCCCCCCCTACAAGGTCGTCCGCACCTGGACGGATCCACAGGGAACATACGTTGGGGTAACAGGCATGTGGGGCAGAAGGAGGGTCACTATAGTGTCGGTCTATGCCCCCCCGAAGCTCCAGGCACGGACCTTGCATGGGGTGACTGATATCTTGCTGGAGACACCTGGTACCCTTCACATTATAGGGGGAGACTTTAACGATGTTATGTCCATTCCCAGGGACCGCTCAGGGGATCGCATTGATCAACACCTGACTATGCCGCTGGCTAGATTAACAGACACTCTTGGCTTGGTGGATGTGTGGCGAAGGTTGCATCCGGACACACAACAGTATTCATACTACTCTGGGGCGCACAGGGTCCACTCGCGACTGGATTACATCTTTCTCCCAAGAGGGGATGCTGGCAGTATCTATGAAGCAGAGTATATGGCCCGAGGAATCTCTGACCACTCGCCTCTGCTGGTCAGGGGAGGGAGGAGGCCCCGGGGGGGACAAGGTAATTGGAGGCTGTCGGCCTGGGACCTGCAAAATAAGACGGTGCTACAGGGGCTTAGGGCTGACACAAAAGTCTACTTTGCAGAGAATCTGGGGTCAGTACAGTCGGGGGTAATATTATGGGAAGCCTATAAGGCGGTGCTCCGCGATAGGGCCCAAAATCGGATAGCGTGGGAGAAGCGGAAGGAACAGGAAGAGCTCCATACCCTGGAAATTCAAATCTTAACATTAGAGCAGCGCTACCTCACAGGCAAAGACCCACAAGTCCTCAGGCAACTGACAGACATGCAACAGCAATACAGGGCCCTAGCCACAGAGGAGGCGAAAACACAGGCACAGGCGACGCTTCATAGGTTATATGATGTGGGGGATAAGTCCGGCAAGCTTCTGGCCTGGCTTAGCCATAGGGAAATGGACGCCCGGTGGGTAGACAGGGTAGTGGACCACCGAGGGGAGACACAACGGGGAGATGCCCAGATAGTGCAGACATTTGCGTCCTACTTCCGGAACTTTTACAAAGCCAGGGAGCTGGCCACCCCGGCGGAGATATCAGTATACGTAGACAGCATTCAGATCCTGAGCCTGGGTGAGGGGGAGAGGAAGGGGCTGGAATCAGACATAACAATAGACGAGCTCACAGATGCAATAGCTAAATTGCGACCCGGGAAATCCCCAGGCCCAAACGGACTCCCCGCGGAATTTTATAAGAAAGGGGCGGACCTTTTGGCTGTACACCTCCTGGCCTTGTTTAAGGATGCTGTGGAGGATGGTATATTACCACTAGATCTCAGAATGGCCACGATTATCCCCATTTATAAACCGGGGAAACCCCCAGAGGAGTGTGCCTCATATCGCCCAAACTCCCTCCTCAATATAAAGGTCAAAATCCTAGCGACCGTATTGGCTACCCGTCTTCGCCAGGTCATCACGGCCTTGGTTCATCAGGACCAGACGGGCTTCCTGCCAGATAGGGCGACCAGACAGAACCTGCGAAGAACCCACAATTGGCTTATGGAGGTGCAGGACCGGGACGATCCCCACGTGTTCCTCTCCTTAGACGCTGAAAAAGCGTTTGATGCGGTGCACTGGCCCTTTTTAGAGGCCACCTTAATTAAGTTTGGGTTCGGCCCCAAGTTCCGTCAATGGATAGGCCTTCTTTATGTGGACCCTAGAGCTCGGGTTAAGGTGAACGGGGTAATGTCCGATGATTTTCCCATCAGGCGGGGAACCAGGCAGGGCTGCCCGCTGTCCCCCCTACTCTTTGCCCTCACAATAGAAACGGTGGCATGCGAGATCCGGAGGGCACAGGAGATAAGGGGGTTCCAAATTGCACCGACCGACGACGGGGAAGAAAAGATCTCACTGTATGCAGATGATATCTTGCTATATGTTACTCAACCGGACGTTACAATCCCTGCTCTGTTTGCACTCATGGATAGATATGGGTCCTTCTCGGGATATGCCATAAATTGGCATAAGTCGGTGCTGTACAGCCCGAGTGCCCAGGAAACTTGGCCTTCTCTCCCTGGGGCCCTCCAGGTAGCGCAGACGGGATTTACATATCTGGGAATATACCTCACCACGGACAGAAAACTCTCATATCAAAACAACATCCAGAGGGTCGTCACGAACTTTGCAGCGGATGCGCAGAGATGGAGGTCCCTCCCCCTCACGATCCTAGGCCGGGCGGCAATGTTCAAAATGATCACCCTGCCCCGTTTCCTGTATGCCCTCCAAAATGAGTACTTCCCCCTTCCTAGGCAGACATTCCGGGTGATAGACGCGGAACTGCGCTCACTGCTATGGCTTGGAAAGCAAGCGAGGATTGCCCTGTCCACGCTCCAGCGGAACCAATACAACGGAGGAATATCCCTGCCAGATATAGAGGCTTATTACTGGGCGGAACACTTGATTCCGGTAAACGAGTGGATCCACACTGCGGCGGATCACCCCACCTACAGGTTAGAAAGGGACACCATGGTGCAGCGTTCATGCTTACATTTCCTCTCTGGGGGGCAAGTTAGGGGTCGCCTGCTCCCGGCCACGCAGGTAACACTGGAAGTCTGGGATAGAGCGAATAAGGTAATAGGCTGGGCTCGCAAACCAACAAAGCAAACACCGCTTTGGCACTGCACCTGGCTAAAGGAGTTGCACAAACTTAAGGGTTTTGCGGGGTGGGACACCATAGGTATCTCCACTATAGGTGACGTGGAGGCCAAGGGGGCCCTCAAACCTTTTAAGACGCTAGCGAAGGAGTTTGGTTTGCATAAAACCCAGTTTTTTAAATATGCCCAGTTGAGACATGCCTGGGGGGCCGAGGGTTCGCTCTCCTCCCCCCTCGCGGAATATGCCCCACTGGAGGGACGCCTACTGCAGGAACAGATATCCCATAAGGCGGTGTCCCTGACATACAGGACCCTTAACAATAATATGCCGGATAGATTGGGGAAGTTGAGGGATACATGGGAGCAGGACCTGGGCGCATTAGAAACAGTGGACTGGGAGGCAGCCCTAATGCACCACAGAGAAGTGGCGATAAAATCCCGCCTCCGACTTATCCAGTACAAGATACTGCATAGAGTGTATTATGATAGGGCACGACTGCATCGCATGGGTCGAGCCAGTGAGCCACATTGCCTGAGATGCGGACAGCCACAGGGGGGCTTCTACCATACTCTATGGGACTGTCCCGTCATTCACACATACTGGGAACAGGTCCTGGGAGAGTTGAGCAAAGTATTGGGTGAGACATTGCCCCTTGACCCCAAATTTGTAATATTGGGTATACCAGGAGATGTGGATTTGGGTCGTCCCCAGCTTATTTTTGCGCAACTGGCATTAGTGGTAGCGAAACGAGATGTGGCCCGCGCCTGGGGGGTGACGCTGCCTCCCCAGATAGGGGAATGGAGGAGGGGGATGGATATGTATATGGCGGCAGAAAGAGTTACATACAGGGCAAGAGGGTGCCCGCGGAAGTTCCGAAAGGTGTGGGGAAAATGGAGAAAATACTATGGAATGGATGGAGGGCTGGGAGCTGATTAGTCAAGAGCAATGTGTGGACCAGCTTGTGCTCATTATGAGGGATACATTGGGCCTGTCATCCGGACAGGAGCGAGACATGGGAAAGACTTTGCTAGCAGCACGGCCTGCAGAGAGGCTGCGGCTTTGCCGGGCCCCGGGGGGGAAGGGGGAGGGGGATGGACAATATGATGTGGACTATATATAATTTCCTGTGCGTGACTGCGGCTAATGGTGACATGTTTTATTGTTATGTATTGGGTGAAAATGCAAATAAAAACATTTAAAAAAAAAAGAAAGTGTGGGCTGCATCAGCGTCTGCGGCCACGCACAACAGTACTGGATGCCATTAACTGACTGTCCTCACTGGCTGTGGAACCAGTGGCAGCCCCATGCCGTCTGCTGCTCCTCCGGGTGTCTGTTACAGGGGGTAATGCTGCTCCGACTGGTCGTGTCCTCGCTGTCCCCAACTTCCACAGCACCAGTAGTGGCAGACTGACTTGTAAGCAGCACTTCAAGAGCAGTGGTCACCTTTACCAGCCCCTAGAGACATCAGTGCTGCAGTGCGCCAGCCCCTCCTGCATGGCCACGGAGCGCCTGCAGAGCAGAGAAGTGGCAGTTGCTAGGCGGTTCACTGCCCTCGTATGGTGCTCCGTTTTCTGCCTCTCCCTGCGCCGTATTACTCTGTCCTCATCCATTTTGCTGCACAGCAGCATCACAGACTGGGACATGTCCCGCATGCCCGCAGCCATCTCCTTCATGCCCTCAGCCATTGAGCTTATGCCCTTGTCAATGTTGGTCATGTTGTCATTGAGGCGCCTCATTTGTCGCTGGACTGACTGAATTGCCTTGCCTTGTAGGCGCTGCACCTTCACCATGGTTGCCTCCAGCCCACCGAAGACACCAAGGCTCTCACCCTGTGGAGGTGGACTGCTCACACGAGCCCTGCGGCGGCGTCTGGCACCTGTGTGTGCTCCCTCAGAAGTGGACGGCAAACCAGCATTGCTACCATCCAGTGGCACAGTAGATGTTTCCCCCCCCCTCGAGTCTTCTGAGGAGGACTCAAACTCCAGCAGTCTGGCAACAGCACGCCTCCTAGGTCTAAGCACTGCAGGTGGTGTTGATGCTGGTGAGGCTAGCAGTAGTGGCGAGGCTAGCTGTGGTGGCGAGGCTAGCAGTAGTGGCGAGGCTAGCTGTGGTGGCGAGGCTGGCTGTGGTGGTGAGGCTGGCTGTGGTGGTGAGGATGGCTGTGGTGGTGAGGCTGGCTGTGGTGGTGTTGTGTGCCCTGCACTCGTACTGGCCTTCTCTGTGATGTCCTTCCGGGGTGCCCTCTCTCCCTTGTCCTGAGCAGTCCTGCGCGATGTCTCGCCTGTGGACAGAAATTGTACATTAGCTCAGTGTACCTGCAGCCCTGCATTGCAAGAATAAATATACATTTCTGCCACACTATCTCATTGCCTTCTGCCTGCTTATCGCTGATGTGTGTCACATGCCTTGTTGTTCATTGCGATTCCTGTCATGATAGGGGTTTCACTGACTACATCTCCCATAATGCATTGCTGGTTTGAACAAAAATCTGTACTGGAGTGGGATTCACATAGCCCAATTGGGGATTTGGGATAGGGGAAGGGGGGGCACAATGCTGTGCATGCTTCTTACCTTGTTTGGTAGCAGCCCTGGCAGAGCTGTCTGCATCCCCGATCCCACAGACACTTTCTGGCTCTTCCCGTGGACTCCACGAGCCGCTCAAGTTCAGTCAGGGCAGGTGCCCTGTTCCTTCCTCCTCCTGTCAGCCTGGCTTGTTTCTTAAGATCAGCCATCTTCCTCTTGGTGATGATCCTGATGTCATACCACCGCTTCTTGAGCACATCAATGTCCCGGGGGGTCACACCAATGGCATTCACCTGAGTCTGGATTTCAAGCCAGATGTTCCTTTTTACTGACTCTGCAACTTGCAGGGACTGCTTTCCAAACAGCTTTGTGTGCTGCTTCACTACCTCCTCCACAAGGACCTGCAGTTCCCTCTGACTGAATTTCAGTTTCCTCTTCCTTTCCCCTCCTTCTCTTTCTGTGTCCTGGCTGGCAATTGTGCAAGATTTGCAGACGAGGTTCAGGCAGTGGCTCTGTTGCTCTCCTCTGCACTCCCAGCCTCTCCAGAAGGTTCTGCTTGTGTGCACCTGCCTGGGTGTGGCCACTTCCTGGTTGGGAGGGGTGGTGGCTGCACAGGATTGGCTGATTCCTCAATTGCTGTTTTTTTTAATTACTGATCGGTATTTACCGATTCGGTATTTACCGATTCGGAAAAACCGATCGGTATTGTGGATTCGATAAATATTTACCGATTTTTACCGATTCGGTATTATTTACCGAATTATTACGTACATCGGGAATATCGATTGCTAAATAACGATTCGGTAAAATTCGGTAATTAGGAATCGGTATTTCCAAATTACCTACATATGGCCCCAGATCTCTTAATTCAACGCTAGAAAAAACTCAGACCTGGTTGGCCGAAAGCCACCTAAAACTAAACACCCTCAAAACGGAATTCCTCCTTATCGCTCCTCCCTCCAAAGTAACCATAATTCAAGACTGGCTGAAACAACTAACAGCACTCAACTGCCAACCTCTTATTATCGACTCAGCGAAATCGCTGGGAGTAACTTTGGATATAAATCTAGATATGCAAAAACACATCAGCGCAGCAACAAAAGGAGCAAACTTTCAGATCCACACCTTGAGAAAACTAAAACCCTTCCTGCCCGAAAAGGACTTCAAACTGGCAGTTCAAGCACTAGTTATTCCAAGAGTAGATTATGAGAGTGTCTCTCTTTGCGGTCTTCCCAGATCCTCAACAGCCCCTCTAAGAGCTTCAATCAACGCAGCAGCCAGACTCATTACCGGCTCCAAAAAAACCTCTCACATCTCTCCAGACCGCAGATCCCTAAACTGGCTCCCCTTCGAAGCCAGAATTCATCTAAAAATTGCATGCCTGACGCATAGAGCCATTCATCATCACACTCCCAGCTATCTAGCTCAGAAATTGGTGCTCTCATGTGGTAACAGATCCTCTAGAAGTGCCAGTAATCTTTTACTGAAACCACAAAGATTCAACAAGAAGAAAACATACAACCGTACCTTCTCGGGATGGCGCCCAGGATCTGGAATGCATTGCCCTCTGAAACCAGACTAAATCCTTCTATTGCATCGTTTAAAAAAGAAGTCAAATCTCTTCTCATGGCTAAATTCACTTGAGCCAGGCTTATATGTGTCTATACGACCCTGGATTTGTATGGAACTCTATGCCTGTTACGATTTGCCTATATACCTATACGACCCTGGATTTTTATGGAACTCTATGTTAGTTACAATTTGCCTATGTATTTCCTATATTTACTTTGTAAAGCGCTCTGATTCCCGCAAGGGTCTTGTTCGCGCTATATACAACCTTCAAAATAAACAAAATAAAAAAAGTATACCCCCATTCAGAAACTTGTGGGTAATATGGGTGTTGTCTGAAAATCCATCGAATTCAGACTGCGGCATGGACAGTAGAAGCATCTTCCCAGGATTGTTCACTAGAAGGATACTCTTTCCAATTAATTAAAAGTGTTCATTTTCCTCGAGAAATCTGTGAATCACAAATGTCTTGCACTTCAAATTAAGGAAAATTATTCACAAAATCGGAGTTGGCTTAAGTGGGGTACATTGATAAGGACCAAGAAAAAAATGATTCTATGGATGATCTTGAAAAGTTCATAAAACAGGGGTTTAAAATTTACTTGAAGATAAGTAAGATGGAAGAAACTTAGAGGAGACCCAAAACTTGTCCCCTAATTGATAATCAGGACAAGGAGTTCTATGAACAATGGCACTTTGCTTCATCTATTCTTTAGCCTTTTGCAACTTTTCTTGAACTTTACTTAAAGTCTGCAAGTCTTCCAAAGGTCTATTGTTCCAGACTTAGATTCACCCATTCAGTCCATTACACTGGTGATATAAGATTAAGCCTTGGAATATTAGAGAAAGCTTCTCAAAAATGGGAAACAAACTGTGATTTACAATTAAAAATGGTCACCTATGGCAATCTCTGTAAGCGACAAATATCAGGTAAGAAGATATGAGCAATGGACTTAGCTGTTGATATTTTCTTCAAAGGTGAAAACAGCATCCACCATAACCACGATCACCTGGTACCCATCTGAAGGTGGGAGATTCTCAATAAAATCAGTGGAGATGATATGCCATGGTACAGAGGAACTGGCATCTGCCTGGGACATGATCTGGGAGCAGATTGGACAAGTAGTTACATATTGTTACTCATCCACTCAGGCTGATGGCTACCAGAATGATCGGAGGATAAGATCTAGCGTGGACGTTACATTCTTATGCCCAGCTGTTGATGAATCATGACACATCTATAGAACTTCAGGTCTCAACTTTTTGTGTGGCATATATAAGGCGTGATCCTTAAAGTATAGTTATATTGTTGGATTAATAAAAGACTCTCCAATTCTTCAGTCTTTACTTGAAAATAAGTAGTCTGGACTCTTTCAAGAAAGGATTGAACAGATCCAGCGATTTGATGGGGTTATATCAAATTTTGTTGAAAAGTTAATGGATATTCATGATATTTACAGGGTGTGGCCAATCCACTATTGTGGACACTTTCTTAATGTACAAGGATGATCCTCAAGAGTTTAAACAGTAACTTAAATGTTCTATTTTGGTCTAATCATACTCACATTTACAGGTTTACCTTATAGTTGTTTTTGCCTATACCTGAGCAATACTTGTGCCACATGCCGAGCATGATCTTCCTTGATGGGTGAAAAAATTAGGATGTCATACAAATATATTACCACAAATTGGTATAACATAACTAAGAACACATGATCCATAAATCTTTAGAATATGGCCGAAGCATTCCACAATCCAAAGGCCATATTTAAAGTGGCTGAACAGGGTTTTCCACTCATCTTCTACCTTAAAACGCAAGAGATGGTACACTCCACAAAGATCTAACTTGGTAAAAATGAGCACTCCGCTTACATATTCAAGTATATACTTAATTAAAGGAAGTGGGTAGCAGTCCTTAATGGTCACCCTATTTAAGCCTCTTTCATCGATACAGGGTTTCAAGTCTTTAGTCTGCTCGGGAACGAAGAAAAAAGGAGCTCCAGCAGGAGAGGAGGAATGAGTAATCAAGCCATTTTGTAGATTTTCTTGCAGCTACTCTTTCAAAACCTTTTTTTCAGGCTAAGACACAGAATAGATCCCAGAAAACTGAACTACAGTTCCTGTTTCAAGGTTTATTGCATAATTTAAATCTCAGTGTGGCAGTAGATACAATTCCTTGGGCTTCAGATAAACAGCTATGTATAGTTGATCTTTCACTGGAATGGGTAGCAGATTACTTATAATCTTTCCAATTGAGATGCCTCCAACTTGACTTCTTTTGGAGACCAGTAGCCATTGGAAGAATATCAGTTTTTGTGACAGTACTGAGAGTTAAGTAAAACAGTCATACTCGCCCAGTTAATGTAGGGGTTGTCTTATGAACCAAGGTACACAAAATATTATAGCATAATTTGGTAATTTAATCCCAAAACCACCCGCCTATGATTTTATATGATCATCATCAACTGGACAGTACTTTCTTTGATTGGTCCTGGAGTACTATCTATAGTATGAACTTGTTATTGGATTCCCTTGGAGATACGAGGAATACCCTTTTTTATTGTCCTCATATAGTCCATTAGTCTCACAATCAAATAAGGTGGCAAATATGCAGTCAGATCCTCCCGACATGGTTACTCTTATTGGTAAGAAATAAGGAGGATGAAACAGCTCCAGATGATTCAACAAAGGGAGTTCAATGCTCTCCCATCCTTTCCCCTTTAATAAAGGATGGGATCTAGCGTTTCCAAGAGGCCATTTAGGCAGAACTGGAAAAAGGGCAAATTAAGGGCCAGATTTAATTGTTGGCAGACATAGTAATCTCCGTTGGACTGGTGGAGGACTTAACGCCTGCCAGACCCGCCGCCCGCCAAATTTAAAATATGGCCACTCATTTCTAAAGCATTGGCAGGAAGCACCATCACAAAGGTGCCTGTCAATGCTGTGTAGAGTTAGGTGCACTGCACTAAACTGTTTTGTTTTTTATTTTCAAACAGAAGATCCTAAAGCTGGATTTTCTTTTTGAAAAGAAAAAAGAAAATGCTCCACTCGCCATGGCAGTCCTATCTCATGGTGGGGGAGCATTTAGCAGTTTTCACTGCCCCTTACCACCAGGGTTTTCATGATTGTGAAGGGTAGTGAAAATTGACCTCTAATTCCACCCAGGTAAATTAAGTTGACGAAATTAGAGGTCTGCCTCCAATGGCCCTTACTCCACCGGGCTGTTGGAGGGGTTTAATAATGGCAGAGATGGAGTAGTCTCTGCCGTGATTAAACCTAAGGTCCACCCACATCTAAAGATGGTGGGCTTACTATTATCCTGGCGGCATAGACACTCTGTCACCGTTGCAATGGAGTATCTTTACCTTCAAGATATAAATCAGACACTAAATGTTTGGGAGGCCAACAATGCATGCAAAGACCACTTCTGCAGTGCTGTTCCTTTCCTGAATCTGTTAGTACACTGTGGGCATTTAGGGTCTTCATTGGCTCTTTCGTTGTTTTACCCAAAGATTCTGGAATCTATGCTTCTGGTCACTTCTAGGAAAAAAGTTCTGATATTTCCGTATGAGACTGGAAGTCGTTGCTTGCAGCTCTCCATACTTTGCTCTCTCAAATTATGTTGAGCTTTATCTATAATTTGAGAAATGTAGTTGGCCCGGGTGGGTGGATCAACTCTTCTTTTAACCGAGGACAAAATAAAGTCATCAATATCCGGTGAACCCAGGAGGTCTCTGAGACCAGTTGACAAAACTTAGTAATATATCACAAAACATCTGCAGCATCCTGATGAATATCACAGAAACCCTCTTTAGCAGAATAGTGCAAATGGCTTTTCAAACATCTTTTTAAAATGGAGAGAAAATTGGCATAATTTGACAGAGTAGAATCATTTGCTGGAACCAAAGGTGTTGCCCAGGATAGGGTAGGTCCAGTGAGGAAACTAGATAAACAACATTAGCACAATCTTGAGCAATCTGTGGTGGGTGAATAGGAAAATGCTCAGTTAAAAGTTCAGAAGGCTAAAAAACGATTTTATTTTAATGGAGCCCCAGGAAAATAAGGGACGATGGAAGGCACAGTTGGTAAATCTATGGCTCTGGCTGCTAAGGTCTGTTTTAAAGCAACCTTTTTCTCATATAATTGTTTTAAATCTAAATCCTGTTGTTGCTGCTTTTGAGCCGAGATATAACCTAGATTTGCTGGATTCCCTACCATGGAATCCATTCTTAGACCTAGTTTCCAGGAGCCACAGGCCGTACAGTGCAAGTAATTCACTAGACAGCTGGTGCCTTGCAGAATGAGCCCCAAGGGAAGAAAAGAGCCACAGGGCAGAAAAAACCCTTCCAAGAGGTACAGGAGCTGCAGAGTGAATGATGAGTAGAAATTCAAGAAGATGGTCCATGCAAGAATACTGAAAGAAAAACTCCAGAACAAGGGGTTGTGGAAAGAAGAATTGGATGGGCGATGAGCGAGACAAGAAATACTCCAAACCAAAGCGTTGAGGTGCACCTTCCTCCTGGAAACAACTACTCATATAATCTACCAAAAGGAGGCTTTATGATGAATCCTCTATGTCAACCATCTTACGCTGGTAAAAAACTTAAAGGAAAACCCATCACCAAAGTAATCTTGGACAGGTTTATTGGAAAACAAACTCCACCTCCATTTCCTGTTGGAACATGCTGGGAAGAAGATGACATGGACACTATTGGAGGAACCAGAAGAAAAGTGAGTAGTTTTAAGCCAATTCTAACTAGGTGTAACAGGAGTACAGGCACACATCCTGCAAGAGGTAAGTGCAGCTTGAATTAAACACAAACACTGCTGCAGCCGGCAATTCGAGCAAGGATCGATTATGGAGTGGTTCTGGGGAGCAAACATAATAGAAACAGAGACACCTCATGAAAAAAACCTCAACTCCAAATGCTACCAACATGACATGACATGACCAACATGACTGATGGATTAAAAGAAGGGTGGTGCCAATAATTTGAGACAGCTCAGAATAAAGTGAGACATCACAAGAAGAAGACAGCTCATTAGGGATGGAATGGGCACCTGGAAGCATGAATTGAATGAGGGAAGAGGCATATCATCTGGCAGCCTAAGGCTGTGATTCAGTCGAGGAATCAGCTGTGCACGCTGTCCTCTCAAACTGAAGCTCCATTAGTCATTAAAAAGAATATGGCTCTCAAAGTAAAGAAAATACTTCAGACAGATAGCGCCCAAAACAAAAAGCAAGCACAGATCATTAAACCTTTCCAGGGCTCCCGAAAGCACAATGAAAAGGCAATCTGCAGAAAAAAGGCGATTACTTGTGGTGTCTAGATTAAGGCAGCAAGCCTCAGCATGCAAGGACTACATCTGGGAAGAAGGGACTGGGGAACTCTGAGACATGCTGCAGGAATTAAGAAGACAGGCAGTAGGGGCTGAGGCAGCGTGCCCATGGCGAGGTGGACAGCTGACTCTCCTTCCTTTCTTGTGAGCCAGTCCTTGCAGCGGCAGCGAGAGGAAACAGGTAGTCTAGGCAAGTCAGGTGTTAATTGAGGTGAGGAAGATGTGCGACATCACAGAAGGGCCACATTAAGATGGTCACAAAAGTTTGGGGTACTTTTTTTCTAGTGTCCTTTTTAGGCTGCCTCCCAAACACAGCCTTTGTGTAAATAAATGCTATTCACAGCAGGGAGCACTGCAGCTGGGCCCCAATGAGAAACATCCACAACAGGAACACGATAAAGTGTGAAATGTTTGCAGTGCATCCTTCCTGAACAAGCAATTGAAGACAGATAAAAGAGCAAACCTAGCCAAGAATCTTCCTCACCTTGAACAACAGAAACTACAGTCCCAACCTCACCCCAGCCATCTATCAAACAACAGAGCTCAGGTAGAATCAATCAGCAGCCATTCACTAACAAAGTTAATGGAATTTCTAAAGGTAGTCCTGTCTCCTCCGAGCTCACATCAGTGTTTGGATCTCTACTTTCCATCCACAGGTATGAGGGCAATACATTTCCTTTGTCTATAAAGGCTCCCCCCATTTTGTGCCATGCCAAACCAGAAGCTTCCAAATGGATCCACTTTGCTTTTGTAATTGCTACAATAATACAGACTTTAAGGGTTTAAAAAGACATCAGCTCCAGCATTTGCAGAATCTCCTTTCAATGTTTACATTACTTACCCCATATATTCTCTCTCTTTTCTTAGATCCCAAACTTACTACTTCTTTGGAGTGTTGCATACATCTCTTTATATTTCAAAATATATTTATGCCCAATAAATGCATCCAGCCATTTACTCTTCAAATCTCTCAAATGATCTGCTGTCCTTGCTGAAGCAGTAGTGGTGTAGTGGTAGCGGAGCAGTTGACAGACTGTTTATCTGAATCTGGTTCCTATCAAAAATACTAGAGTACTGTATCACATGAACATAATGTTGTTTCATTTTACAACACTGCATCATATCCCAAAAAGCCTCTTCTATATTGCTAAAACTTTGCATGAAAAACTGACCTTGGCTTATAACTTCAGATTGTCACCTCCTTTTTTCTTTCAAATTGCACTCTCATACTTCCCATCTCTACACGCCTCCTGTCTCTGAACACAGTCTACTGTCACTTATGTATCTGCCTTAATCTCTATTAGTGCATTTCTGCTATTTGTCATTTCAAAGATGACAACAAGCCCCTAAGTAAATAATACCCATGCATGCCCTCTACCTCATTTATTATTCCAACCTACCATCTGCATGAACTCATGCACGGACTCCTACTAATGAGCACACATAACTCCTATTAATTTAATTTACCACAAAGAAACTCAAGTAAACACATGGAATGGTTTCAATGACAGCAGAGATGAAACAAATTAACCAACAATAAATACTAGAGTAACAACTAACCTTGGGTTCCTGGAGCAACGTGCTGCCTGGCACAAAGTGTTTCAACGCCTTGTCAGGGGTAGTAAGCACTATTGAAATGCAATTACAATTACACTGGTTAAAGAACATGGTGAATGAATCTGTGTTTCAGCTGCAGCTGTAATTATGTAAGAGAGGCTTTCGTCTCTTAGTACATAAAATGAGCAATATTGACGAAGATTTAGTTATGTGGGGAGAAATCATGACAAAGCAGGAGCCTTGAAGGACTAACAGGGTTGAAGCTTAGTGAAACATATGTCTGAGTGATCCATTATTCTGATCACCGATGCACACACACATGTGCGCATGCACACACAGGGGTAGGGGAAGAAGCATTAGGGAAATATTATGTAACATGATGAATTGAAAGGGTATTTTAATATAGTGAATTATTAGAGCCACTGGGCAACAGAAGTCCACTGAGGCAGCATGCATGCTTTAGAGGAAGAAATCCTAAAAGTGTGGTCACATGATAGCAGTATCAGGTAGGACTGCCCAACCACATCAACCTCCAGTGTTGCAGATTTGTAGAGCATGTTTGATATCCAGCAATGCTTAAATGGGTGTCAGCTATTTCCAGCACTCTTGTTATGTCGTCACTGACATATTACTAAAGAGAACAAAGCAGCGCCTAATTTGTAAAAATATAAGTGAGAGGGCCCAAGGCATTTTTCAGGATTCCACTGCAGCTGGCACCATCTACAGCTCCTGCCACTGCTGCCTAATGCCAATCCCAATATTAGCTTTCTAACCACCACACTCTTGCAAGTGTGACATTTTGGACTTTTCCAGGTGGGCTCAATTAGTATGTATGGCTTGGATGTGCTAGTTTTTTCATATTTTTAAAAGTATATTGGTATGGTTAATGCACTACTATATGCCCTGCTCACAAAATAGGGTAGACAGCACTACCATATTCTAGACTCTAATTAATAAGTGCTGATGTTTAGAAATAGGAGCCAGTGATAAGCACCGGCAAACAATGGCACAAATTAAACACTGGAAGAACGTTATTCCAGTGATGCAGTTGAGGAAGTGAACACTGCATTGTTCTGGCCAGGTAGCCCTTTAGCTTCGCTGGAGATGACAGTAAGGTTGCAGGTGGTATTACAGTCCTGCTATTTGGTGGTGCCTGATTTCTTCTATGTCATAACTTGTCAATCTTTGAGGATTCCCGTGGTTATAAGGGAATACGTTGGGGATCCTGTGTGGGCACAGTTAAGAAGCATTCATCTCCAGCCTTGTGAAGTCAGTCTTCATCCATGCTGCACAGTTAATGTTCTCAGTACCGTTTGGTCCAATTACCTCAATGTCATGTCAGAACTCTGGACATGCACTCAAAATTATTCCATGGCTCACTATTGTACTTTATTGTCAACGCAGAACCAAGCGTAGTTTCCCTTGGGCCTGCCAAAGGAGATTTAATGTTTGCCATGCCCACCTTCATTTTTTGCTTTTGCCATCTGATATATGCGACCTCAGAACTAGATCAGATCTAAAGACCAGGCCTAAATTGTAAGTGCTTTAAAAAACAGAAATATTTGCAAAGCTACTGTGCCCGATGCTCTTGTAAATCAACTATATACATGCATAAATGTTTTACACAGCTTAACAAAGACCAGGTTTATTTTTTTCCCAGTTGGACAAAAATAAGTTACACTCTATCTGGACAAATACCTGGGGATTCCTGGCACACCCCCTTTTCCAGTTAGGTCTGCTACAAATCTTCAATGATAAACTTACCTTTGACTCCTAAGTCAGCCGTAATGTTTCCTTGTGCTTTAATATCATTAGTTCTTTCAGTACGCTCAGACTTTTTGCTTTTTGGATTACCTGGTTTTGGACATTTTATTGTGGGTGAGTCTCATCACATGTGTCTCACCCACGGTAATTACCAGGCAAATGGACGGCGATAAGTCCGCTGCGATGCAGCAAGGGTAAGGGGCACTTGGCTGGTTACACATGAAAACGTGTGCACACATGTGTGCACACTTGTGCGCACTGTGCATGGGAGACTACTGTTGTGCGCAGCCCAGTAACTGCGTACAGGTAGCTTGGCACACAGGTGACGGCAGGATTAGAGTTTGACCTGGGGTAGACCTTCTAATGCCAGTGTACACTCATAGGAGAAGTCAGAGTGGTTTGCTGTCTTGTCTGCAGTGAAACTTTATTACACACATAGGGGGAAAACTGGGTTGAAGCGCAGTTTCTCTTTCCTTTGGCCCACAAAGTCCAGTAACATATCAAAAAGGGGTGGAACTTGTGCGAGAAAATCAAATCTGTGAGTTCCAAGAAAGTGTTTGTACAACTTATGGGTCATCCAGAATTGTCATATTTCTTTGGCCCTGCTCAGGATTAGAGCCAGGCCTTTTGTCACCCTGCTGTGCCAAGTTAATTACATTTCTCTCAAAGAGCATTAAGAAAGGTGGCCTCACACAAAAGGAGTAATTAACACTGCTTCCCTCAGCACCTAAACAGGATAGGGTAGGGATAAAAAAACATACATCTGTTAATTACCTGTCACACTGCATCAGGGCAGGTGACCGCCCAGGCACACTGAACAAAGAAGGAAGACCAGACAACTGAAGCCAACACAGGTGGGAAAGGCCCTTGCAGTGATGTGAGCGAGGGGCAGAGCTGAGAACCCAGGAGCAGATGTGACCAGTAACTCCTGTATGAAGCCATCTTGAACTCTCCTAGCATGCTGTGCAGGTAGGTTGAGACAGGGGTGGAGAGCTGATGTGGCACCACAGGATTTGCCAGGGGTGTCTTGCTTCTAGAAGCTTCCACCCTCCTTTAAAAATCCTTGCACAAGCGGGAGACTCTCCTTTGGTTGGCGCTGCTTGTGCTTTTCGATGCTGGACCCTGGGACTGCTACAGCCATGGACAACTGGAAGAAAAAACACCCTGATGAAAAAAAGGACTAAAGACTTTACCTAGTTGACCCCAGGACCATTGGGTCTCCCCAAGGGCCAGTGAGGCTGTCCCTCTTAAACCTCTAAGAATCAGTTTGGGGAAAGCTCTGGACTTCTGCACCCAGAGACAAAGATCAGGAGGACAGCTGGAGCAGGGAGCCAGTGGAACCAGCTCCCTGCAAAATACACTGCCTTGGAGGTGCTCCTAGATGCTAGAGCTCGCCACAGGAGCAAAATGAGCCCAAGATTGTCCAAATCGGCCCAAAGGGGCCCGAGATGTGGCATTTTCAAAATTGGTGACTTTTGATCTTTTTACTGACAACAGAGTATGTGGGGCTCTGCTGCGTTTCCTAACAATACCCCGGGGGTGGGACAGGGCCCGGGGTTGGTACAATATGAATTAAATCATTTATTCCAGGGAGGGGGTGTGCACAGGTCCCCTCTCCAGACGCTCTATCAGCCCAGGACCGCCATCTGACCGTATTTACTGTAATCCACAACCCCTGAAACCAAAGAAACAGGGGGAGTGCTGTCACACCCCTGCCAGTGATGGTGTGCTCACTCCCACTCTCTGTGCCATGTCTGGGGGGAGCGATCACCACTAAGAAGCATCACCCTCCCCACACGGAGCAGGGAAGGGAGAACAGAGCTGCCAGCTCCTGTGGCAGCAAGAGAGAGAGAGGCTGCCATGCAAGAGCCGGCGGGGCAGCCAGGGGTGGGCTCCCTGGGCTGCCCCCAACATGGGAGAACTACAACGGGCCCTTCAGGAAAAATAAAAATAAACCCAAGGAAAGAGAAAAAGACTCACAGCGCAAGGTCATGCAGCACAGCAAAGACAAGCAGCAAATGCGCCTAATTAATATTCACTGCCTTCCAGCAGGAGCACCTCATAATTTGCTGTGCAGCTAATTTTCCTATGTTTATCCCTTCTCATGGTGGCCCCAGGGGGACAGGGGCCCCACCAATGAACCCCGGATGTGTTGTGGAG
Source organism: Calotriton arnoldi (assembly GCA_963921515.1). Lineage (NCBI taxonomy): Eukaryota > Metazoa > Chordata > Amphibia > Caudata > Salamandridae > Calotriton > Calotriton arnoldi. The sequence goes on along the minus strand of CAWUFW010019043.1, from coordinate 158,854 downwards.
GGCTGTAGGAGTTACAGCAGCCCCCCAGGAGTAATGTTTGACAAATGACCCTACGTTTGCAGGGCCCAGGAACTTATGACCGTCTGGAATGTTTCCTTCATTTTCAAAGCACTTCCAAGGCTGGAACTTTTGCTCTATAGCTGAGAGTGCAGCACCCTCTAGGGGCTAAGTGTATGGTTGAATTTTATGTGGTCTGAAGGTGTTTAAATAAGGAACATGTTGTATAGAGCCCTCTGGGGCGGAATCTATGGTTTCATTTTATGGGATCAGAAAGTGATTACCTCTAGGGGTTGTTTATATGATTGCATTTTTATGTCTTTAAAGTATATAAAAAGCACACAGACATATGTTGTGTTAATTTTAAAATGTTTTATTGATATAATGATGGGAGGCAACCTGGTGGAAAAAAGCTCTAGTTACAAATACTTAGGGGTATGGCTTCAAGATCGCCATTCCCCCAGTCTCCACCTAAACAAGCTGAAAACCCCGCTTCCCGTCACTCATCACTGCCTTCCAAAAAACATTCAACATGATTCCTGCACCAACCTGGGAACCAGGTCTGATGGCAATTAAAGCTAAACTGATTCCAACGTTAGCTTATGAGTCAGAAGGCTTCCCAGAAAAGCTCAGCTCATTCCTGAACAACTCTCAATGTAAGTATTTACGCCTCATATTTCATCTTCTGCAACACACCTCACCTGCACATATCCGTCTAGAATTCGTATTACAAGATCAAGGGCTAGTACAACAAGGTGCCATTATAAAATACATGTCATCGCTAAGAGAGGCCAGGCCAGGCTCACTAAGATCTGTTATCTGGAATGAGACTCAGCAAGGCGGCAAAACAAATCAGCGGGCCTAAACTAGTAGCAAGGCCCTAGAAGCACTGAGGGCACAGCATCTTTGGGACGCAAACCTACCCCACCATGCCTTTAAGCTTGCTATGAACAAACAAATATTGTGGATCAAGAACAAGTAATCCTTCAAAAAACGCAAGCATTCATGGACATGCATAAACACATACAAATCACTGGACCTGCAAATCTACTTATTTGAAACAATCAAATAGCTCCATAAACCCAGATTTCTAGCCTTGAGGTTTGGCCTTTCCCCGACAAGCAACGATTTGCCAGCATGGAATCCAACACCAACTTCATCGTTATGCAGACTGTGCCATGGGCAAGAAGAAACCCTCCTGCACATATTGTGTATGCACCCATACTTACAATCTGAGCGTAGGAAGCCCTTATGCAATATCTTCAACACCTACGGAATTAGGTCATGCCCTTCTTTTCTGCTTACAAGGCCAGAGTGCTCAGTTAATATCCTGCTTGGCAAAATTCATTATCTATGCTGACAAATTGCTCAAATGAAGGGCCTAAAACACTATGGCACATAGGCACCTGCATAAAAAGCACATACACTCGGAAGCACACCTTGTTGCATGCTTTATATCTTTCAATCACTTGGCATTCTAACGGCATGGCACTGCTCCACTTTGGATACTCTCTGTAACAGCCTAATGGCAGCGACTCTGGCTACTCGCATGAACAATCAGACGGCAAAGTAGCCACTGAACATCCTGAATTCATTTAAGGGCACATTAAACAATCAGTCCATATCTGAATGCATTTTGTGACCGAACTAAGATCCAGAGTGGGGACTGTGTTTCGCAAGCCGTGTTCCACTTTTCAAGCACTTGTAACTTTAACTAGTTGATATCGCATCATCAGTGTTTTTGCTGCTGCAACTGCTACCACTGGCTATTACGCGCATGCCTTGCTGTACTCTTCAAAAATTGATCTTTTAAGCTTGTGGCATTGTGCAACTAAAGAACTTCCACTGCAACAGCACAAGGGAGATCTGTGTAGAGCTTCAAGAATTGATCTTTTAGCTTGTGGTGTTGTGCTACTAAAGAACTCTCATTGCAACAACGCAATGGAAATCGGTGTTCACTGGAAGACATAATTAGTTGACCATAGCCTCTTCAATGCTCTCAGGTACATCCTAGAAGAGAAATCATCAAAAGTGCTTTTTAAAACTTACGTTGACCTGGTGCATGGCCCATTATTTTTTGCTTTCATAACTTATTTTTTGCATGTATCACTTTCTTTGCTTTTGTTTTAATGTATACTTTTTATCATGTAATGTTTTAATTAACTGCACCATGATTAATAAATTCATTTATTATTATGTAATAATGTTGACAGAGAATATTGATCAAGGATATACTTTAATTAGTAAGTGCATTTACAAAAAGCTGGCATTGATTATTGCATTTGCGTACAAAATGATGGTGTGTTTTTTAACATGTGAATTGTTGATCTTGAAGCTTTGACCAAGCCAATAGACTTACCTTATATGTTTGTATGTCCCTTAAGCTAAGGTGGAGGAGCGTTGCCCCACTGCTGCAAAGCAATGGAAGAAAGAACAAATACATTGATAATAACTCAAGGTTATTATCATTGTATTTGTTCCTGCTGCGCAGCTTTGCGGGGCAGGTGGGGCTTCTCTGCTCTCAGAGCAGGGGAGGAGTGGTTTGCCAACTCCTACATGCACATGACTGTTTGGCCGGCCGTCTTGGTCCGGTCAAACAGTCATGCGCACTTCATATGTTCTCCATGCAGTCTGCATTACAGCCTGCGTGGAGAACATGCCCAGGCCCCCATTCCCTGTCTGAGCGTCAAACCACTGCACTCAGACCAATAACAACGCTGCATTGCAGCATTGTGATTGGCTTGGGGAAGGGAGCCTGGCTGGTTCCTGTTCCGGCCCCGGGAAGGAGAGACTGAGACGATGTGGGAGAGGGCGGGAGAGCTGCAAGGAGGTAAGTTTTTTTCTTTCTTTTTTTTTTACATTCCCCCCCCCCCGGCCCGCCCCGCCACTCCCGATGCGTGCCGGCCGCTACTGCCATTAAGGGGTTAAAGGTGATGATGCACTGTCATCTGTGGTATTTTCCATCTGCCTAATGTATATATTTGTAAATTTATGCATACTATTTAGTAGTGTGTGTGTGCTATAAATGTACTTTTCCTTTTTCTAAAGAAAAAGCACTGGCTGGACAATCATTTATTGAGTGTTAATATTGTGTGATTACTTGCCCACACCACCTCCCCTGAGTAGGCATTGGACTGCTCTTTTTCGCTACCCTGAGAGAGTCAAGAGCTAAAATAGGGTGCTTGGTTCCCAGCAAGAGGAAATTGTGGACCTATTACTTGTGCAGGCCACACTACTAATAACCCAATTTCCTACACCTATATTCCAATTGCTTAAACAAAACGGTTGTTCTTCCCTTGGTTTCTTCCCAGCTGGATTACTGCAGTGCCCTCTACCTTAACATTATTCAAGACTCTCTCAGTAAACTTCAGGCTGTACTAAATGCAGCCGCTCATCTCAATACTGACATTCTCAAATACCAGCTGGTGTCTCAGCTGCTTAAAAAATTGCACTGGCTCCTGGTGAAAAAAAAAACATGTTTAAGGTTTTGTGCCTTTCACACAAGGCCTTACACATTCTGGGCCCTAATTTTTTTAGATCTAAATTTCAGTGGTACTGTCCCAAGCGTGCCCTTTGCTCTGCCATGGGTAAGACAGTTGTTGTGTCCAGAATTTGTCGTGCAAGATGCGGTGGCAGATCGTTTTCGTATGCCACAGCTAAACTTTGGAACGCCCTGCCTCGCCACATTACAGTAATTCATAATCATATGCTGTTTAGGAGAAGCCTTAAAATCTTTTGTTTAGTCTACACCGGGTTACTGTCCTATTTTTCACTGTTTGGATTTGAGCCTAGTGCCTTGACGTCTTTGGTTATTTGTGCACTTTATAAATTGTTTTTCATTTCATTCAGCTATGCAGTATGTGTTTTCTACTCCTAGGCTGCAAAGGCGGGTGTGCAAGATAAAACATTAACTAAACCTCTTTTTATTTACCTTTGTCAGAGATATGACTGATATCAGAGCCAAAGTTCAGCCTATAGGAACTCCAGTATGAAATTACCAGTACACTGGTCGAAGATGATTTCCCATACAGCTTTATCCATACCTGATTTATCAAAAATAGTCTACCTGAAGCTCACCTGTGGTGTCTAGCAAGAGGTAATCAGCATATATCGTTCACACCCAATCACCGTGTGGCTGAAAGAGCCAGTAGTTGCTCTATCAAAGGTAATCCACATAATTGGTCTGCGAAAGGAAGAAACATGAGCCTGTCTCTCACACTTCATTTGAGCTGTGGAAGATTCCTCAGAGATTTGCACCCAAAAGCTACGTTGACTAGTTTAGATGGTGTACTGTACGCAGAAATTGCTCTTGATCCCTCACAGGATTAACTGGACTAACCTTGGGTAGGGTTTGAGATGGATGACCACAAGTAAACACAGATCGCACCATTTTTACAGTGAAGCAAGGGGTATAAAGGTTTTGAGTGAATACTAAACATGGGAAGGAAAATGAATTGAATTTTAGTTTGATTCGCTAATGGTTCATCAACAATTGCTGGATGGTTTTATTCTTTCAATTCTTTTTCTTGGCCCTCTCTAAGCAGCAGAGAGCTGTCAAGAATGTATGTGAGATGACCTCCCTGATTGATGCACTTAACAAATCCCTGACTGTCTGATTGAATGCTGGGATAGAGTTGTCATCAGCTTTGTCTTGAATTTCTAGAACTAGAAAGATGTTCCTAAGAGATAGTATTGATAGTCTCTTGCTAACCACCAAGGAAAGAGGTGCTGATATCCTGACTGTGAAGCTTGCTTTGTGCTTTGGATCCTCCTTGTTTCAAAGGAATAACGAAAGTCCTGTAACAGAGAAAGCTGAACTCTGCCTGGAAGAAAACCTGTGGAGCACTTGCACTTCTACATCTTTCCTACATGCACCTGTGAAATCTTTCCCATGTGCCTGCGGAGTGCAGAATGTTCCTATGGGCAAAGAAAGCTGGTGATGATACAGAATAATGCAAAATGTTCAGTGGATTTAATCTGCAGCTATGTGATGTGGTGCAGATTTCTGTCACTTTCAAGAATTTGTAAGTCAAGAAAGTGAAGTTCCAGGATGTATTAAAAAATAGAGACTTAGAAATATTTTTTGAAAAAAGACAGGGACAAGGTGCTAAGTCTACTCAATGGCTTCATTTTAGCAATTTTTCAACATGCTTTCTGCTTTGAGTGTTCTGGCGTGAATGTATAGACACAGTGAGACCATTCACAAATTATAAATATTATTCCAGTCACAGGAAAGATACCTGTGGCCCAGCACTACACCGGTCAGCCATGTCCTGCTGAAGGTTTTCAACATCATTTGAAGTTTATAAATCTAAAGTTTAAATCTTTGACTGGGACAGAACTTCAGCATTTACCTGTCACAGTCCATTTTGATTCAGACAAGAAAGGGTACCTAGCTCCTGGTCTATGGTGGAAATCTAGAGACTAATATTGATTTTCAGATTTCTGATGTTTTCCATGGAACATCTTTTATTTTTACATTCTTATATTCTCTGTGTTGTTACTTTTGTATTTTTACACATGTGCTACAAGCATTTTTGGGAGAAATGCCTTACTGCTGAGCAAATGTACCAAGGGCAAGCCAGGTATTACTCAGACAATGTATGTTATCTTAAAGTGTTAAATTATTTGACTTTTGCTGAACTCAGATACGATTCCGACAAGTACCAGAAAACTGGCCAATTATTTTGTTTCAATTGCTTTTTAATCCATCCTTCATTAATGATATCTTGACTAAGTTGTCATACAAGAACTCATATTCAGAATATGTAGAAAACATTATTATAGCTGCCAAGTAACCCATGACAAGTCAAAAGGTAACAGCTTGTCTAAGTCATGGATGTTAGTTAACAACAATTTGCAATCTGTGGCATGCAAATTTGCATTTCAATTAATTAATGAAATTACTGAACTATATGTTTCAGCTTGCAAAGTGCAAATGGATAAAAAGGCAAGACTCTCATACTTGACGAAGCGCCAATTGGTAAAGGTGACTGGAACCAAATTTTATAAAAAAAATATTGATTAGATGCTGTGAGTAGTTGGGTTGTTGGTTGAGGGGGTGAAATCCTACTCAAGGAACAGCCAAAATCCTTACCAGAGTGAACCACAAAAAGTCACTAAATTAACCTGTGCTTAACAGGTAGCTTGGCACAAAAGAAGTCAAGCCAAACGTAGAGGCAATGTGTAAAGTATTTATGCTATCTATACGTGATAGAGTTCAAAACTGTTTGGTGGATAATAAAAAGAAAAATCTAATTTCTTTTTATAAAGCCCTCACCCACCAACCTAGTTGGTGGCATGCTTCATCATCGGGCCCACCCAGTGACACCGAATGTGTCCCGAGTGTGCTACAACGCCTGTGTTTACAGCGGAGCCGGTATATTGCTGAGTGTGCAGTGATAGTGAAGTGAATGTGAAGTTTAAAAACTGTCCATTGGTCCCATTACCCAAAGGGTTTATCTTTAATATATGGGCCTCTGGCAGTAATAAAAAACAAGGCGGTGGATGTAGGTGGAGTGATAGTTAGGAACTCCTGCATCCAGTGGGTGGTCTACATGTTTCTGCCAGGCCTTAATTATTTACTGGCTTTCCTCTGGACCTTAAATTTATGTGAAAATGTGAGATCTACACTGAATTGCGTGTTTTGACCCAAAATGTGTTGCACGCACTAAGGTGCACTATGTGTGAGAGGAGTATTCCCTCTCAAAAGCATTCCTGTACAAATGAAGACATACAAGACAAACAAACATACAGTTTTTGGAATTTTAGCATAATTGGCAAGATCACGTAAATGGATATTGGCCGTTGTGTCCGTGAGTATAGCGGAAAATAATGGCACAAAGAAATCATTTCTCTTTTTAGCCACAGTGACCTAACACTTGCACTCTGGGACATTCAGTAACCGGAAGATCGGCACTACCCGCCCGACGCCATTAACAATGTCCTCTACGCACATGCTAGGTCTGTTGCCTTGAAAACAAACGTGCATAATTGTCAGAGGACCCTTTCTCACCCCAGTCCCCTTTTTTAATTTGGGCTTCCACTTAGAAATATAAACCCCTTTTTAAAAATTTTTTTTAACAAAAGCAATCTTGGCTTAATACTAGCACTTCGGGGCATTTAACAACCAGTAACCTTGACGATCGGCACAATGCGCCCTTACGTCATTAGAAATTATGTCCCCACACACGCTAGGTCTGTTGTCTATGTCTCCTCTCTCCTACAGACGCTACTCTCAGAAATCTGATGATTGGGAACACCTGAGCGACTGCGAGGGGTATATTACAGCCTCGCTAACTCAGGTCCATTATCCACGGAGATCCGACGCAGCACACCAGGTCTTCACGAGGGTCCTGAACAACTATGTAGTAAGTTGACTATGGGGAATCGTTCTTCCACTAACCGGGTAAGACCTTCCTTTACAGCTTTTACAAAGGGCCACCATGCCACTTTTTTCTTCTCCACAGAGCCAGAACCCCTGCCGGAATCTCATGGGGCACTCGCTGCAAATCGCTAGTGTGAGAATAATTTATCTACATTTCTCCTCACTTTTTTTGTGTGATTTCCCGATATAGACTACCACATACAGTAGCGCATATACCGGTAATCACCCCGCTGAATCGCCACTCCGGTCTCACTTTGCCGTTATTTTCCGCTATACTCACGGACTCAACGGCCAATATCCATTTACGTGATTTTGCCAATTATGCTAAAATTCCGAAAACTGTATGTTTGTTTGTCTTGTATGTCTTCATTTGTACAGGAATGCTTTTGAGAGGGAATACTCCTCTCACACATAGTGCACCTTAGTGCGTGCAACACATTTTGGGTCAAAACACGCAATTCAGTGTAGATCTCACATTTTCACATTCATCTAAGGTCCTGAAGAAAGCCAGTAAATAATTAAGGCCTGGCTGAAACATGTAGACCACCCACTGGATGCAGGAGTTCCTAACTATCACTCCACCTACATCCACCGCCTTGTTTTTTATTACTGCCAGAGACCCATATATTAAAGATAAACCCTTTGGGTAATGGGACCAATGGACAGTTTTTAAACTTCACATTCACTTCACTATCACTGCACACTCAGCAATATACCGGCTCTGCTGTACACAAAGGCGTTGTAGCACACTCGGGACACATTCGGTGTCACTGGGTGGGCCCGATGATGAAGCATGCCACCAACTAGGTTGGTCGGTGAGGGCTTTATAAAAAGAAAATAGATTTTTCTTTTTATTATCCACCATACAGTTTTGAGCTCTATCACGTATAGATAGACTAGTTCTCTTTGATGATACATATTAACCCTGGGGATATGGACTAGCTCTCTAGTCCTCTCTCTCCTATTGATACCTAATAATAATAATAAAGTATTTATGCAGCATACAAATAGAAATGAAGTGAAAACACATCAGAAGAAAAATACAACACCAATTTAGAACGATAGAGTAAAATGTAATACATTATTTGGCACTAAAATAACAAACATCCAATCAGTAGAACCGGTGATATGCAATTTCAAACATTTATGGTAAGCATAGAACCTAAAAGCATAAAGCGCCACTCGCAGTTATCTGGTCATGCGAGACTGGATGAAAGTCACAGGTTCAGGCCAACTGTGGCGGAGTGCAGGTTGGATACAGGGACCAGGTCAATCCCGCTGAAAAAGTTACCTTATAAAGACCAGCGTGAAGAGTTCCATTCGCGTGTAGGAGGCCGCAAGGAGCAGGGAGAACATCATGTGTGGATTGTCGCTGTAGCGCAAAGATCAGGCTGGGCAGCATGGACGGCTGTTGCTGTAGCCTGAGTATCCTATCAGATGTCGCATGTGTTCGTTGCTCGAGTCTTGCATTGGTGGTCACCGTAGGTTGTCAAAGCTGTAACGCGAAGTGCATTTTGTCACTGGAAGTCGCTGAAGCACGCAAAGCCAGGTAAACTGGAGCTTTGCGTTGTTGGTCGGCACGGACTGCAAGATCTTGCTGGGAAATGGCCTGTTCGCAGTCGTGAAGAGCTCGAAACGTCAGGATTTCTACTTTTCTTTTAGGAGGAGCTCAACTGATGCCCCACCAAGAGTCCAGTGCTAGAGGAGCACCTCTTGGGGATCAGGAAGTCACTCTAGCCAAGGTCAGCAAGCCCAGGCAGGTCCAGTTGCAGGTAAGGCAGGTCCAGTTGCAGCAGGTCAGACGAGCAGTTGCAGAGGCGCCTCTGGAGATTGTGGTGTCCCCCAGCTCAGAACAGGGGAGAGGAAGGGTGCAGGTCTGGTCTTCCCTCTCAGACAGCAGGGCAGGCCTCAAGCAGCAGTAGTAGTATCCACAGGTCCAGCAGTGAACTGAAGAGCGAGTCTAAGGGGTCACTTTTTATACATAGTGCCCACTTTAAAGTGGGAAAATCGTCTGGAGTTTTCCCCCTATAGAAGCATCTGGAATTTCCTGCCTTCATGCCCTGGTCCCAGTCTGTCTTGGGGCACAATAGGCTAGTGTGAAGTCCTTTGTGTTTGAACTGGGCCAGTGCCTTTGAAGTGCAAGTGTGATAGGTGACAGCTCCGCCACCCCATTAAGCTGGGATGACCCATCCTGCCAAACCCAGGCTCTCTTTTGTGACTTTCTGGGAGGACTGCATAAAGGACAACTGCCAACTACACCTAGGCATGTGACCCAGGAACAGATTGCAGGCACCAAATTGTTAGGACAGGAAAATGTCAACTTTCTAAAAGAGGCGATTTCAAAATTGTGGCTTAAAATCCAACTTTGCTATTAAAAAGGCTCTTAAATTTAAATTCTTCAGACACCAAACATGATATTCCTACCTGCTCCCACACAAAAGTTATCACTTATTAATTGTAATCGGTAAACCTAATGTTATTCTATGGGAAAGATATGCCTTGCAGTAGTGAAAAACTAATTTAGGAGTTTTTCAATACCAGGACATGAAAACTTACATGTCCAACTTTTTAAGTACAATGCACCCTGTCCCATTGGCTGTTTAGGGCCTACCCTAGGATTGCCTTATATGTATTAAAAAGGAAGGTTTAGGTCTGGTAAAAGGTGTATTTTGCCAGGTCGAAATGGCAGTTTAAAACTGCACGCATAGGCTGCACTGGCAGGCCTGGAACATGTTTTAAAAGACTACTTAAGTGGGTGGCACCATCAGTGCTGCTGGCCCACTATTATCATTTAATTTGAAGGCCCTGAGTACCTGCAGTACCACTATACTAGGGACTTACAAGTAAATTATATGTGTCAACTGGATGTAAGACAACCTCACATATCTAAAGGAGACAGCACAAGCACTTTAGCACTGGTCCAAAGGCCAACAAAAACAAATTCAGAAACACAGGAGGAGTGAAGGCAAAAAGTCTGGAGGATGATCACCCTAAGGCTGACAGGTCTAACAGGGGCCATTCATAAATCATTATAAATGTGAAATATTATATATAAGAGTTGTAGAAAAACAAGCATTGTATAAGGTGGTTTCTGATTTTTTGCCGGTCATTTTTGCATTGGGTTGGTTAAAAATCTTTTGTCTGTGATTCACTTTGACCAGCAGGTACAGTTTAATTTTTTTTGGTTCAGCTGTGAAATTAAGATTTAACTAAGCACTGGAAAAACCATAAGCTTCTGGCTGATAATGGTTGAGTTATTGGGTTTTCCAAAGCTTGTTTACATTGACAAGTTAACACATGCTCTGCAAAATAGAGAAATAGTGGAAGGTGTTTTCTGTTAAAGGAAACCCATTCCAATATTGCTGCCAATGTGCATGCATGCATCGTAATACATATGCGTGTTTGTTGTGCCGCATACACACACGCGAGTCATGATGTGTGCTCGTGCATCATCACACATGGCTGACATTTTTAATTTACCAGTCTAACATGGACATGTCAGAACAGCAAATACAAATATAAAAAAATGAAAATAAAAAGGAAGTGAATTCAAAGTACAAAAAAGGGATTGAGCGGCCCAGCATCACTTTGCTGTTTCTAAGAGTGAAGAGTGAAGAGGGAAGCAAAAAGAGTGTGTGTGAAAACGAAGGATAAGGAACGTATGAAATGGGAGTGGGATGGGCCATAAAAAGAGACCGCAGGGTGGAAGTGGAGTAAGGGGAGGAGAGCAGGGAAATATGTGCACTTCATATGCAGTGCTCATCTAAAAAGACAAAAAATAGCACCCTCAAGGATGCTCTGAAATGATACAGCTCAGAACACTGTGGGGCATATTCACAGGGAAGTGGCGAAGTGAGGCGTTAGCCGTCATGGCTTAACGCCTCACTGCGCCACTTCAGAAACACAAGGCTGCACCATATTCACAAGGATATGGTGTAGCCTTGCGTTTCCCCCTGCGCTGGCGCTAAGTGTAGCAGCTTAGCGCCTACGCAGGCACCCTTGCACCATGGTGCAAGGGTGTCTGCGTGCAAGGGAAGATTGTGTATGTAGAGGAAGGTCCCCCTTCCTGCACATAAATAATCTTGAAATGCTGTTTTGTGACTTCTATGTGTGCTGCTTAATGCAACACACAAAGAAGTTGCAAAACGGCATTTTCAAAAAATTATTGTTTATGTGCAGAAAGGGGGACTTTCCTGTACATACACAATCATTGGCCTTTGCTGTTTTCATGTGTGCTGCACAACGCAGCACACATGAAAACAGCAAAACGAGGAGAAATTGAAAATTTCTCCTCGCTTCGCCAGGTTAAGACCAGGTTTTCCCTGGTCTTAACTCTGGCGCTGCCTCCTATTTACACAGCTCTTGTGAATAGGAGGCAGCGTCAGAAGCAATGGGTGTTGCGGTGGAACGCCCACAGCAACACCCATTGCCCTCCCCTTTCACGCTAAGTATAGCGTGAAAGGGTGCCTTATTCACAAGACTAATAGTAGGTAAAGGTGCCTTGAAGATATTTTATTAGCTAATCTCAGTCAAATTTTATACAAATTCGTCACTTGTATGTTAAGCCCCAATTGGTGGCAAAACCTTAAATAAATCTAAACATTAATGAGGTCATTCATAACATCAATGTTCAGCAGAACACTTAAAAACACAGGTATATCTTTTTTTCTCATACGTATACAATTTTCAATGTAAACAGAATTGCAAAGGGTACATTCAAAAACAATAAAACACCACGATAGAGGGTACACAAAAGAGCTTGCAAATCATAGGTGTAAACATCTATTCCAGATGAGTGTAAGGAAGGAAATGAATCTAAAGTAACAGAAAGCAGTTCCTTAAGGGCATCAAATGCTAGGGAAATAGATGTATCAGTCGACGTTTCGGTCTGTTGTGGCAAAATCGTCCATCAGACCATCTTCAGGACATAAAGTCGATTGTTAAAAGAGTCCCTATGATCTTGCTCGGTTATCAATTCGAACCAGATCGATCAACATTTAAAAACACCAAAAGGGCCTTGCGAATAGGCTCCTATCGTGGTAGAGTAGGAATCTCTATCAGAGTTAAGTGTAAAGAAGGCGCCAATCCAAAAGAACTATAGCGAAAGGGCAATAGTCTCTGTCTGATTTGTTTAAAATGAAAAGGCAGCACTCCGAAGAAACGAGTTATGAATGAATTGTCGTCTCACGCGCATCCCGCATACAGAAACAAACGGCTTAACGCTGTCTTGTGAATAAGGTGAAGCCCCTATCGCCACAGAAACGTCAAAAAAAGTGACGTTCCTGTGGCGATAGGGGCTTGTGAATATGCCCCAGTGAGACCAAACTGCTCCTGGGTGGGACAGACACGATAATGGTAAGGAAAGCCATCCAATCAACAGCAGACAACCCAAAGCCCACTCTAAGCATGTGTTAAGTTTTGGAAACAAGAGGTGCCTGTTGTAGCCAATGCCAGACAACAGTTGGGGTATAATGCAGTAAACTCATAATGCCGTTGGAGTGAATCTGTCCGGATCTTTTAGATAATCAATACATATGCTTAATAAGAGAGAAGAGGCAAATTGTCTAGTTTTCACAGGAAAAGTAAAGTAAATGTTTTCGACAAAACCCTTAAGGTAAATTCAAGAAATGCAATGATATTCAGGATCAAAGGGCCTTTTTAATTAAATGGGAAGATTATTTTAATACTGTTATGCTAGGAAATTATGCTTGCAGAGTACATGTAAAAGATGCTTGATGGCATTTAAATTTAATTCAAACATATTTGCTTTTGAGTTATGTGTGTTCCAAATAGCGGCCATGTGTAACTCAAGACAGAGTCAGCAAGACAACAGCGTAATTATTTATGAGACATGGAGTAGGTTTTTATGAAGCATGTTTTGCAAATTTTATTGTAATTATTAGAACTGCACTGCAAATTGTGCAAAGGCATGATAATAAACAACAAGGGACAAAAGAATGAAGTAAAAAAGGCAATAAGCAAGCGTACGACAATAAAAATATCAACCATGACCTAACAACCTGGACCTTTACATGGCTAGATACAAATACAAATGCCCAGACAGAAGCTCCAGATGTTGTTGATGGAACCATCCTTATCATTGTGAAAACAATCCTTTTCAAAAGAACTAAACAGACAGATTCATTGTCCAGATATTATCATATATATTGGCAGCTGATTTCCAGAATGTATGGAGTCATTTAGAGTTTGGCATCCAAACTACTCCGTCACAAATGTGATGCAATAACCAGTCTGAAAATCCCTTGGTCTGCCCACCGCTTTGAGAGTAGAATGAACCATAATCTTTCTGCCCATGAATAGAAAGCTTCTTCTGACAGCCCAACAGAGTAGGACTGCCCACCCTACTTATGGTGAATGGGGTCATGTAATTTTTCTTAATGTAAAACCTGAGGGTTAGAATAGAAAAAACAAATAATAACCTCACACGTCGGGAGAAAGCTCACAGGCTGTAGGGGGGTCATTCTTTGTTTCTTAAAAACAAAAAATTTGTAAAAGTTTGGTGGACCACCATCAAAACTGATGAAGGCCATCCCACAAACATTTTGTACTTTTAAGAGAACCACCATGAAAGTGGTTCCTTTCAAAGTAGAGAGATGACCACTGGGAAGGCGCTCATCTCAAAATTTGGCAGTAAGTAGTCTGTCAAGGTGGTGGAGGTAATGTCCACTGCAACCATGATGAACGGCGTACTGTCGTCAAACCCTAAATCAGGCCCTAACTTCTTTGCTATCCATAGAGCTTTAATTAAGCATGGTTTCTGTAGGTCTTGGATGTCCAGCACATACCCGAAGCTCGACCTAACCAAAATAATAATTCCTGATATTTGCCAAAAACAACAAAGAACAGCACAAACTCATTGACATGAATCTTAACAACTTTGAACCCCAACTTTCACTGAATGCCAAGCCACTAGCGATTAACCTGAACACCAACCTCACGCTAAACGAATACATTGCAAAAAAAACAAAGATGTCCTGGTACAAGCTCTCTTTTCTAAATAAAGTGTAATTGTTTCTTCCAGAAGCCAAATTCAGAACTGCTGATCAAGCCGTCATACTCTCACATCTGGATGGTGGTAACACCTTCTTCCCTGGCCTCCAAGACTGCACACTGGCACCCACTAGAGGGTATCCTACATGCTGCAGCATGTATCATCAAGTGTCTGAAAAAATATGATCACACCAGCTCATCCTGAGTGATGTTCATGGTCTCCCCTATCCAGACTGCAATGTCTTTAGAACCAGCTGCATTATTTACAAGGCCATGAGGAACAACACCCCAACTTATCTTGCAGACAATTTCACCATCTCTGGTGTTTCTCAGCATAACGTCAGCCAGCACACGATCAGACTCCAGACTAAAAAGTGTAAAACAGAAAAAATAAGACAGCCGCCTTTTCCATCCTTGCACCCAGGACCTAGAATAGCATCTCTGTATCCATCGGACTGGCCCAACCCTCCTCCAGTCTAGGAAATATGCACCTATTTAATGAACTCTACACCGCAATGCAATAACAGTCCACACACCCGCTATCTCTCCTGGCTTTATGCTTGTCGTTGACCATGAACAGTGCACTGCTGCCATTTGGCTAGATTTGTGCTATAGAATTAGCAAATGCATACATACATATATACATACACACAAACAAACATACATACATACATTTGAAGTCATTAACAATGATACATCATTGAACATTATCTTAGAAAGGCCTCAACTTGATTTTCTGATTCTTGACCTTTCAAGACCTCTGCAGTACGTCTTCCTAAAAACTAGCCTCCTATTGTATGTGAGTAAGCCTTGTATCAGAAGACTTCCATCTCCGATAAATAAAATCCTCTTTCAGGACTTATTTTGACATCTTCTACTTTGCACAGTAACAATGCATAACATTCTTCTGTGAATGTTTGCAGTCAGTGGGTTTATTTTTCATTCAATAGTTTTCAAACAGTCACTCTGCATGTCCTCCAAAATATCATTTTTCAAAGCATTTTTCAAGGCTCTCTGGTTTTCATGTAAATAAAATAGATTGTTCTCTAAAATGCATTAGTCGATTTTAGAAGGAGAGGCTGAACCACCTTCAGGTAGCACAAATATGTCAGTTCAGAGACTTGACAGTAAAATGACTTCACTGCGGCTGCGTGAAGACTAAGAAGGTTGTGTCCCTTAATGTAATTCCATAGTTCAATCTTAGAAAGTGAATATGAACTTTATAAATGTCAGAAATTGTGTTGTTCATTTAAGAGTGCCATATTCCTGATAAGTTATAGTTAAGACAATATGGTTAGGTATAAATGCAATTATTAGAGAACCTCTGATTAAGGCATGGGAGCTAAGGCACTAGCTGCAGGCAATTCCTCAGATAAATGAGGGCTGAGGCCAAGCAGTACAAGCAATTTTAAAGAATAAACATAACATAATAAAATTGCTAAGGACACCAAAACATTTAAAATGGGATAAAGGGAACAGCAGATATAATTTTTAAACTGTTTTGTGGCTAAAAGGGCCTTGCAAAAGTAAAGCACTATTAAAAAAATATCAGTTCATGGTTGACTAGGACCTAGTCAGGATTTCAAGCTTGCCTTAATGGAGCAAAGGTGGGCTGCACCAAGCAGATTGTCCCGGTTCAGATTAAGTCCCTTGTTTTAGAGCTTAAAGTCTTCCATCAGGACTAGGTTCAAGGCTGAAAAGGAGACAGTCCCTTCAAGTCAGCTGAATCATCATCAATCTATGGCTGAAGCCATTGGTTTTGGTTCTAAAAGCTTAGGGCAGGGGTAACGCTGGATTTTCTAGCTGCAAAGGTTGCTTTGCAAATAGAATAGATTGTCTGCCTTGGTCCAAGCTTTGTCTTTGGACATATGGCTTTATTTATGGCTTGTTGGGAGGCATGCCATCTCAGCAGCATAGTACAGATCATGACTTCCACCACCCTAACTGACAGCCACCTGCGGTATTAAGAGTTCCTTGCCTGCTTTTCAGAGATCTCTCTGCTATGAAGAAATTTGCTATCAAGTCAACTCCCTTCACAGCAGTGAAGTTTACCAAGTGGGTGTCATGTTTAAAGGGCCAGCTTGGCAAATGGTTTTTGTTTTGATAAACCAAACTGCCAAAGTAGGCCTTTGTTTCTTTGAAACTTTAAAAGGCCCTCACATGCATATGGGGGTCATTTAAAATTCTCCGAGCCTGTTTCAACTATTCTTTAATTAGCGGACACAGGCAGGGAGATGGGTGGTAATAGTCTCTCCTCAATAGGGTGGGATGACCGTCACTACAATTCAGTGATCCTGGGGCAGTGGGCCGTTGGATCAAGGGTTACTCCTAGCAGTGCCAGTGTAGTGTCCACCAATGGTAATCCTTACCCTGAATAGAGTGGGGAAACCACAGTTTTGGTGTGGCAGGAGGACCATCAGTGTATGGTGTTCTTTCTGTTCTGGCAGACTATAAATAACACCCTTAGTCCCGTGTTGGTTCCCAAAATCCTTCAGGAGGGCAAGGCTGGAAGCTGTAGCTGGGCAGGGCTTCATGAGGCCTAATACCTTTACCATGAAAAACTGCTGAACCCGCATTCGCCATGCAAAAAGCTCCAAGCCAGACAAATGTGGATTTCTGGTCTAACCTACCTGGGCAAGCCTCACCACCTGTCCTAGTCCTTCATAGGTGGAAAATATGTCTAAGTCCCACTTTTCTCTGCCTGTTGTAACTCCAGTTTTTGAAGTCAGGCGCCTTCCTGTTTTTAGTTTTTCTGTAACAGGCAAACAGGAGGTCAACCACTTGACGCTAGGAGAGCTGTTCCTTTCCCTTGGTGTCAGCAGGAACCAGGAGCCCTTGAGTCATTTTCTTCAAGCAGGGTTATCTTGCCTCCGGTTTTGTCTTCCCGGGTCAAGGGTCTGAGGTGCGGGTTGTGAGGTACCAGTCTTAGTCTGAGCACTAACCAATTTTGGGGGAATTTCCTACTCCCTATCCTGTCTACTTTCACCCAAAATATACATCCCTTTGCAGCACTTCCTCTTTGCTTTAATGTACACTTTCCAGGAATCCCTACAAGCAAATTCAAACCCCTCCTTACATCTGGTAGGACAATGGTCTCCCTTAGCCACTCCTCTAATTAGATGAGTTATGCCCCCCCACTTGTCAGCATCAATGACTGGCCACCCCTCGTGCTGGTTTGGAGACTCACAGTCTAAGAAGGCTGTGGGAATGAGCGGGAGCATATTCTGTCAGACCGATTTGGCATTCGAAGTCAAAAGAAGTGCGAAGGTTGGCCTTCGTTCTGACAACTGTTCCTGTGCCTCTCCAGTTGTTGACTGCACCTCTTGTGGTATCTGGCCAAAGAAGATGCTTATGTAATTGTTTCCATGGAATTTAGAACATAGAATGTGGGGGATGATTCATGTGAGGCAGTGGCAGTTGTGAGAGGGGATTTGGTGGATGAGGTGCTCTAATAAAACCCACTTACTGCATCTTGAGGTTGTGTGGTATCTTCATTACAATGTTACACTGGTGATGAGCGAGGGAATCTGAGGAAGAGGAAACAACAACAGTGAGATGCGATCAGCTGGTGGTGATTTTGGACGCAGTGATGACGTCGGAAGGACAGTGGGTCATCAGCGATAACTGTGTTTGAGACAAAGCTGGTTAGCTTTCTGAAGGGGGGTGGATCGGACCCGCAGCAGTACTGTTTCCAGTATTTTGAAAAAAAATACGTTTTTGTGTGGATTAGGAGGCGCAAAGTAAAGTGAGGAGAGACAGGTATGAGCGGCGTGTGCAGTGCGCGAGTCTCGAGGTGGTGCGCATGACTGCATGAGACATTAATGTTGAGCCTGCGCGCATGGGGCAAGTTCAGAGTGTACCCCACAGAGGCTGTTGAAGAGCCAATTATAGGTGACGGGGCGTGGACTTACAGCCTCCTGAGACAAGTTGGGAGTTGTGCAAGTACGCGTATCATGTGGGTGCCATTTTGGTTTGGGCATCATAAGGTGATACTGATGAAAGAGAGATAGAGGAAGCAGTGGTTTGAAAGTAAATTAAGCAGCACAGGTTTCACAAATTTTGTACATTTTAGGAGTATTGTTCTTCAGCGGTGATAGGCACACCTGTGTCTACACCGGTGATAGGCACACCTGAAAGAAGACTTATACATATTTTACATCATCGTGTGAGAACTTAGTGGTGCCAGTTATTTTCAGTAGAGTGTGGCATGTATGGTTTGTGACCTATAAAAAAAATAAAAAAGAAAAAGAACTTATTCTTATAATACAGATACAGATTTACTATACCTATACAGATACATATACTGTGGAGTAATATAGATTAGAAGTGGGGATTAGTTTTGTGGAAAGGTTTGACTAGCGGGTATAGGTACAACATGCAAAATGTGCCAGCGCCACCATTTTTCTTGAGCAGTCAGGGGGAATCGATGATAAAGTGGAGGAAATGGAAAAAAATATTTGGACATTATGCATGGGTTTGCAGAACTAACTTAAGTGCTGAAAGGAAGTATTCTTTGTTAATGCACTGTCTAGGAGGTGAGTAACAGGAAGTATTAGAGAATCTTCTGGAATTAAGTGCGGAAGAGCAAAGAGGGTTAAATGAATTTGAAATTTGTATAATGCAGCTGGACCGTCATTATTTACCAAGAGTAAGTACCATCATGGAGCGGTAACATTTTGGGTCAAGAGAGCAAGGTAAAGATGAGACTGTCGAAGAGTACATAACTAGTCTTAGGAAACTTGCTTCTGCGTGTAAGTTTGGGGGGTCCAATGAGGAACGGATAAGGGACCAATTTGTTTTAAGGTGTAGAGATGATACAATTAGAGATAAATTGTGGGTGAAAGATGAACCACCAAGAAGAGGTTATTTCAATAGCAAAAAGGGTGGAGCACATGCTAAAATGTGTGACGGAGTTAAAAGGTAAGAAAAGTAAAAGTCACTCCAGTACAGAAAAGAATGAGGAAAATGTTTGTGTTGTAAAAAGTGAAAAGGAGACACATAAAGAAGTGGTGAAAGCTGATCTAGGGAAATTAATGTTTGAATGTTTTCGTTGTGGGAGAAGTGGTCATAAAGCAAATTCAAGAACATGCCAAGCATTTGTGGGTTACGTGTCATGGCTGTGGGAAGAAAGGGCATTTTTTAAATGCTGGAGGAACAAGAAAGAAGAGAACAGAATAAGGAGGTGAAAGACATTTCGCACAACATTGTATTTCAGGTTGAAGGAAATGATAGACAAGATCATCCAACTGGTGCTGTGAAAATTGATGGAGTTGAGTTGGAAATGAAATTTGACTCATGCTCATACTTAACTATTGTTTCTAAAGCGACATACAGTAAATGGTTCCAAGCAAATAACAAATTACAAAGCATGGATGTGCGTCCTGGTGGGTATGGAGGACAACCCATAAGTATGTTGGGGCATTTTAACACTTGTATTGAATTGGGAAAAAGGTTAATGGTGGGGAAAATGTATGTTTCCAAAAGAGGAGCTGATTTACTTGGATGGCCACATCAACGATTATTGGGAGTCACATTGAATCCCAATGCGGAATCACAAGTGCAGATACAGAGAGTTGAGACAGAACCTAGTGATTTTGTATCTGAATTTCCTTCGTTGTTCAAAGAGGGCTTAGAATGTTTGAAAGGCTATAAACATTGTATCAAGCTGAAAAAAGGAGCAGTGCCATCAATAGCTAAAGTAAGAAGAATTCCAGTTGCATTACAAAGTAAAGTTGAACAAGAATTAGACAAGCTTGTGAGTCAACAAATCATAACATCAGTTGAAGCAACAGAATGGTTGGCTCCTATTGTAGTGGCCAACAAGGCTAATTGCAAGATCAGATTATGTGTGGATCTCAGAGCTTTAAATAAAGAAGTAGTGGTAGACAAGTGTCCACTTCCAAATATAATTGAGATAGTTTTGTCCTTGGCAGGGGCAAAAAATTTCACTACGCTTGACCTCAAGCAAGCATATCATCAGGTGGAATTAGTGCTCACAAGAATTAACAGCGTTTATAGCTCCGATGGGTGCCTTCACGTTCAGGAGGATGCCATTTGGTTTGGTGTCAGCAGCCTCTGTTTTTCAGAGCATAATGGATTTGATTCTCAAAGGAATGAAAGGTGTCAAGTGTTATCAGGATGATTTTTTGATGTTTGGTGGGTCACAAAGTGAGCATGATGCAAGGGTAAAGATGGTATTAGAGAGGTTACTGAAGGCAGGTTTGACATTAAAGAAAGAAAAATGCACATTTTCAGTTAGGTTAATTATCTCGCCATTTAATCACCAGATGAGGTGTTGCTCCAAAGAAAGAATTAGTTGATACCATTATGAAGTTGGCCACACCAGGTGCAAAAGAGGAGATTGTTTCATTTTTGGAGATGGTGGAATATTATGGGAAATACATTAAGAATTTGGCAAGTAAGTCGAACAACATGAGATCTTTACTTGGCAAAAACAAAGAATTCAAATGGACTCAAGAAAGTCAAAATGAATTCGAGGAATTGCAAAATGAGTTGAAACGTGTACCTAATCTGCAAGCATTTGTTCCTGGTATTGAAACAATTGTAGTAACTGATGCTAGTTCAAAAGGTTTGGGGCAATTTTGAAACAAAAAACGAATGGTGAAGAGCAACTCATTGCATGTGCATTGAGAAGTTTAGGAACGGCAGATCTTAACTACTCAGTAGTGGAAAGAAAGGCATTGGTAATTTACTGGTCATTAAATACATTTCGGAATTTTATATGGGGGACCTATTTTAAGGTGTGCTCTGATCATAAGCCTCTTAAGGAAAATTTTCAGAAGAAAGGTCTTGATTTCATATCCTCAAGGATAAGGCGTTGGGTGGTTGCTTCACAAGATTTTTATTTTACTGTTGAACATTTGCCAGGAGTGACTAATGTGTCAGCAGATTGTTTATCTCGTTTGGTTTCAAGCGATGAAGAAGAAAAGACTATTGAAGAAATACAGGAGGAGGATATTGTTGTATGTGAAGTTACTTTGGGGGCTATAATGGAAGAGGAATGGAAGGAAGCGGTTTTGAAGGATGGTGAGTCAATGGAAATTATAAACAATTTACAGTCGGGATTAGCTCATGAGAAGACATTGTCTCAAGTCTGGCAGGGAATATCTGATGAACTGGTGGTTGATAAGGACATTTTGTTGAGAGGAACAAAATTAATTCCACCCATCGCATTGAGAAGTAAGTTGATAGATGAAGCTCATCAGGGACATTTGGGAATTGTAAAGACTAAAGAGAGACTGAGAGCCAGTTTTTGGTGGCCAGGCATGGATTTAGGTATTGAATGAGTGGTTAGAGAATGTTTACAGTGCAAGAACAGTGACTTCATTTTAACACCACATACCATGCCCATGGTTTGCTGACAGCTACTACATAGTCCATGGCAAGAGGTGGCCATTGATATTGTTGGTCCACTAAGAGATAAGCACAGCACACCATATTTGATTGTATTGTTGGATTTATACTCAAGGTGGGTGGAGGTTTCTTGTATAAGAGATGTTACTTCGGATTGTGTTATAACATTTTTAAAAGAAGTGGTTAAAAGAGAAAGTTTACCAAAATCCCTTTTATCTGATAATGGTCCACAGTTTTGTTCAAAACAGATGACTGATTATTTAACTTTATGTGGCATTGAACACAAAAAGAGTTCCATTTATCACCCTGAGAAAAATGGAGCTGTAGAAAGGTTCAATAGAGTTATAAATGAAAATATCCAGTTATCTAGGGTAAATCTCTTAAATTGGAAAGACGAATTGTAGAAATGTATCATCGCTTATCACATGACACATATTTCCACAACTGGAAAGTCACCCTTTGAATTGTTTAAAGGTAGAGCGCCAAATACTACATTATGTCCAGGATGGATGATTTGAGATGAACGAATTAAATATAATGCGATTGGTGTTTGGAGAAAATTAGAGGAAAGGTTGCAGAAAAAGAATAAAGAACATTTTGATGAAAGGAAAAGAGCTAAACAGGCTGTAGTAGGAATAGGAGATTGGGTATGAGTGAAAGCTCAGGTGGGTGCCATGTCCTGGTCGAAGTATCCGTGACCTACACAAGTAATAGAATGTTTTAAGAATGCCATTAAGGTGAGGGATGGCAGGATTTGGAATAAGAGTTGTGTTGTTGAACTCAGATCACATATGGAAAAGAGTGGAAGTGCTACTGAGAAAGACAAGGGTCTGTGCAATAGAAAGAGTGATTAGAGTTCTTTTAAGAATGTTTCAGATCAATACAGGAGAAGAAATATGCATAAAAGTATTACTCCATCTTATCTCAAGGACTATGTCAAATAAGTTTTGCTTCTTTGTGAATACTTATTTCTCTTTGTGATATTCATTCTGTGGAATGCCTGTAAAACCTACTGTTTAGTTCTTCTTATGGAAAGTTTGTATTATTGTTAATGTATTCAAAATATATATGTTCAATGTAAGGGGGAGAAGTGAGGTATCTGGCCAAAGACGATGCTTATGTAATTGTTTCCATGGAATTTAGAACATGGAATGTGGGAGACGTTTCATGTGAGGCAGTGGCAGTTGCGAGAGGGGACTTGGTGGATGAGGTGCTTTATTAAAGCCCACTTACCGCATCTTGAGGTTGTGTGGTATCTTCATTACAATGTTACACCTCTGCTTTACTGGGCAAAGAGGCCAAGCCATTGTGCTCTGACAGCACCAGCATTAACTCCCAGTCAGAAATATGTGTTGAGCCAAATGGTTTTAAAACAGTTTTGGGTCAGGTACCAGCAAGTATGCTTTTATAAAGTTACGTTTCCACTAAAGTCATAAAAAATCCACCATTAAATTCGAATTGCAAACCTACATGGAAAATACCTCTGAATCATTTTCTAGTATTTTTATAAGGGGGATGAAAAGTAAAGTTTTAATAACACTAGGACATTTCTAGCATAACCTACACAGTGACAACTGCTTTTGGGTATCTAGTCACTGTGAGGGCACAATATTTCGAATATGTAGGCTAACAGTTTTTACATGATAAGCATCCAGGTCTATAGACATACAAGGCAAATTTAAGGTATGTCATATCAATATATAAAAATAGGATTTCCTGCCAACATGGCATTTGACACAATTGAGTGGTCCTACCTTTTCGCAGTGTTAGAAAAACTGAGGTTTGGCCCCAACTTTATTAGCTGGATAAAACTCCTATATTCCACCCCACAGGCATAAGTAGTCGTAAACAATAAAAAATCAGACACTTTTACCTTGTGGCAGGGGACAAGACAGGGTTGTCCCTTGTCCCCATTGCTTTTTGCGCTTATGCTTGAACCCCTTGCGGCATGTATCCGCAGAGACCCAATCGTCAGGGGCTTGAGATGGTCGGAAGAGTGGGAAGATCGCATTTCCCTCTACGCCGATGATATATTGCTATATTTGGCTTCACCTGGGGCCTCGATCCATAGGGTCCTTAATATCTTTACAAATTTCAGAAAGTATTTGGGATACACTATTAACTGGGGCAAATCACTGATATTTGTTTTAAGTGGAAGGGTTCCGACCCTCCACAGGAACTGCAAAGTGACAGTGGCCACGGAAGGGTTTAGATATCTCGGGATATATTGTTATATTCCATATAGGTACCCTATATAGGCGCAGGTAACATTGCAACCTTTCACCTATATTCTTCCCTACATTACATACATAACGGTTCTCAGGGACTGACCTTTTACCTAGATACGACACTGCATTCAGAATGCGGGTTTCCCCCTAGTTCGAATCTCATACATTATGCATGAGGCTTCTTGGAAGCACAGCAGGACGAACATCTCCTGAATAATATCTCTTTATAAAGTTGAGGCCCAACGTCATCCTTTAGGCTGACACAGTAACACAGCAAGGTAGCACCCCTGGGGAGACCTACGGGTATATATACATCACATCTTGCTTGGAAGGACAGAGGAGACCAAGACTTCCCGGCTGACACACTGACCAGAGACACTGAGGTTCCTGCATGCAGACACTCCAGCTCGCAGTGGTCTAACATCCCTCGCGGGGTGTCCAACTCGAGACCAGGACGAGGTCCCATATTCTCTCATTCTCAGGTAACGGGGTTGACTAGATCCTAGAGGGATTCTTGGCTTAACACCTACACAGATGCTAGGTACATTTAGGTACATTTAGGTACATCTAGTTAGGAAGGCATTGTAGGAGTACGCACTTTTTATCATGTGTTTTATGTACCTGTATATATTCATGATTTCTCCAAGATGGTAGAACTTTACCATCCCTTTACTTTCGTAGCACATCTAATCATATATCTCTGCTACTGTCTAATGGTTGTTGCAGCTCATCTATTCTACACTAGAATAACAACTGTTCAATAAATACTTATTGAAAACGCCCAGCCTGTTTATTCTGTGTATCTCTCTGAGACAAACTAAGTGAGCATGAGTGACTGAGCGAAAGGTAGTATATTGTTTCCACGATTCTGAGGGATCAGGGTTGTCATGTTCTGAGGTTGCCAGAATCTGTTCTCTCCTTGGTAAGAGGAGATTATAGTGGCACTGTGAGCTAGCTGATACAGATAGGCTAACGTATCCAGTTGGGGTGCACGGAATCAGTCTGCCACCAATCCCACAGTTTATGTTATCCAAACGCGCAGATCCTGTATAGGTTATATAGGAACTGCACGACAATATATTACCAAAGATTCCATGCTATATTATGAGCATAATCTCCTACCACCGTTGCAAAGGCTGCGAAGCGATGTAGACCATTGGAAAACTCTCCTGCTATCGCTCCTAGGCAGAGCAGCACTATTTAAGATGATGTCCTTGCCTCACTTTTTATATGTCTTGCATAACTCACCCAATCCTGTCCCCGCATCATATTTCTCGGCCATCGAGGGCGCACAAAGGGCACTGCTCTGGATGGACGGTGCACCTTGAATAGCATTTTCAAAACTGGTAAGGGGATGGTATGATGGCGGGATAGGGCTCCCAGATATCAAGAAGTATTACTGAGCTGCCCACCTAGCAGCCATCACTCAAGGTATATTCCGGCATCAAGATGATCCGGGGTATAAAATGGACAGGTGGCTTCTGCCGGGAGGATCCCACGCCCGGGCCCTGTACTCCAAGCCCGGTAAATGGCAATTAACGGGCCTACATCACACTCGTTCCAGATATGGCACACCACCCATAAAAGTCTGGGATGGGCGGGAAAACTCACTCGGGCTACCCTTCTGTGGGACTCGTAACGGCTGGGTAACCTGAGGAACTCAAAAGGATTCAACAATTGGGACACCATAGATTGTCTCGGGTGGGGGACTTGTGGAAGGGGGGGGTAGTGACATTTTCGCAATTGCAGCTAGAATATGAGCTGGCAAGCTCGGAAAGATTTAGATACTTGCAAGTGCGACACGCATTACAGACGAATATATCGGCGGATGAGACACTTCCGGAGGCCTCGCCGTTGGAGGATAGACTCCTGATCGAATGTATGCCTAAAAAGGCAATATCGCTGACCTATCGCAAGCTGATCAACCATGCACCTGACCCCCTTGCCTGCTCTGCCAGAAATGGGTGATAGATCTAGGGGTATTGGAAGAAGAAGACTGGATGGAGGCGTTGGCCACACCCAGGGAGGTCGCAATCTCGTCTAAGCTCAAACTGGTACAATTAAAAATATTACACAGAATATATTACTCGGGACCAGCGCTAGTTAAAAGGGGCTACAGGGAGGACTCTGATTGTAGGCGAGGGTGTGGGAAGGAGGGCACATTCGTCCACGTTCTATGGGAGTGCATCTATGTTAATAGATACTGGTCGAAAATACTCCATAGCATGGAAGAAACTTTGGGACAGAAGCTGGCCCTCGGGGCCAAACGTTGCTTGCTAAATATTTGGGAACCCACAGATCTAGGTACTAAGGAGAAAATATGGGTGGCGCTGGGCCAGGCGGTTGCCAAAAGAAATATTGCCAGGCTATGGGGGTCACGGGAGGCACCAACATTAGGTGAAAGGAGAAGGATATGGACTAGTGCATGTTCAGGGAAAAAACTGTGTATATATCAAGAGGATGCCCGAAAGTATGGATACAAATATGGGAAAAATGGAATGTATATAGAGGAAATATTTGTGAACCGCCGGTAATACCTGCCCCACCCTCTTCCCCCTGATAGCTTAGAGCTAGAAGGATATGATGAGTAAATGGACGACTGTATCCGATAAATGTCTGATTAAAATGATCCTCATGAGAAAATGATATATACCCCTTCCTTGGGAAATGTGAAATGTGCATTGTTATTACAATGTGTTCAATAAAAAGATTTATAAAAAAAAGAAAAATAGGATTTCCTACATTGCAAAGGCACTGTTCCATTCCATGTGTCACTGCAGTGTTTTTAAACTTCATACCAGCAAAAGCATGTTGGTGCTTCCGGCAGTCATATCATTTTATCATTTATTTTTTGGTGTGGGTGCGCACTGCACCCCAAATATAACATTTCATTTCCAACCAGTTGTGCAATTTCTAGCCCAACTTACAGCAGCCTTTCTTGAGAGTTAGGTAAACCAGTTAGGTGAAACCATTTTTACATTACCATTTTAAATGGCATAGCACATGCACAATGGCACTGATTGGCAGTCCTAATACTAGCAGGCTCCAGAGAAGGTGAAACATCAAGGGAGACCACACAGAAAAGGTAACAGGAAATTTCTTAAACAAACAATTGAAATACCTTGTATCAGTTGAAAAATTAGAACAATGTCCTTTTTGGTACATAGATTTTAAACATATTTGAGAAATTACAGAACGTGCAATGTTATAAAAGCGAAAAGACAGGACCGATCTCACCCTGCTTGAACTAAACACCACTGCTCATGTCCGGCTGATGTTTCAGCTTAGCAAATTTCTAAGAAATTATTTCTTCTGGGTGGCTTATCTACCATTATGGGAAATTAAAGTAGGCAACATTTAGTCCAATTAATAAGGAACTATGACATTATATGAAAATGCTTAATTTAATTTAGACAGAAGGGGAAAAGGGTTTGACACAGAAATGACTACGGCATATCATCTGTAAATAGCAGAAACCTATCTTTGTTACTCCATTTATACTTGCAGTAGTTTTCATTGCCATGCCAGGTGGTCTTCTAATACAAGACTTAAATGCAGTGTAGATATAGAGCAATCTTATTTAGAACCTTTGCTTATAGTCACACCTCCTGAAAGTATACAATTTAAGTCAATCAGTCATGACTGGTTGATCACTGGACTAATGTATCCACTCCTGCATCCACTCCTGGAAAGTGTGTTCGACCCCCATGGCCACAGCTTTAAATCCTAGCATGTTCATCAGGGTGTCCATACTTTTGAGGTTGCCAAATTTATTACCTTTGAGTTGGGTAAAAAATAAACATATATTATCTTTCAATGGTGAAAAGAATTCTCTTTGGACTGAATGGGTGTCACAAGCATATCCAGTTCCATTTTAATTATGTCTTTATTTCGATTGTCAAAAATCATAAAAGACAACGTGCAACAGCAAAACATACAAACTGACACAATACCACATTATCAGGTGTTCCCATAAAACAATTAAAATAGCCGGAAAAGAAAATAAAGAAAGGAAAAAAAGTACATATGGTATAACATTATATCAAATTGTCTAAAAAACTGATCTTATATCATAAAAATAGCTAA
Organism: Calotriton arnoldi; assembly: GCA_963921515.1. NCBI lineage: Eukaryota > Metazoa > Chordata > Amphibia > Caudata > Salamandridae > Calotriton > Calotriton arnoldi. The sequence continues at coordinate 130,771 of CAWUFW010019043.1, read as the reverse complement.
AAATCACAAGGGAACAGGTGACATAAAAAACAATGACAAATATGAACATGATACATAAAAATACTAAAACTGTGACAGATTATTAATAATTTAATATAAATGGCCATATTAACAATCCCTCATCTTGTTGGCTCGAATGAACCACAGCCAGCTCAAGAATTTGGCCACTGCTATAATAATAGGATCCTCTGTGTTGGTTTTCAGAATCCTTAAAGCCTCCATAGCTACTCTAATGCCCATATTCGTACAAATGGGTTTCAACCATTTGTGCCTGGGTGACCTATAGGCAGGGCATACAAAGAAAATGTGAGCTAGTGACTCAATCTCGGCTGGACAAAAGGGATATTTGTCATCCGAAGGGGGGTGCCAACTACTGGTAAACACTTTGATGGGAAGAGAACCCACCCTAAACTGATGATACAGCTTCCTATCGAAAGGTCTAGTAATAATGTCCCAGTAAGTTTCTAATTTTGGCTCACATTTATGTTCATTAAAAACCTGAGTCAAGGAGCTACATTGGTGATGTGTCAGTTGCTGCAATCTAACCATGCTCCAATAAGCGGCTTTCAAATCCTTTTTCGCAGGGAAGATAGCAGCAGCTGGATCCTCCCACAGTTTACTCAGCCCCATGCTAAACAGTGTAATTTTTAAATTCCTTATCCAAGGGATTTTATTTGTACAACCCAGCGTCCTAACTTCAGAGAAAGCTTGAGCGTACGGAGTAAGCTCCGGGGTAGTCCAGAGCCTTCTCCAGAATGCTACCGGTCTAAACCGTGCCTGGTCCGCTATTTTGTTACAGCCCAGATCCAAATATAAAGGCCGCAGTGGAGTAGACTGCGGAAGGCCAATCAAAGCTCTCACAAATTTGTTTTGGGCGGCAGCCAAAGATGTTAAATCATTAAAACCCCATAATTCCGCCCCATACAACAATGATGAACCTATTTTATGGTTGTATATCTTTAGCGCAGGGGCTAAGGGCTTGGTCTTGGAAAGCCTATGCTCTTTTAGCAATGCACCTGCGAGTTGGGAATGCTTAAGTGTCAGCAGGTCAATCTGGGATTTCCAGCTGAGTTTCTTACCCAAATTTAACCCTAGATAGGTGAAGGTGTCAGTCTGCTCCAAGGGGGCATAATCCATATACACCCTCCCCCTTACGGCCTTTGACCTATGGAACACCATGAACTTCGTTTTGTCCACGTTTACCACTAGCTCATGCTCGCGACAAAAAACCCCGAAACGCTCCAGAGCTACTTGCAACCCATTCTGAGTTCTGGAAAGTAGCAGGGTATCGTCCGCGAACATGAGCAGCGGTATCTTCATTCCTGCCATCAGTGGGATAGGATATAAAGTATTGGACCACCCTATTAATGAAGAGTGAAAACAGGGTTGGGGCCAATACTCACCCTTGCCGGACCCCCTTAGTTACCGCAAACCTTTCGGTAACATTCCCCTGCTTCCCCCAACGAACCTGTGCATAATTTGATTCATGCAATTTAACCAGAATACTTAGTAGTTCGTAGGGCATCCCCAGAGCCTGAAGTACACTCCACATTTTGGCACGAGGAACTAGATCGAACGCGGTCTTAAGATCTACAAAGGTCGCGTAAATCGTACCACCACCAATAGCAACTACCTTCCAATAAACAAGAACAAACCTAAACACCTGATCGATGGTACTTATGTGGGGACGAAACCCTGCCTGTAGAGGGGTCAAAATGTCCATCTCGTCTATCCAGGCCTGAATTCTGACTAAGACGAGCCTTGCGACTATTTTTTGGATAGAATCAATAAGGCTTATTGGCCTATAGTTGCCTGGCTGGGAACGATCACCCTTCTTGTATATAGGTAAAATTTCAGCACCGAACCAAGTATCCGGAATAGCTGCGCCACTAGCTACTGCATTTGCAAGGTATTTTATATAGGGGACCCAATTCTCTTTGTCCGATACAAACAGGTCAGCCGGAATACAGTCTGGACCTGGAGCCCGACTCGTGGGATTGATTTTAGCACATTTTCCACCTCGAGGCAGGAGAAGGAGGCACTGGTATCAAAAACAGGTAGGAGGTTGATAGGATCACTACAACTAGTGGCTAAAAACTGTGCCTCAAAATTGGACACCCACACCTCTGGCGCAACATGGTTCGTGGGAACTTGGGATATAACTCCACTGCCCCATTTAACGAGATGCCAGAAATGGGTCAAGTTTTGCTCTTTGCTTGCTACAAGCAGGTCCAGCCATCGGGACTCATCCCAGTCCTTCTTCGCTTGCAATTGGGATGCCTTGTACCTAGTTCTGGCTTTTTTTATATCCCCCGTAGCATGTGTTCTAATAGCCCTCGCCAGTGACCTATAAGCCTCTCTACAAGCTTTATTATACCAGGAGGCTGCCTTAATGAATGGAGCCCTCGTTTGTTTATTGGGTTTAATTTAAAAAAAATGTAACTTCCCAAAGAGCTCATTATGGACCTCGGGGATAATGCGGTTTACCGCCTCTTGGGAGGCGCAATCATGTAAAATAGAGAGTGAGCGGACAACCATGGATTTCATCTCAGCCACATCACCCTTGTTATCCACCAACCTGGCTCATCTAACTCTCCTCATATCATTGGTAAGTAAGGCCTCAGTTAACTTGTCCTCAGCGGCCCTAGAGTCGTTACTAGAAAGGCCAGGAATCTTTAAGGTTAAAATCAGCGGGTTGTGATCACTTTCACTCCGCTCCAGGACCACCATATCCAACATAAGAGACCAGATTTCCACATTAAGAAATATGTAGTCAATGCGACTACTTCTAGATCCATTGTCAAAAGTGTGAGTACCCTCACTATCTGAATGCGTCCTCCCATTGACTGCTCTGAGTCTCCTTTCCAAACACAACCCTTTGAGCTGTAGAGCAGCCTCGGTCCACTTTTTAATTGGGCTTAAATGTAATTGCGGGATATTCCATTGTGCATCCTCTTCCAGACTTAGATTACCATCTTCATGGTCGAGGGGCTCAAAAGTGCAATTAAAATCGCCCGCTATTATCAGGTTGCAGCCACCCCCCAGACTACCTAAAAACTTGTCAAGGTGGGCGACTACAGATGATGCTTTACCCCCAGGCGACCCTCTGGCATAGACATTGATTGCCAGAACGTCTAACGCATCAGCCATCTGTATCCGCAATACCATTATATCAGGACTGTCAATGTAAACTTCCTGCACCACACATCCATCTAACTGCCTAACCCAACATGTGAGTCCACCAGACGGCCTACCTTTCTGGCCCCTCAGCGCTGGTTTGGAAAAATTAAGATAACCAGGGAAGAAAATGGGTGTCAAAGACCAAGTTTCTTGGAAAAACCAAATGTCATAATTGTCTACAAAGACTGCCCAATCAGTAGAGACAGTCTTGGTAGGCAACCCAGCTACATTCCAGGAAGAAAAAGACATCAAAGGCTGTACAAGCCGTTTTACGGTAGTATAAAGATGGTCAGATGCGCCCGTACTACTATTGCCCACAACCACTGACTTGCAGGGAAAACTGTTGTACTGTTGGGAAACGCTATAGAGGGTGGGGGTAGCCGAGGAGGTAATAATAGATTCCCTCGTCCTCTCCTCCAGTGCTTTAACCATCCCAGTTCCACAAACATGCCCAGGATCGGCACGGCTACGATAGACACAACCAGAAACTGAGACATCCCAGGTACGGAACAACCGTGTATGAACTAGGGCTCCTGTTTTAGTCGGGCCACCAGGAGCTTTAAGTCAATCTATTTCTTCCATGGATGTTAAAGCATCACATCGGTTGCTAGTGAAAATCTGAAAAGTATGTTGGCCGCACAAATTTGGTTCGCCCCTCTTCTCTCTGCGACCAATACTCCCTTCTGTTTTATAGAAAAAGCCCAGCAGGACGCAATTGATATCATCCTCCTTGATATAACAATTGCCCGCCCTCTCCAATATGTGCTGAACCAATCTGGGGGATCTGAAGCTAAGAACCACACAATCACCTGGGAGAGACTTGTAGAATTTACCCACCCAAGGAACTCTACGAACCATCTTAAACTCACGAAAAAGAGGTTCCTCGATACCAGTCCTAACACTCAACAAATGTAGTGCCTTATTTCTAAGCGTGGACCAGTGCTCCTGCACTCCAGAAGGGAGCACTGGGACGTTGGACAGAACAACTGTATGTGGCGTGGCTTCCGGGGGTAGGTGTAGAAAGGTCTGGATACTCAGAGGGCTGGAAATGGGGGCTGATGTATCTGCGGGCTAGTGAGTCTCTCTACCTGCTTCTTAGTAGAAAATAAGGGCTTTGTGATTTGAGGTCGATTGTCAGATTGTGTTACCTTGGTGGCAATACCTGGCAAAGATGGAGAGCAACTTGCACTACTGGCCATACCCCTAGATACTCCCACTGGCCTCTCATTCAATTGAGTTGTGACCCCACCCACCGTTGTCCCATTGGAGTTGTTTAGGGGGAGATTAACAATACCCATCTCTATTTTGTCAAGTCTTTCCTCAATCAGGGACAACTTCTTTAATATGGGATCTATCAGTGCTGATAGTTTATGTTCAATCCTAGTACAAAGATCTCCCTCGTTACTCAAGTTGGAGGAAACACATACATCCACTGAGCGAGGCTGGCTAGTTGAACCACTACTAGCCATCATGTTACTAATGCTCACGATAGGCTCCCCTTTACGTTTGCCAGATCTAAGGGGCATATGGTTATTTTTTGATGGTCCTCGGGCTTTCCTCTTTTTAGACGGTGGTTCAACAATAATGACATGACTAGGCTTCTGACCACTGGTGATAACCAAAGGGGTATTAGGGGGACTTTCCACATTTCCTGGGTTAGAGGAGAGAGAGATCGTTTGACTACTGTGAGGAAGGGGAGACAAACCGCTCTGCTGGTCAGTAGCTTCGATGGTAACTAACTCACAGCACGGGAGAAGTGGGGGAGGGCCAGGGATACAGACGGAAACTACTGGTTCGAGCGATAGCCTACGTTCAGTGAGCTGTATTTGGTGATTTAACACTGATTCTGCCCTGGTAAGGAACGCATCGAGAGTCCCCACAACCCCCGCACCCGCTGTGGGTTTGCGTTTGTTCATAATGTCCAAGCACCACAACTAGGCTTACCCTAGTCACTACTCCAACCCACACAGCCACACAAACTAAATGTCAGAGGGGTGACCCAGCCCGGCCTTATCCGGTCCCTGACGGGCACAGACGGGCCCACACTTGGCCTGGGCTTTGACCGGGCTACGTCCCGCGCCGCGGTGGGAGATGCAGCGCTATAAGCGCGATGACAAGCGCCTCCCCCTCACGGCAGCACCTGTGGCAGCAGCAAAGAGTTCTGGGACCTGTAGTCCCCTTCCGCGATGTTGGACCCCTCGTGGGAATGCCTGGCACAGGAAATGTTGGCCCTGGGACTCCTATCCTACCAGGGCGTGCAGAGCGTGCAACAAGAAAGATGGAGCAGCCGAAGGTAAGTGAAACCTCCCGCGCCGCGGGGGGAGAGGCAGCGCTATAAGTGCGATGACAAGCGCCTCCCCCTCACGGCAGCACCTGTGGCAGCAGCAAAGAGTTCTGGGACCTGTAGTCCCCTTCCGCGATGTTGGACCCCTCGCGGGAATGCCTGGCACAGGAAATGTTGGCCCTGGGACTCCTATCCCACCAGGGCGTGCAGAGCGTGCAACAAGAAAGATGGAGCAGCCAAAGGTAAGTGAAAACTCCCGCGCCGCGGGGGGAGAGGCAGCGCTATAAGCGCGATGACAAGCGCCTCCCCCTCACGGCAGCACCTGTGGCAGCAGCAAAGAGTTCTGGGACCTGTAGTCCCCTTCCGCGATGTTGGACCCCTCGCGGGAATGCCTGGCACAGGAAATGTTGGCCCTGGGACTCCTATCCCACCAGGGCGTGCAGAGCGTGCAACAAGAAAGATGGAGAAGCCGAAGGTAAGTGAAAACTCCACACAAGCATATCATTAAATGACGTATTAAGAATATAACCCTTTTACACCATGAATGTTATCATTATTCTGCCTCTTTAGTCTTGAAGGATGGTGGTCTAGTCTACTGCTGGTGATTTGAATAATATCAACAGCTTGCAAAAAACCTATTTTTCACAACACTTGTTAGGCTTTGGCAGTGAGACATTGCATCGATAGTATGGCACAGCAACAAAAGGACCCATGTCTGGGCATACACTTGGCTACCAAGGGCAAAACCGCTCTGGGGCTGCTTATGTTCCCTTCTGGAGGGAGTCTAGGCTGACAGTTCAGGATGAACTGTTCCCATGAGGAGCAGCGTCAATACTGATTTGCATAAGACGGGCCTCTTTCTAGGGTGGTACGATGGGCAAAACATGATGGCTTGGAACCCTAGCCAGAGCGAATGCCAGTTCTTTAGACTCCCATCACCTCTCATATATCTGTGAAAATTAGTGAGTAATTTAGACCTCTGCACCTGGACAGTTTGGCTGCCAGCCCACCACATTCAATTATTTTTGATGTTAGTGAAATTGTATTGCTAGCTTGATCACCCTATGGTTGTGGCCCAGTTGACCCCTAAACTTAGGCTTGGCTTTGGAAAAGAAGAAACAAATGCCCTTTATGCACATAGGGGCAGATTTACAAGCCCCTTGCGCCGCCGGTGCATCACGTTGCGTGACGCACCGGTGGCGCAGCCTGCTAAGTTATATTTACAAGAACAGGTAAAGTCACCCTGCGTGACTTAACCTGTGCTTGTAAATATCGCCCCTGTTCACGCAACACTTTGCGTGTTAGGGGCGTAACATGTGTGTTGCTGTGGGTGTTCCCACGCAGCACCCATGTCCACTGATGCATTTCCAGATTTAAGAGAAATCGTAAATCTGGAAATGCGTCATAATGCTACGCCACCCTAAGGGTGGCGTAGCGAGGTGCAACGGGGAGAAATGTTTTCATTTCTCCTCGTTTTTTTCCTCTTTCAATGCGTGCTGCATTCTACAGCACACAGTGGAAGAGGAAATCACCTCAATTGATTGTTTTTGTGTAGGAAGGTGCCCCTTCCTGCACAAAAACAATCTCCCCACGACACAGGCATCCTTACACCATGGTGCAAGGGTGCCTGCGCCGGCGCATGGCAACAGTTTGTGCACCAGCGCAGGGGGAAGCACAGAGATGCGACATATTGTTGTAAATATGTCGCATCCCTGTGCTTCGAAACTAACGCAGCGCGGCGCAGCAAAATGACGCCGCACCGTGCTGCGTTAGTTTCTTGTAGATCTGCCCCTTAGAGTTTTCTACTGCGTCATAATATATACTTCTACTTTTTTCCTGTTTGCAGCCACCACTCTATGCTTGGTTATCATAAAAAGGACAAATCAGCATTGAAATGTTCACCCAAAATAGGTTGGGCTTTCTGAAGCTGGAACATTAGTGGCCCTATATGTGGTGAGCCACTGGCTAATAGTTTCCAACAATAAAGCAAGCTGAGGCTCTGCTCTAAGAAAGCCAGCAGTTTTACCACCTCTAAATGAGTCGTGGGAAACATGAGGTGGGTGGAACATGACATCCACCAGTTTATGCCAATGTCTTATTTCCACCTGCCTCTAGACAGGGCCCTAATATCTTATTTAAAATTTCCAGTTGGATATGCATGCTCTATTTTGCCTTCCAACTGAAGTTGATCGGGTAAAATAAGAAAGGAAATGTCAACCTCAGGTTTAGGATGCTTCATTGTTAATCTGGGTGTTCCCAGAGACACTTCTACGTCTTAGTTTGTTGCCTCTGCTTTTAGAGGGCAAATCCTTTTTTTCCACACACTTTAATAATTTCGATAATAAACCTATCATGAGATTTGTAGCTGTTTTTTGGGTCAGTAGTGACAGCTTCTTGTTTAAAATACCTATGTGTTACTCTGACATATAATTCTTGATTCAAAAACATTTATGGAGGCCCTGATTTCCTTAATCTCATCTGAGAAACATTGCTGTACATTAAAGATATCAAATTTGAAAGTTCTTGGATTCTTGCTAGAATCCATATTTTTTCACACGTTTTAACTTTTTGCTTCATTGGAAAATGTTTCCTTTTTCTCTGTTCCATTCAAGGTAGACAGCCTAATTCAGGTTGTTGTGTACTTTAGTAAAGGCTTCAGCAGGCAGAAGAAAGATTCTCTCCCTGGATCAGTTTTATGATATAATCTCAATTAAAAGTACGACTGGTACGACTGAACTGACAACTCCAGTTAAAAGAAAGTGCAAACACGTGTTTCAGTCAAACAATATTTCTACCCCACAATTGATTCAGGGTGAAAATTAAGTTATTCAAGTTATAAAGCAGATTTATATACCCTAAATTTGATTCATCACATATCTATTGTAGTGCTGTGATCACACAGATTGACGAAAGAAAATACACGGTTTATAATATTCACAATTCACATATGCTTTATGTTACAATTGAAAACGTTTATACACAAGTTTGTAAGAAGGTGAAGAAACTGCTAACCCTAAAGTAGACGTGGGATAGGGATGGAAGGGTTTATTGGCGGGGGAGAGGACAATATTCCTCAGTATCCTAAAAAATTAGTACATCCTAAAAATATTAGCCTTCAAATTGACGAGTAGATGAAAATTCTGGGGTGAAATCTTCATACACTGGTTAGCAGCACATCCCTGAAAGACGCATGCAGGATGTTCACACATGAGACAAAGGGCACCTAGACTGGTTCCATACACCACAGGAGGGTTTCTTTGAAGTCTTGGAAGGAGGAACTCAGGCCTGAGCGAGGGGAGTCTGGCACAAAGGAAAGGTGCTCCCAACCAATCAGAATGTACACCCCCTGGTAATCAGTTACCTTGCTGCCCTTTATCCAACCATCCAGTGCTCTGCAATAAAGATTCATACATTCCACCCATGTATTTGAGTCAAGCTGTTTAAAGGACCTAAACTTTTCCTGGCACTGCTCCGTTGTGAGCCCATACCTGAGGCATAAACCCTCCTTCACATTGGGGTAGGTCAAAGCACCCGCCTCCTCCAAAGATGTAAGGGTGTTCCTCCCATTGGCCTCAAAGTGTTTCCACAGGCCCGCCCCCCCAATTCTTCTCAGGGAGCTAATTCATATGCAGTGCTGCCTCATAAGATGCAAACCAAGCATAAGTATCCTCCCCTTTCTGTAATTTCTGCACTAGGTCTTTGGAATGTATACCTTACCCCCTTGCACTGGCTGTACGCTGCCACCATTTGCACTGGACTCCCCATGTTTGGCTGTGAGGTCTAGCTCTCTCATGCTCAATTCACATGCCAAAAGCATTTTCTTTTCTTCCAAGGCACGAGCGTTCTTGCTCTCCTCTGCCTTTAATCTCATGACCTCCAATTCATGATCCCTGGTCCTTTGCCTTTCCTCCATTTCCTCTGGAGCCAAATTCCTGGAATAATGATTGCTGCCAGCCACAGAGACTGCTCTCCTAACAGGCAAATACTAGGATCTAAAGCTGCCCTCTGGCACACCCCCATCCACATCTGCATCATCTGTCTCCAAAGCTTCTCTGGCCTCCCACCAGACACTCAGGCCTTCTGCAGCTCCTCTTTCCTAGAGGTGCTTTTAATGGGGCATCCAAAGTTTTTGCAAAATTGCTTGAGCTAATCTACTTTGCGGGTAAGAAACATTTCAATGCTAAACTCCAATTCTGCTTCCTCTGCTGGTTTACCAATTAGAGACATGGTGCGTGGATACTTCAAGGGTCAGATTAAAAATAGAACCAAAAATACAGTATGTGGTTGCGTAATGGTCTGCACTAAACTAGTGGGTACACCAATCGCTGTGGGTCAAGTACAAATACATGTTCAATCCTCACCGCTGACCACCAATGTTAGAACTGGGGGTCTCTAGTTAGCAAAGGTATGCACCTTTCTCCAAATAGGGACCCTTGCTTCTAGTCAGGGTAAGGGGGATACACACTTTAGATAACCCCTACTCACCCCCTTGGTAGCTTGGCACGAGCAGACAGGCTTATCCCAAAGGCAATGTGTAAAGTATTTGTCCTCAAAACACACAGTAACACAGTGATAACGCCACAAATGGACACCACACCGTTTAGAAAAATAAAGTATTTTTATCTAAACTCAACAAGACCAAAATTACAAACATCCAACATACAGGTAGTAAAATAACACTTAAAAACTGTTATTTCCACAATAAAGCTTGTAGAAAACAAATAACTCCACCTGGGGCCTATTACGACGTTGTGACAGCAATAAATCCAAAGTATAGTGCCGACCGCGAGGAGCACAGGGTCGGCACAAATTCACATGGACCCTCAAACAAACAGTACCTTTGGAAAACAAAGTCTATGATGATGCATGGCGTTGTGGAGGTGAGGCATCGGTGCCAAGGTCGAGGCCGGCTCCCTGGCTGCCACAAGGAAGGTGAGGCGCTGTGTCCGCGAGGAGGCGACGTGTCAAATCCAGAACAGGGGAAGCCAGCTGCATCGGCGGTGAGGCCTCGGTTCCGGTGAGGCGATGCAAAGTCGGCAAGTTCGTGGGGACACCCTTGGCGGTTATCAGTCCCATGATAACTGGATGCAGGCGCTGGTGATGGCGGAGTCGGTGCAAGCGCTGGCGTTGGGAATGCCGATAACTGCAGGCGTCGGCATGCATTGAAGGGCATCAAAGCTGCGGTGCAGGCCGGGCACTGCATCGTGCACTTCACAAGCAGTGGCCCTGGCCTCAGTAAAGGTTGCGGCGTCACTGTGGCATCGCTGACAGCGTCGTAGATTGTTTTTCTTGCTTCTCTTAAGTTTCTTCCAGCTCCCAACAGCAAGAACAACCTCCAGAGTCCCAAATTTGTAACAGGCACCTCCTGGCAGGTCAGAACACTCAGCAATATTGTTCAGGGAAGCTGGGGCTGAGGTCTTTGTGTCCCTGAGACTTCAGAACAGGAGGCCAGCACACACAGGCAACAGGAGATTCTTCTTCAAGCAGGTTTCTCAGCTAAGTTCTAGTCTTTGTCCTTTCCTTGGCAGGAACAGCAACTGCAGGCCAACCCCACACAGCACACAGCAAAGGGGCAGTACTCCTCCTCACAGCTCTCCAGCTCTTCTCCTTGGCAACGGTTCCTCTTGAGTCCAGAAGAGATCTAAAGTTCTGGGGTTTAAGGTCACTACTTATACCCCATTTTGTCTTTGTTTTTCTTTGTGCAAGGGTCTCTGAGCCCAGTCCAAACCAGTTCTGTCCTCACTTTGCAGTATGACCACAGGGGGTGGAGATAGCATTGTGCAAGGGAGACAAGCCCTATTCAGGTGCAAAGAAAACACCTCCAACTACTCTAAATGCAGCCAAGGTCTATTCAGCTCAGCTCTGAGTCATCCAAGAAGGGCCAGGCACACCTCAACCCCCCTAGTGGCTGTCTACAGTGAATGCACATCCCCAGCCCCTGTCACTCCAAAACCAGACAGTCAATCCACAAACAGGCAGAGGCACACAGATAGGGTAAACAAGAAAATGCCTACTTTCTAAAAGTGGCATTTTCATACACACAATTTGAAAACCATCTTTACTAAAATATGTGTTATTAAATTCTGAGTTCAGAGAACCAAAACTTCATTCCTTCATCCTGTCCCAATGGGAAGTTATACTTGTAAGATGTTACAAAGTAACTCCCATGCTATCCTATGGGACAGATAGCCTATCAATGGTCAAAAACAAAATTGGCAGCATTTCACTATCAGGACGTGTCACACTCACCAGTACATGTCCTACCTTTCACATACACTGCACCCTGCCCATGGGGCCATGGGGGTACCTTGGGCCTACCTGAGAAGTGCATGTAAGAAAAGGGAAGGTTAGGGCCTGGCAAGTGGGTGCACTTGACAGGTCAACATGGCAGTTCAAAACTGCACGCAGACACTGCAGTGGCAGGTCTAAGTTACATTTGCAGGGCTACTTTGCATGTGGCATAATTAGTGCTGCAGGCCCACTAATAGCCTTTGAGTTACAGGCCTGGCACACTCAGTGCACTTTACTAGCGACTTACTAGTAAATCAAATATGCCAATCAGGGATAACCAATTGCAATAACAATTTGTGCAGGGAGCACTTGCACTTTGACACTGATTAGCAGTGGCAAAGTGCCCAAAGCATCTAAGCCAGCAAAAACGAAATCCAGCGCAGCATCAAAAATATAGTCTAACACACCCCTAAAATGCACCAGTTTAAACTAATAATTTGTTTTCAATGTCCATTCATAAGGATTGATTTGCAGTGGTATCACAGGTAAAAATGTTTTCAATGTGGGTGTTCACAATTAGTTTTAAAGCTAGAGAATGCAAATACACTTGTTAATAGCTTTTTTTCAAAAGAAGTGAAGCCCTGACACTTGTTTAGCCAGGTAGATTGCTCTAGTTGTGAAGACCAGTTGCATGACTTTCATGAAGGAGAAAGATGTCTTAGGTTCACTCTGAGAGCCCTAGTCCCGTTGGGGTTGATTATAAGATGTGGGAGCAGTGTCTCCACAGGAGATACCAAGCAATATGATTCTGAGTTGTACTACATGTGGAAATTCTCTCAGTAAAAGGTAATGCTTTTCTGTACACATTTATACTTGCTCAAAACAGGTGTATTCACCAGGTGGTAAATGTGTGCAGATAAATACTTGGAACTGAAAACCTCATGTGATAATGGCCCCGGTAATACTGGCTCCCGCATGTTTTTATCAGTTCTGGCTCTGATGACCCGTAAAGGTAGAGATAGCTTCCAGAATTAGTAACTCCTGCTGGTATCTTCCCTTTCAGTTACAGACCAACTTGGTACAGCCCTATTTGTAGGGTTTTTATCTTCTAGCTTATAGCATTCTGAAAGTCAACCTTTAGAAGATCTCTGCCCCTAAGATCTGGGATATTCCTTCCAACTCAGCACCCAAAATATGAGAATTTCAGAACAAACTTGAAGTGTTTACACTGATGCTTTCTCATAATTTCTAAGGCATACAGTGGTGTACCCCTGTGCCCTTTTGCTTATAACACCATTATCCCTAACACAATTTCTCAAGGCATTTTCAACTTCAATTAAACTGAGGGTCAATGTTTTCTCCCTGGCTTTATCCCTTTTCTTTCCAACTTATGCATTCATTTTTTCAATCACTACATCTCTCAATGAGTTCATTATATTCAATAGGCCTATATACAAGAAATTAGCAGTTTTACTTCTATCCTGAATGTGAGTTACAACTAAACTACCAGACATGTTTGATAAAAATATTTTTGTGAGTTGATTCCAGGAGCAAGACATACTTACTCCTGGAAAGAGAGTTATCATGTCTTGTGTCAGGAAATTAATGGATAAGTCACACCTAAACCTGGAGCAAGTCATACAAAGTTATTGGCGAATCAGATTTGGATATTACAATGTTATTATCACCTAAGGTAATAGAACAAGCATGCTATTAGACCTTGCATCCTTGGAGTGGTTTCTCCTGTATTTTTTCCTCTACCTCCTGTATTTTGGACTGTGTACTGGCCTTCATTTTTGCTGGTTTAGGGGCTCTGGGCAATTTACCACTGCTGATCAGTGCTAATGTGCAGGTGCTCCCTGTGTAAATTGTGATTTTGATTGGTTATCTATGATTGGCATATTTAATTTTCTGGTAAGTCCCGAGAAAAGTGCACTGTGTGTGCCCAGGGCCTGTAAATCAAATGCTACTAGTGGGCCTGCAGCACTGATTGTGCCACCCACATGAGTAGCCCAGTAAACATATCTCAGTCCTGCCACTGCAGTATCTGTGAGTGCAATTTTGAACTGTCATGTCGACCAGGCAAGTGCACCCACTTGCCAGGCCCTAATCTTCCATTTTACTACATGTAAGGCACCCCTAAGGTAGGCCCAAGATACCCCCATTGGTGCATGGCGCAGTGTATATGAAAGGTAGGTCATACACTGGTGTGTTTTGCATGTCCTGCTAGCGAAATAGTGACAATTTAGTTTTCACTATTGTAAGGACTAGGTCTCCCATAGGCTCTCATTGGAGCTGCCTTGTAACCTTTTACAAGTGTAACTTTCAAATGGGAACAGCTAGAGATTTGAATTTTGGGCTTACTGAGCTCAGGATTTAAAAATACATCTTTTAGTGGAGGTGGTTTTTAAATTGTGTCGTTAATAATGTCACTTCTAGGAAGTGGGCATTTTCCTGCTTTACCATTTTGTGCCTCTTCCTGCCTGTGGAATCAATATCTGGTTTAGACTGACAGGGGCTGTTTTGTACATACACTCTAGACAATCACACAAAGGGAGTTGATGTGTGCCCTGAATATCCTGATGGTCCATCACCAGGCTGATGGGTCTTCCTGAGCTGGAGTGGTAGGAGGAGGTGTCACAAACACCTGAATAGGGCTGTGTCTGCCTTTCACACTGCTGTCTCCACCCCCTGTGTTGTGGCTAGACCAGGGAGGACAGAACTTGTTCTACTAAGCAAGAGAGACTTTCTTTGAAGCCTGCAATCTTCAAAGGCTGCAAGTAGTATAAGTAGTGGAGCTCTGACCCAGAACTTTAGAACACTTCTGGACTGAAGCCTCTGCCAAGACGAAGAGCTGAAGAGCTGTCAGGAGGAGTACTTGCTCTTTGCTGTGTGTTGCTTTGATAGGTTGGCCTACAGTTGCCACTTCTGTCTGTGGGCAGTGAGGGAACTGGACTTTCCTGTTTTGATCCTGCTTTCCAAGTTTCTCCAAGGACATGTGTCTGCTTGCCTCTTGTTAAGAAGTTTCGGGGACACAAACGATTTCATCTACACCACATTGACTCCATTGCTGGGAGTCCTAAACCTGCCAAAGTGGTGCCAATAACAGTTCTGGGCCACTGGAGGTGTTTGCTGAGCTGTAACTGCAAGAAAAGCATTCCCGATGCCGTCACCGACGCTGCTGCCTGCACCGACGCCGTGGTCACCAATCACTGAATGAGCACCGACCTAAACAACACCGCAGCCCTGGTCTCACCGATGACATTGCCTCTCGCTGAACTCAAAGCCACTACTTGCACCATGACTGCGGGCACCGCCTCATCACACCAACTTTAACACCACTGCAACGTTGGCTTCAACGGCGCCTCAGCACCATCACTGATGCCCCTGTCTGCACTGCAGCCGTCGTCACCACCTTGCCGCACCGCCCTTGATGACACCGCAGCCTCGGGCTGCCGACGACAGCGTCATCGACTCCGACACCAGCGCTCCACACTGACGCCATGCCGCTGCCTGCACTGAAGCCACGGACACTGCATCGTGAAGTGCACGATGCACCGCCCATGACTATATGACAGCCCAGAACTTCCGGCATCAGTGCTCCTGAGTTCGATCTCATGGAGTTTGAACTGCAGCGCTTGTGACTCCAAGGACTCACCGACTTCTGCACCGACATGCGGAACCGAAGCCCGCGATGCCAGCAATGCTGCATGTCTCACTGCTGCACTTCACCACAAGGTCCTCAAGGCCTCTTCAATTTCCAAGGTACTGTTTCCAGGTCTTCCCCGACACCGTATCCGGCCCTTGACTCCATTGAGGTCAGACTGAACTGTTGGATTTGTTGGTCACGACGCCGTCATAGCCCCGGGTGGTTTAATCGACTTCAAGGAACTGTATTTTTCCTTTATTCTTAAGAAATTCATATCTTTGCTAGTGTATGCTTGATTTTTGTCGTTTTCGTCTTGTTTGTTGAGATAAATATTGGCTATTTTTCTAAACTGGTGTGGTGCCCATTTTGTAGTGTTTTCACTGTGTTACTGTGAGTGTTTTGTACAAATACTTCACACATTGCCTCTGAGATAAGCCTGACTGCTCATGCCAAGCTACCAAGGGGGTGAGCAGGGGTTATTTTTGGTGTGTAATCCCTTATCTTGACGAGAATGAAGGATCCCTAATTGGACAGGGTGCAAGCCACTGCCAGCTAGAGACCCCCATTTCTAAAACATACTCATAGAAACTGCTTTGAGAGTCGAGACCAAGACCTCTATCTTTTGTTTCAGCATCCTGCTAGATAACTAAGCATCTTGTACATTACATCGGGGCCCCTAAGGAAAAAACGTAAACAAATATATTTTACATCCTAAAGAAATCCTGGGGTGCGTATTGATATAGACTGAACTATAGGCACATCCCAGCCAGAGGTGCTTGGGTGTCTGGGAGTCAAATAGTATTATACAATACAGTTTAGAGCTTAAGAGCGTACTGTTCCTAACACTCTAGCTAGAGTTGTAGGGACCAGGCATCAAGACATATACACGTCCTCAGGGGGGAGAGTGCCGATGTCCACACGCTCCCTGCAGAGATCGGGTTGAATTTGCCAGGTACTATGGTTCTCTGTATTATAAATGCCCATTGGTTATATTGGATACTATATCTTCCTGTTTGTCCTCATCAGATATAGGAAGGCTGTCTGAATCAGACTTTGAAATGCTACATGTGCCCATCACAGTACAAGAAACCTCCCAGGCAATCACACAGATATCACTGGACAAGTACCCTGGGCCTAATGGATTTCTGCTAAAATTTTATAAAGGGCTTAATTCCCAGCTACAACAACCACTACTAAAATTATTCAAGGAGGCCAAATGCCTGGGAAGGTTGCAGGCAGTCTCTGTCAGGCTCACAGCATGAACATACTGAAGCCCAGCAGAAAAAAGGCATTGGTATCACCCGATCACCCTAATCAAAGTGGAGGTCCAGATACTGGTGACCTGATTGACCAAGATCATGGCCATTTGTGCCTAACTGGATCAGAGTGGATTTATGCCTAAGAGAGCAAACAGGCACAGTATACGTCGGGCATTTCTGGCTCTGCCGCTGAGATAAAAGTTAAGTCCTCCGCTGGCCCTACTGTTTATAAATATGGAAAAGTCTTTTGATAGCCTCTACTGGAGTTACTTTTCGGCACTCCTCCAACATATGGGTTTTGCATCTTCTTTCCTGGCTTATATTAAGACACTTTACACCGGGCTACATGCCAGGGTTGCAGTGGAATCGACATTGGCACCCCCGTTAGAGAGGGGGTCATGCAGCAATGTCTCCTGACCCCCCCCTTCTTTTTATGATTGGAGTCAAGCCGCTAGCATGACTGAATAGACTATCACCATGAGTCACTAGGTTTTGCTTGTTGGAGACTGTATTGGATAAAATGTCACTTTATGCAGATGACCTGGCCATATATCTCAGTAATCCCGAGATATTGGGCCTGGCTACAATGGGGATCTTGGCTTGTTTGGTCTCCATTGAGGCCTATGGCTCAAACGGTCCAATTCAAAGCTGCCCCCCCTGTTCCCTAGAGCACAGTTGAGAGTATGGGTTGACAAGCATGGGATCCAGGTCACCAAATGCAGTATTAGATACTCGTGGATACAACTCACACATGAAGCTGGAATAGTCAGGGCAGAAAATATGAACCTGCTATTGAAAGGAGTCCATCAAGAACTCACAAATGTGGATGTTTCTCCGCTCTCACCTTTTGGGCATATAGCTCTCCTCAAAATTGGTAATCCACCCAGGCTGCTATACACACACTTCAAAAGTTCCCATTCCACATACCCTTCACAGACATAAACACCCTGAATTCTCTATTGTGATCCTTTCTTTGGAACAGAGGCCACCCTAGCGTCTGCTATGCTAATTATTGTAAATTTGGGTTTGATAGTGGGTACGCAATGACAGATCCCAAAGCATACTTCTTGGCTTTACACCTGTTAATGGTGAATAGATAGATCTTTTCTCACCAAGTGTGGGAGAAGCAGATCCGGCCTATGCCTCTGAATCTCTGGGTGCTGAGTGAGATTTCCCCACAGCACTACTTGTATGCCAGATGGCCACAGAGAGCTGCACCAGCCTTGCTGATCGTATTGGCGGCATGGAAGACCGCTAACAGGTGGATAGGTTGGCATGGTATACTAACTGGTCATACATTGCTATGGTAGCACGAGGCGCTATTTGAGGTGTTTAGCTTGAAGGGGCTTGTGGGATAGGACTCATTAGGTATCCCAATGCTTAGTCATGTGGTTGTAGGGACAACAACGAAAACATGAGAGCAAGGAAGAGTTTGATCTCTTGCATACACAATTGCACATACACCTTCAGTTGTGACATGCTCTGGGACCCTTTTTGAGTGACTACAAGGGGCTAGCCGAATGTAGCCCATGGGAGGTAAAATTAACAATGTCTCCACCACCCCCACCTTCACTGGGAAGGTGTCCTACCTATAAAAAGACACAATTAATCAACACCCTTGGCTTGGTGGAAACAGAGGAATCAATATTTGCCCTCATTGCCCCAAAGGAGGTGGCAATTTAAAACAGTGTATGCCTTAAACAGTTGAAATATAGGATTGTAATCTTCTTGACTCTGGCACGCCTGCACTTACATAGGGGCCTTGGGCCTGAGTGCCTAAGATGACAATGGAAGTAGGAGACTTCATCCACACTGTGTGACTGTGCCCGAGATTGAGACCTTTTTGGGAGGGAATATGTGGGTATACACTACCATATTTCAGAGACCACTAGAATTTTCCTCTAAAGTTGAACCTTTGAATATACTTGAAGACGAAAGCTATACAAACGCTGAAAAATTCTTGCTGCGACTTCATAGGCTGACAATGGAAACAAGACATAGCGCAGAACTCAAGAAAGGAGACACTACTCCAATTTGGTAAAGTGGAGTCGTGGCATGGATAGATACAGACTGCTTGAGGTGCTCATATACAAGGCCAGGTGTTGCACCCGGAAACCTGACAAAACATGGGGCTGTTGGGAAATCCATTGTGATGATTTATCAGGAAATGATAGCGATGACTTATAATTGCCCAGATTTCAGTCGTGTGGGATAAAAATGTGGGGGCTGATATGCTCTAGGTGCATGCACTTACTATGTACAATGTGATAAATGATACTGATTATCTCTGTAGATCTTTTCCTATGAGGACTATGAGATATAATTGTGCTCAAATCGTGTCTTTTACTTCTTCTTGTCCTGTGTTATATTTCATGTGTAAATCTGGAAAATTTAATAAAAAAAATTATTGAACAAAAGAACTGTTTAAGCAATGATATTAAATAATACGCATTAACTAGATAGCATGTAAATATTAATGATGAAAATCAGAACAAAAAATACAGATAACCAGCGATAGCTCCTCTGTTAAGGCAGAGAAGCATCACCTCACTGCTTTTTCAGCAGTGAAAAAAGGAAAAACAAAATGATAATAAAACAGTTTATTATCATTTTATTTTTCCTTGCCTGGCTGATTCAAGGATGGGGCAGGGCTGGGCCATCCTGGTTGACACTGTGGGAGGAGCAGTGGTTCCCCCTGCTAAAAGTGTGCATGTCGGTTTGGCCGGCCGTTTTAGGATGGCCAAACCGACATGCGCACTTAAGTTTCTCCAACCCAGCTGAAAATCTACTCGAGCAGCAACAAAGAAGCAGTCGCCTCTGGCAGGCTGCGTGGTGCCGTTCACGCTGATTTTGTAGCGTGGATCAAGCTCCTGGCACTAAAAATCAGCATAGCATGCCGATTCCACCCGTTCATGGAACTCTGTGGAATATCACTGAGTTTTAATGCAGCTCCAGAATTCCGCAGAGTGAAACTCCGAAAGTTCTGCCCACCCCTAGATTTTTAGTGTTTGCCAATCCCCATGGCAATTGCTGCCAAGCATAAAAAAAAAAAATTAAAAAAAATGTAAATCCGTATTTGTAAAGCGCGAACTACTCACCCTAACGGGTCTCAAGGCACTGGGGGCCATCGTGGAAATTAAGTCAGCTATTGCCCAGAGTCACAACTGAGCTGAGCTGCCGCCGGAGCCGGGGATTGAACCGTGAGCCCTGTGCTCCGAAGTCAGCTGCCCTGGCCGCTGCACCACACCTCTTCCACTCATGATTTAGAACACTGTCCAAATCATAGAGTCTCACTCTACACATCCTGTCACATCGCCACAGCTATTATACACCTTCGTGAGACAATGAATTATGCACCTTTCTTGACATATGTCAGCTACTTTAAAGAAACGGATACCAGCCTGCCATGGAATGAGGGGGCAACCATCCGCTGAGGGCGCTTTAGATTTTAAAGTGTTTGACATTTTCAGCAAAACACACTTCATCAAGAAATATGTAGATTTAGAGCTTGGTGGTCCAATGGAATAAGAGCTGTTGGATAACGGCATTACACCACCTTCCCTATTTAAGGTGGAATTGTGATGTCCTTTTTTATTCGGTTCATCGCCGCACGTAAAATATTTTGGTGAGGGACAAATAAAAACAAGGGCCAAAATCCCTGGGTGTGGGGGTCTTTAGCTATTTGTTTTCCAAAAACAGACTCCCACTTTGGCACACTGCTTTTGAAAAAAAAAACTTTGGTAAAGTTTGGCGAGTAGCCATCAAAATCAATGGCAGCCGTCCATCAAACAATTTGAACTGTGAAAGGAACCTCTGTGATAACAGTTGCTATCATGCTACAGAGGTCACTTCTGGGCAGATGGTAGTTAATCTGGGTGGCGTACACTATGGGGTCGATTCCGATTCGGGCCGGAAAAAGCACCGACCGACTCGGATCCGGAAAAAATACTGACCGACACGTACCCGTGGCGCCCGACACGCCAAGTACGATGCAAGGCGCGAAAAATCCGACCGACACGTAACGAAACCAAGTCGACCGACCGAGCCGCACGGAAAACAGCAATCCGGCCGGAAAAACACGCGAATCCAACCGACCGACACGCACCCGGAACAAATCCGACCGAAACGTACACGCTAACTCCAAACCGCTAAGTACGATGCAAGGCGCGAAAACCACGAGCGAGTCGGACGGAGGACAAGCCGTACGACCGACACGCATACAAAACCGAGCCGAAGCAACACAATACACCGCGACCGACGCGTACGCAGCATAGAAAACTGCACAAACACAGCGTGAACGAAACGGAGAACACCGTACGAGACCAATGCAGGGTCCGACTCGGTCACAAGAACGTTTCCAACATACACAAACAGCACAAATAAAAAATCACCCAAAAAAAGGCCAAACAAGCAATTACCAAGCCAATAAATACTGGGGGGGTGGGGACAGAGAACAAAGACACACCCACAACTCCACCTATATAAAGGACACAAATCACTACCATGAGCCTTTGCAAATGCCATTCCACTGCCAGCACCCAAGAGAAAGCAACCACACACCCACAGCTCATCCCTCACATAAGCCACACACCATCAGCACACCAACAAATACCTACCTCACATACACCCAGCAAAACACACACTAACACACCCTCACCTGCACACCAACACACACATCACTCACCATCACCACCCATCACCATGCCCCCCAAGAAGAATCACAAGTTCCTAGATTGTGAATTGGAAGTCCTGGTAGACGAGATCCTCAGGGTAGAGCCACAGCTGTTTGGCACATTGGTCCAACAGACCCCCATGTCGCAGAAAACCAAGATGTGGGAGAGGATCATCAACAGGGTGAACGCCCAATCACCATGTCGGCGCACAAAGACCGACATCCAGAACAGGTGGTATGACGTGCGCAGGAGGGTACGGAAACTGCTGAAGCAAGACTACATCAACAGCCAACACACCGGCAGTGGCCCTCCTGCCAAGCCAATATACCTCAGGCCCTGGGAGGAGAAGGTGCGGGCCATCCTACCGCCAGTGAGCATATATGGACTAGAGGACATCCCAGAGCCTGGTGAGTACACAACAAATGTACACAATATACTGCCACAAAACACACACACATCACTGTCAAGGGGAGAGTCAAACCATGCACTCATAACAATCACACAGCAACCAGAACAGAATCATCCCAAAATGTGTATGTCAGTCAGAGAAACACAACACATGCCATCAAAAAAGTCACATCCAACTGTGCCAACACATGTACAAACACAACCACAACTACAGCTAGGCAGTGGCACAAATAGAACTAACAAACACATCCACACATGTAGCCACCACAACAACACCAACACACAGTGAAGACCACTCAAAGGAAGGAATTCTGTGTATGCTGGCCATGTCAGTGTAGCCAATAGCATCATGGGAGTCGCAGTCACACATATTGCCCGCCCCAAACCTGTCCCATCAACACCACCATGAACCATGCGCACATCACAGGGAGTGGAGAAGGACTCACAGGATGGCTGACACTGGCTACTGCTGTGGGGAGCACAAGGCCCTGCTGCCAACTGTGCACCAACAAACAGCAGGACACCACTGACTGACATCCTGAGAGACAACTTCCACTCCCTGCAATGCAAGCACGTTCCATGGTGGGATATCTGGCTGGCTGGGTGGGAAGGGGGACTTGCAGCACTGACTATAGTCACCAGCACCTCCCCTCACACCCCCCCCAACACAAACTCCACAGTACCCACCTGGTAGAATGCAATGCCCTCCATCCTAACACAAGATCCCACAAAGCACCACCACCCTGGGTTATGTTGTGTGAAGCACAGGGACACTCTTGGAACTCTTAGCCAAACAACTGCCAGGACAACACTCCCAGCCATCCTGTCAGCACAGCCAGCCCACCCCACAGGGAAGCAGAGTCAAAAGGAAAGAAGCATGGGCATGCTGGGAAGGGGGTGGAGGCAATAGCATGATGGGAGTCGTAGTCACAGACATTGCTCAGCCTCACAACTGGCCCATCAACACCACCCTGAACCATGCTCACATCACAGTGAGTGGAGAAGGACTCACAAGATGGCTGACACTGGCTACTGCTGTGGGGAGCACAAGGCCCTGCTGGCAACTGTGCACCAACAAACAGCAGGACACCACTGACTGACATCCTGAGAGACAACTTACACTCCCTGCAATGCAAGCACGTTCCATGGTGGGATATCTGGCTGGCTGGGTGGGAAGGGGGACTTGCAGCACTGACTATAGTCACCAGCACCTCCCCTCACACCCCCCCAACACAAACTCCACAGTACCCACCTGGTAGAATGCAATGCCCTCCATCCTAACACAAGATCCCACAAAGCACCACCACCCTGGGTTATGTTGTGTGAAGCACAGGGACACTCTTGGGACTCTCAGCCAAACAACTGCCAGGACAACACTCCCAGCCATCCTGTCAGCACAGCCAGCCCACCCCACAGGGAAGCAGAGTCAAAAGGAAGGAAGCATGGGCATGCTGGGAAGGGGGTGGAGGCAATAGCATGATGGGAGTCGTAGTCACAGACATTGCTCAGCCTCACAACTGGCCCATCAACACCACCCTGAACCATGCTCACATCACAGGGAGTGGAGAAGGACTCACAAGATGGCTGACACTGGCTACTGCTGTGGGGAGCACAAGGCCCTGCTGCCAACTGTGCACCAACAAACAGCAGGACACCACTGACTGACATCCTGAGAGACAACTTACACTCCCTGCAATGCAAGCACGTTCCATGGTGGGATATCTGGCTGGCTGGGTGGGAAGGGGGACTTGCAGCACTGACTATAGTCACCAGCACCTCCCCTCACACCCCCCAACACAAACTCCACAGTACCCACCTGGTAGAATGCAATGCCCTCCATCCTAACACAAGATCCCACAAAGCACCACCACCCTGGGTTATGTTGTGTGAAGCACAGGGACACTCTTGGAACTCTTAGCCAAACAACTGCCAGGACAACACTCCCAGCCATCCTGTCAGCACAGCCAGCCCACCCCACAGGGAAGCAGAGTCAAAGGAAGGAAGCATGGGCATGCTGGGAAGGGGGTGGAGGCAATAGCATGATGGGAGTCGTAGTCAAAGACATTGCTCAGCCTCACAACTGGCCCATCAACACCACCCTGAACCATGCTCACATCACAGGGAGTGGAGAAGGACTCACAAGATGGCTGACACTGGCTACTGCTGTGGGGAGCACAAGGCCCTGCTGCCAACTGTGCACCAACAAACAGCAGGACACCACTGACTGACATCCTGAGAGACAACTTACACTCCCTGCAATGCAAGCACGTTCCATGGTGGGATATCTGGCTGGCTGGGTGGGAAGGGGGACTTGCAGCACTGACTATAGTCACCAGCACCTCCCCTCACACCCCCCCAACACAAACTCCACAGTACCCACCTGGTAGAATGCAATGCCCTCCATCCTAACACAAGATCCCACAAAGCACCACCACCCTGGGTTATGTTGTGTGAAGCACAGGGACACTCTTGGAACTCTTAGCCAAACAACTGCCAGGACAACACTCCCAGCCATCCTGTCAGCACAGCCAGCCCACCCCACAGGGAAGCAGAGTCAAAAGGAAGGAAGCATGGGCATGCTGGGAAGGGGGTGGAGGCAATAGCATGATGGGAGTCGTAGTCACAGACATTGCTCAGCCTCACAACTGGCCCATCAACACCACCCTGAACCATGCTCACATCACAGGGAGTGGAGAAGGACTCACAAGATGGCTGACACTGGCTACTGCTGTGGGGAGCACAAGGCCCTGCTGCCAACTGTGCACCAACAAACAGCAGGACACCACTGACTGACATCCTGAGAGACAACTTACACTCCCTGCAATGCAAGCACGTTCCATGGTGGGATATCTGGCTGGCTGGGTGGGAAGGGGGACTTGCAGCTCTGACTATAGTCACCAGCACCTCCCCTCACACCCCCCAACACAAACTCCACAGTACCCACCTGGTAGAATGCAATGCCCTCCATCCTAACACAAGATCCCACAAAGCACCACCACCCTGGGTTATGTTGTGTGAAGCACAGGGACACTCTTGGAACTCTTAGCCAAACAACTGCCAGGACAACACTCCCAGCCATCCTGTCAGCACAGCCAGCCCACCCCACAGGGAAGCAGAGTCAAAAGGAAGGAAGCATGGGCATGCTGGGAAGGGGGTGGAGGCAATAGCATGATGGGAGTCGTAGTCACAGACATTGCTCAGCCTCACAACTGGCCCATCAACACCACCCTGAACCATGCTCACATCACAGGGAGTGGAGAAGGACTCACAAGATGGCTGACACTGGCTACTGCTGTGGGGAGCACAAGGCCCTGCTGCCTACTGTGCACCAACAAACAGCAGGACACCACTGACTGACATCCTGAGAGACAACTTACACTCCCTGCAATGCAAGCACGTTCCATGGTGGGATATCTGGCTGGCTGGGTGGGAAGGGGGACTTGCAGCACTGATTATAGTCACCAGCACCTCCCCTCACACCCCCCAACACAAACTCCACAGTACCCACCTGGTAGAATGCAATGCCCTCCATCCTAACACAAGATCCCACAAAGCACCACCACCCTGGGTTATGTTGTGTGAAGCACAGGGACACTCTTGGAACTCTTAGCCAAACAACTGCCAGAACAACACTCCCAGCCATCCTGTCAGCACAGCCAGCCCACCCCACAGGGAAGCAGAGTCAAAAGGAAGGAAGCATGGGCATGCTGGGAAGGGGGTGGAGGCAATAGCATGATGGGAGTCGTAGTCACAGACATTGCTCAGCCTCACAACTGGCCCATCAACACCACCCTGAACCATGCTCACATCACAGGGAGTGGAGAAGGACTCACAAGATGGCTGACACTGGCTACTGCTGTGGGGAGCACAAGGCCCTGCTGCCAACTGTGCACCAACAAACAGCAGGACACCACTGACTGACATCCTGAGAGACAACTTCCACTCCCTGCAATGCAAGCACGTTCCATGGTGGGATATCTGGCTGGCTGGGTGGGAAGGGGGACTTGCAGCACTGACTATAGTCACCAGCACCTCCCCTCACACCCCCCAACACAAACTCCACAGTACCCACCTGGTAGAATGCAATGCCCTCCATCCTAACACAAGATCCCACAAAGCACCACCACCCTGGGTTATGTTGTATGAAGCACAGGGACACTCTTGGGACTCTCAGCCAAACAACTGCCAG
Organism: Calotriton arnoldi; assembly: GCA_963921515.1. Lineage (NCBI taxonomy): Eukaryota > Metazoa > Chordata > Amphibia > Caudata > Salamandridae > Calotriton > Calotriton arnoldi. The sequence goes on along the minus strand of CAWUFW010019043.1, from coordinate 104,898 downwards.
GACAACACTCCCAGCCATCCTGTCAGCACAGCCAGCCCACCCCACAGGGAAGCAGAGTCAAAAGGAAGTAAGCATGGGCATGCTGGGAAGGGGGGAGGAGGCAATAGCATGATGGGAGTCGTAGTCACAGCCCTACATCCCCCACCACATGGCCCAGCAAGCTCACACTCACGCATGCACATCCCACAGAGAGTGGAAAGGCCCATCAAAGATGTCTGACACTGTTGCTGTGTCGTGGTGAGCACAAGGGCATGCTGGGTACTGCACACCAACCAACAGCAGGACACCACTGTCAGCCATCTTGCCATTGCCCTCACACCCACACCCACTGAACTCCACACAAAAGCAAGTAAGTATGGGAATGCTGGCAAGTGGGGTGGAGGCAATGGCATGATGGGAGTCGTAGTCACAGACATAGCTCACCCCCACAACTGTCCCATCAACACCACCCTGAACCATGCTCACATCACAGGGAGTGGAGAAGGACTCACAAGATGGCTGACACTGGCTACTGCTGTGGGGAGCACAAGGCCCTGCTGCCAACTGTGCACCAACAAACAGCAGGACACCACTGACTGACATCCTGAGAGACAACTTACACTCCCTGCAACGCAAGCACGTTCCATGGTGGGATAACTGACTGACTGGCTGGGTGGGTGGGAAGGAGGGCCGGCTGTCAACCAAACACAAGCAATGCAGACCATGTTCACACCCCAGAAAATACATAGAAATGCCCAAATAATGCAGGACAATGTGCCACACCAATATCAACCCCTGACTGTGACGACTTAGGACAATGCAATGTACAGGCCCGCACCCAGAGGCACAGTCACAACTGTCATGTGTGTCAACCATTGATGCCTGCAGAAACATGACATACATTGTTTGTGTCTCCCAAAAACAGGTGATGATGGGGACACAGCAGCAGACGCTGAGGAGTCCCAGTCCCAGGCTCAAGAGGATGCCGAGCTCACTGGTGTCGTACAGCCTCTGTCCTCCTCGGACGATGAAGAACAACCTGGCACATCGGGTGCAAGTCAACATGCAGCACCAGCAGGACCACCAGCTGCAGCACCAGCAGGACCACCAGCTGCACCCCCTGCACCCACCCCTACAACGACTGTCACCACGAATACCATCCCTGCCGACATGGACAGAATAAGGAGCAACACCAGCACAGTGACCCTGGACCAACCTGGGGCCATGGACACCACCACCACCACCACCAACCCCCAAGGTGGACCAGGGTTATCTGTGCGTGCCACTGCACACACTGCACATGTCAGCAGGGGTGGTGGGAGGAGTGGGAGACAGAGGTCGCTGCTTGCAGACGTTGCTGGTGTGCATGACGACCCACAACTGGTACGCATAGCTGATGCGTACCAGTCCAGCACCGGAGAGCTCAGCCAGGTAGTGGGGCTCCTCAGAGACATTAAACAGCAGCAGGCTGCCCATCATGCCCGCTTGGACTCCCACATGTCCCACGTGGAGTCACACATGTCACGTGTGGACTCACACATGTCCCGCGTGGAGTCCAAGTGGGATGCACTGCATGAGATGACGGCGGTGCACAGGGACATTTTACAATGCCTCCGCCAGATGAACAGCAACCAGTCCACACCTCCCTGTGTGCCAACAACATCTGGTGCCGAACAAACTGCAACTGCCACAGGGAGGGAGGAGGACTCTGGCGGAGAGTCCCCCTGCACCGCAGCAGCCTGCACTTGAGGGCCCCCCCCCCAAGAAGAGGGGTCGTCCGAGGAGGGAAAAGTGAGAGGCCGATGGCCAAGCGCAACTCCCAGGAAGCCTGAACCTGTTCTGGATGTTCGCCTTTGTGCACAGACTGTTCACCCTGTTGACTGCAACACCACTCCCACACATTGCATGGGGAGTACAAGTTGGACCAATGTGTCAGACAACTGTGGCCCCGATACTGGGGATCCTGTCTACCCGGACTTTCAATTCACCTAGGAACTTGGGATTGCAAGATTCATGTACAGCACAACCGATCCTATGCACTATTAACACAAATGTATCACAATAAACACACTAATACACCATACTTGCCTCTGTCGTGATTCCAACGTGGGTGCTGTTATGGGGATGATGAACTGCAAAATTACACTGTGTATGCGAACTGCAACAGCAAGGACAACACAGGCATGTGAGTACAGGCAACGTGACACACATGAGGGAGACACACCACCAGGGCTACACGACACATACACACCTAGGCCATCTGACTCATTGCCTACACTGATGTTGCCAGGGAAGACGGTGCAATGCACAGACACCACACCCATTCCCAGTTGTAGTCAAGTAGCCCACAGGTGCAGTAAGCAAATGGCAGTCAAATGTGTGACCACAGACAACGCACATCACAAAGTGAAGCACAGGTTTATTACACAGTTGCAACATGCCGTAACCACTACAGATGCAAGGTAACCCCACCTGGTAGCGGGCACACAGTCAACAACTGTAGACGGAAGGAAGTCCATGGGTGTGGCGCACATCACCTGTAGGGACACAACAGCTACCAGCCTGGATGTGCAATCACGTCGTCGGTGGACACAGTTGACCAAACGAATCTGAAAGTACCCTGTGAAGGACAGAAATGACACACAGTCAAAAGCAATGGAGTACAGGACAGAACAGCAAAACTCATGCACAATACATGTTACAAGATACCCACCCAGAACCAAGTTAGCATGTCAACACTGTTGGGGAGTACAGCCCACCTGTCACCACACATCGCAACACACATCCAGTCAAGTAGCCCATGGACACACTCCAACAGCACCAGAGCACCACCCACACATCATGCCAACTCACATCATTGACATGACACCTCAGGATACTCACATTCAGCTAAAGAAGTTGGTGATGAGCTGTGTGCGGACATCACCATCACCATCATCATCATCATCATCGTCACTGGCATCGTGGTCCAGGCCAGGATCCTCCACAGGTGGCGGATGTTGGTCATTGTCATCCTGGATGAGAGGCAACTCCTTCCGCACTGCCAGGTTGTGGAGCATGCAGCAGACGATGATAATCTTGCACACTTTCGCAGGGGCATATGGGAGGGACCCTCCGGTCTTGTCCAGGCAGCGGAAGCGGCTCTTCAGGAGACCAAAGGTCCGCTCAATCACTCTCCTGGTCCGACCATGTGCCTCATTGTAGCGCATCTGGGCAGGTGTCACAGGGTTCCTGAGGGGTGTCAGCAACCACGGCATGTTGGGGTATCCCGAGTCACCTACGGACAGACAAGTGCACATTAGCTGACTTGGAAAAGTGGGCGGAATACTACAGATCAGATCACACACAATGGCACAAAGTCAGTACACACCGACAAGCCAGGCACGCTGGTTCTGCATCTGTGCCATCATCCTGGGGATGCGACTACTCCTCATCACAAAGGCATCGTGTGCTGAACCAGGGAAACGGGCACACACGTGTGTGATGGTCATGTCTGCAAGACACACCACCAGTGCATTGACCGAGTGGTAGTGCTTGCGGTTCCTGTAGGCCTGCTCCTGGGCCTGTGGTGGTACCAAAGCCACATGTGTCCCATCAATGGAGCCAATTACATGCGGCATCCTCCCCAGGGCATAAAAGTCACTCTTCACGTCAGTGAGTCGTCGCAGTCTAGGGAAATAGATGTACCGGTTCAGGAAGAGCAACATTGCCGCCAAAACATCGCGGAGCACACGGCTGAACATGGTCTGTGACATCCCACCAGCAGTCGCCACAGTATGTTGGAAGGTACCGGTGGCAAAGAAGTGTAGGGCTGCCATCACCTTCACCTTGGGGGTCAGCGCTGTAGGATACGGCCGGCCAGGCTGCAAATGTGGGGACAACTGCACTGCCAAATCCTCAATCAGCTGCCTGGTGAAGCGGTACCGTCGGATGCTGTCCCGTTGCACCATCGTTGCCAGGTCTGGGAATGGCCGATGGACAGCAGGAGCCCTGCAGTGCAGAGGAGAAGTAAGCAAGATTGTCAGTCACCCCACATATGCGGCATTGAACACACTCAAGATCCCAACATACATCATTATGAGGCACAACTACATGAAGTGTGCAGTACCGGAAGGACATGTATGGTACATACATGGCCAACATCTGTCAACACGGTCCTACAGGTGGCATCAATTTGTCCCAGGTTGGCCCATTGGATATCATGATGCCGTGTCACAGTTCCCATCTCCTGCTGCCGTGTCACAATCACCCCCCACAGTGACATGTGAGGACAGATGTGCCCCAGGCACCACAGCTCAACGACAGGTACATTCCCAGGGACCCTGTAATGCCACATGGACACTGGCATCACATGGAGTATCATGTGTACACCACAGCAAAACAACCATGACCCCCACAGGTAGTGGCCCCACTTGCCACGGCAGGACAGACATGGACGTCTGTGACACACACGCACAACATCAGAGTCCATGCACACACAACGTGGATGTGGAGACTGTCTCCCATTGTGCACATGAAATCAGAGACATTGTAAACACTACATGCACAAAGACTGTGGAGGACCATCACTATTGTGCCACTGGGACACCCTGGCTCAAACATACCATCCCACATGGGACTCACGGGGTATGTGACATGACATACACATACACCACTGTGAAATGTGACCATGGCACATGCACAGATATGAACAGTTGCACATCACAGTGGTCACGTACACATAACACCCAGGATCCTGTCCCCATGAACACGTGCACAGCCTGGGCGTGGCTGCCCACAGGTGACACCCACAGGACAACATGTACACCAACATACACACAATAGGAAATGCAGCCTTACATGCCTTATGATAAGGTTTGGACAGGCTGTCGTGATGTAGGTGTGCCCCTCACTCCCTGGGAGCTATCTGTGGCTGGCATATGTCCATCTGAGACAGGCATGCTGACATATGCCAGTCACATGTACAGTGATGCGTTGAACAGCAATGGACCGATCGGTGCCTCCGGCCGGCCCATTGCCTTCAATGTGTGCGGGTACGCGTTGTACCCCTGTGCGCGTTGAACTGCAATGGACCGATCGGTGCCTCCGGCCGGCCCATTGCCTTCAATGTGTGCGGGTACGCGTTGTACCCCTGTGCGCGTTGAACTGCAATGGACCGATCGGTGCCTCCGGCCGGCCCATTGCCTTCAATGTGTGCGGGTACGCGTTGTACCCCTGTGCGCGTTGAACTGCAATGGACCGATCGGTGCCTCCGGCCGGCCCATTGCTTTCAATGTGTGCGGGTACGCGTTGTACCCCTGTGCGCGTTGAACTGCAATGGACCGATCGGTGCCTCCGGCCGGCCCATTGCCTTCAATGTGTGCGGGTACGCGTTGTACCCCTGTGCGCGTTGAACTGCAATGGACCGATCGGTGCCTCCGGCCGGCCCATTGACTTCAATGTGTGCGGGTACGCGTTGTACCCCTGTGCGCGTTGAACTGCAATGGACCGATCGGTGCCTCCAGCCGGCCCATTGACTTCAATGTGTGTGGGTACGCGTTGTACCCCTGTGCACGTTGAACTGCAATGGACCGATCGGTGCCTCCGGCCGGCCCATTGCTTTCAATGTGTGCGGGTACGCGTTGTACCCCTGTGCGCGTTGAACTGCAATGGACCAATCGGTGCCTCCGGCCGGCCCATTGCCTTCAATGTGTGCAGGTACGCGTTGTACCCCTGTGCGCGTTGAACTGCAATGGACCGATCGGTGCCTCCGGCCGGCCCATTGCCTTCAATGTGTGCGGGTACGCGTTGTACCCCTGTGCGCGTTGAACTGCAATGGACCGATCGGTGCCTCCGGCCGGCCCATTGCCTTCAATGTGTGCGGGTACGCGTTGTACCCCTGTGCGCGTTGTACCGCAATGGACCGATCGGTGCGCACCCATTGACAATGGGCTTGCCTGGCAACGGACGCGTTTTTGAATTTCGAACGAGTCGGTTGCTGGAAAATCAGTTGGTCACCCACAACAATGTTGCAAAATCATGTATGTCATGAAGTTGAAGATTTGAAGGATGCTGTGGGCATGTATTGGTGCTGCTATTCCATGGATTGGCCAGATTCAGAAGATGCAAACGACTTGGACCTATCACTTTGGACACAAGGGACAGTATCTGCCTCTCCAGCACATATATATTGCTGGCTGTTCCCCTGAGAGCCCACTTGCCTGCACTACATGCTCCAAGACGACATCTGCCACTGCACTGCTGCTGTCTCTGCCCCTCTGGACCCTGCAATGGCACGTACTGTGGAGAGAGCCCCAGCCTTCAGCCTTGAAGAGAACCAGGCCCTGCTGGACAGCCTACTTCCACAGTACAGCAAGCTGTATGGGACACCAGGGGAGCAGGTGAGTGTCCTGTGCACTGCCTTTCTGAATGTGCATTTTGTCTGACTAGCAAGGCTGAGAGTCTGCACGCCACTGGCTAGCAGGCTCACTGAGTAGTTGTCACCCCCCATAGTGTGTAGTGACTTGCACTGGACAGGTATGGTGCAGTGACAGTGCTTCTGAACAGGGTTTTACTCCCCATGCAATGATACCATGTAGTGACTTCTGGAAAACTGTCCATGGGCAGCCGTGCACTGCCTGTGTACACCATGTGCCCCTGTGATTGCGACATGTATATGCAACTGTGTCATGCACGGATATGTTGCATGTGTAGTAATGGCCTTATCACTTTGTCATCCTGACAGGCTTCTGCCCATCGGAAGCAGGAGATCTGGAAGGACATCGTCCGGGCTGTCCGGTCCGTGGGGGTCTACAAGCGCCGGATCCGCAACTGCCAAAAGAGGTGGCAGGACCTTCGGGGCTGGACCCGGAGGATTGCACGGGTCCAGCTGAAGCTGTCGCCTCCTCGCAGGAGGGGCGGAACACGGACCCTGACCCCCACATGCTCAGGATCCTGGCGGTGGTCTTTCCAGACCTGGATGGGCAGCTGAAGGCCAGAGAGCAGCAAGGAGGGGTGAGTCAAAGACTGCACTGTGAACTCTGTCTAACATGCTATGTGCCCTCCTCGGGCCTGGTTGAACTGCCACAGTACAGCAGTCATGTTGTCCAGGAGCCATGTCCCTCTATTGTGCACTGCCCACTCCTCATCTGATACCCAGGTGTGGCCCTTACATGCAGGGAATTCTGTCACTTAGGACTGTGTCCTTGCAGTTTGCTTGACTCAAGGTGGGAGACAGCATCTGTTTCCCTGACTCTGTGGTGGGCATCATGGGTGGGTCCATTGCTTACACAATGCCTGTATTCTGACATGTATTCAGCGTGTTACTTTGATCTGTGGTCCAATTGCTGAGCTGATCCACCACATGTGGCTGGGGTATCTGGCACACACCCATGCTGCGGGTGGGAACAATGTTTGGGCCCCAGGAGTATTTATATGACGTGTGTCACACATACTTAGCCAGCTGCCTACAGTCCAGGGCTCATCCCTCATTCATGTGGGGCTGGACAGTCATGCCTACTCCAGGCCATACAATACACTCTGTACTCCCACTCCCGTGTATCAGCTGACACATTGTGCGCAGTGATTTGACCCCTCAGGTGTCTGCCTCTGTGTCAGTGTGCTGTGGATTAGTCGCCAGGACTGCTGTGGAGTTTCTTGGTAGGGGCTCAGCATGCCACTGGAGTTGTGACCATAGGAGACGATACTTGTGTGTCACATAGGTGTCTGATCAGCTGCCCATGCAGACTGGGGCATGTGAATGTGAAGTTCAGGCAGCTGTTCCCCATTCACAGCAGAGTGTGAGGGGCTCAGGCTCAGAGGGTAGTGTCACAGGTCTCCCATATGTCCAATAGGTATGACCTGGACAGATGAGGGTTAAGAGGATGTGTTGTGGGGGGATGTACATGTGCACTTGTGCAGCTCCAGGACTTGCATTCCCCATGACCTACTATTGTGACACAGTGCAGAGTGTTGTTGTCTGGCTGCAAAGTCATACATCACTGAGACAGTGATGTATGACTTTGCAGTCATGCCTCCGCCATGGCATGTGTCTACTGATTGGTGAGCCTGCAGGGGAGTGACATGTGCTACATGCACACCATAGTGGCGCTGGCTATCAGGACATGGGTGCATCATGGTGTCTGTCGCTGGTATGCATCACATGCATTTCCTATTTGACTCTGGGCATCCCTTTCATCCGGAAACCTGTACTGACTCAGTGGCAAGAGCTGTGATGTGTCCACACCGTGTCCTCTGCACTGTCCAACTACTGTGTACTTGGTGCATGTGTCCACACTGGGGTGTTGCAATCCAACAGACACCAGACAGATGGGTGCAAGGCCATGTGGGATGTGAGTGCCATGCTTGGCATCAGACTGACAATTGGCTTCTCCTGTTCAGTTAGGGCACTTTTAGCAATGTACAACTAATGATGCCAGGGCTTGCTCTGTGATGTGCTGTGCTCACAGTGGTGTGTGTGTTTTGTGCAGGTGACTGATGTCTGTCTGTTTCCCCATTGTTTGCAGATACATCCACGGCCACGGAAGGGGACAGCTCCACGGACCAGGAGGAGCCAGAGAGCCAGACTGGGTCAGCAGCCGAGGAGTGGTCGGAGGGACCCAGTGGCACGGAGGGCGAGGGGAGCCACACCGAGGAGTCCTCAGCAGCATCCACCTCAGCTGAGGACCAGAGCAACTCGGAGGATGACTCCCTTGTGGAGGCGGGTGTCAGCAGCCACCACACCCCAGCTAGTGTTGCTGTCCCCGCCACCACCAGCACCACCACCGCCCTCCCATCGGCTCCCATTCCCCAGGTCCGTGGAGGCTCCCATGTCTGGGAGCGTGTCTCCTTTGGGCCAGGCACCGCAGCCCCTGCCCCTGTGTCCCCTGCTGCCCTGAGTGAGGAGTCTGTGTACCTCCTTCGCCAGCTCCATGTAGGCCAGACAGCCATGCTGAGTGTCCTCCATGCGCACACCGCGCTGTTGACTCAGCTGGTGTCGTTCATGGAGGGCATCTCATCGGGCATGTCTGACCTACAGAGGGGCAATAGGTCCATGGACTCCTCCCTGACGGCAGCAGTGTCCCTCCTCAAACGGTCCCTCACCCCTCCTGCCTCTGCTCCATCCACACTCCCCAGCACCTTACCCGTCCCAAGCACACACACACACCGGCACAGGCACACACCAGCACACACACATCCAGCACACTGACACACACGCCAATGACAAAACGCACACGCACGCACATTCAGGGGACTGAAGCCAGACTCACAGGGGATGGGGCCCTGGAACACACACACGCATCCACATGCACTGCGCAGTCCTCAGTTCCCTCTCCCTCCAAAGCACCCTCCCTTGCCTCACCTGCAACCCCAAAGTCACAGCAGCTCTTCCTCTGTGACCTCGGCCTCTTCCCCACCGATGAAGCTGCTCCAGCATCCCGGGGGAAGAGGAAGCCCACCCACACGGAGCAGAGTGCCCCTCGCCCCCGGACACCCTCCCCCAGGCGCAGACGGACTGAGGCCCCCACCCGCAAGTCCCCCGGAGTCCTAAGAGCAAGACCCCGCCACCGCCCTGCAGCTCAGGCACAAGGTCTCCGTCCTCCATCCCTCAGGCCCCCACTGCACAGGTGCCCCCACCATACCCTGCCCCAGGTTCCCCCACCCACAGATATACCATCCCCAAGAGGATCAGGCCTTCTCCCCTGCCACTTGCTCTCCCAGCACCACACCCCCGCTGCGCTTGTCTGTGCCACTGATGTGGTGAGGGTGTCCTCCCCCTCTGTCCAACCCACCTTGCCTGTTCCCCATTCTCCTCCCCTGGAGGTAGGCACTGCAGTGGAGTCCACTACCGCCCTGTCTGACTTGGGCACTGCAGTGGCGGACCTGTCCACTCCATCTGCAGGGTCCACTGCAGTTGTGCCGGCACCCACGACATCTGAGTCATGCCCCCCAGTTGTGCCGGCACACACCATGTCAGACACCTCCACTGCAGTTGTCAGTGGCTCTCCAGCACCCACCACCCCTTCCCTGACTCCCCCTGGTGAGCCCTGATCCTGTCCCTGCGGTGCCTGGCCTGCCCCCCGGTTGCCCCTCCTAGTGGATTGTCCCTGGTTTTGTGCAGGCATGCGTAGGGTGACATCTGCCAGTGTCACCCTGTTTGAACTTTGACAATGGACTGGCCATTGGCCTTTGCTCTTTTTTTCTGGACGTCGTTTTCATTCAACACATATGCTGAATAAAGCAACTTTCTTTTCTCTAGTGCTCATGCTTCAGATGTACATGTTGTTGGTGCTGCTAACCATGCCCTTGCTGCAGTGATGGTGATATCTGGTCTCATGATTATGAAGTGTTACTGTGCAGGAACCCATGTGGTCCAGGGGGAATGTGTCCTATCATGTGGTGTATCCATGTCATCCATAGCAGCATCTGAGGGTGTCATGTGTTCAGTATTTGGCAATGGGATTTCCTACTTACATTAGCAATTTCATATCTGTGGCTTCCACCCCTGCACATCTGTTGTGCCTGCCATTGTTGGATTTGTCTACTTCCCTGACCGTGTTGTCATCTCCACTGGACATGCAGGTTTGGGCATCAATGGGGAAGGACTCATCCGTGTAGTCAGTGCAACATTGCTATACAAGTGTGTTGGATCTGTGCTGATGATTCCGTTGGCACATCCATGACCAGGCTGATGTGACGGGAGCCCTCATTTGGTGCTAATTGTTGATTGTGTGACCAAGTGCTCAGCTGACATGATGGGGCCCTACTGAGGCAACATATGGCACAGCTTTCCTCACACAGGAGTGGAGTCCCCTCATGGCAGTGTGTACACGTGTGACATTGCCTGCGCCCAAGGTGTGTGTTGTATGTGCATGTCTGTGTGTTCACTTCCATTTATCTGCGCATGCTGTGATCCCTAGTGTTGTACCTGTTTGTGATGCTTGCTGACTTGAGCTATGTTCCCCCAAAGTCTTCTCCCTGTGTTCTCTGTGATGTGGGTGCATGGCACATTACTGGTCATCAGGGTGTCACCCATAGGTGTGTTTGCTCTCAGGGCTGAGTTTGTGTGCAGACGCAGATGGGTCACAGTCAGGTTTCCCCTTGGCACTTGTTGTTTGCCCCTGTCATGTGATTTTCAGTTCGTGTTATCTTTCAGTGATTGTGACACGTTGTGTGTGTGACTGCTGGCACTCCTCAGGGTCCGGGCTGCGATGTTGGTTGTTGTCTATGTGTGTTCTTTGTGGGTGACCTTGGCTTCTTCATTGGTGTGTGACTGTGGCTGGGATCCCATTGGTTGGTGTGGTATCGCCGTTATGTCCATGTACAGCGTAGTGTGCAGTGTGTCAGACATTCAGGAGTCTTGTTGAGTGGCCATGTGTGATGTGTTTCTGCACCTTGGTTCCCACCCACCACCCTGGAATAGTCATGGGTGCATGTGCAATGTCACCAGTGCATGTGTACTTCACTGCTGCACATTGTTGGAGGTCGAGGGGTGTGGTCTTGAGTGTGTGCAGATGGGAGTTGTTGCCCAGCTAGACCCCTGCCTCCATGTTGGCCTTGGCTTACTGGCCATGCTGATTGATTTGTGCTTGTGTCGGTGTGATGGTAGTTTGTTGCTCAGGACACATGACTGTGGTTCACAGTGTGAACCACATTCAGCTTTGTCATCAGAGTGGGATTTTTATGCAGCCAAGGGTCACCACATTGTGGGGGCCCTGGGGGTGGTGCTGTGGTGTGTCTGTGTCTTGCTGTGTCAGTTGTTGTTCCTACGTGCCTGTGTGACATGTGTGTTTTGTGCTCCCTCTCATCTGACAATGCCTGCTTGCCCACATAGGGGATTTGGATCCATGAGTTACCTTAGTGTGGCAGTGTATGCACATCTGTATGATTGGTATTCATCTCTCCTCATGTGTTGTGTGGTTACCTGGGGACACTGGCACCCCCCTCACCTGCTGTGTATGATGACAGTGTTGGTCTGCCTGTTTGTGTTTGTGCATCTGCACCACTGCATTGGCATATCTTGGGTGTGCCATTGGCTGTATGTTGTTTGGTGTGTTTACCCTGCTGTCCTTGGGACTCCTAGGTCATCGGTCAGCACAGTGATCATGGTTTGTGTGTCCCATTGCTGCCATGGTATGGTATCTGTTCACCTCACATCTGCTGTCTCCACAGGATATCTGCATTTGTGTGCCCATTGGTGCAAATATGTGGTTCTGCATTCTGATGGTCACTTCTGTCATTGTGTCATTGATGAATGTTGACGGTGTCAGCCCACATGGGTGTTGTTTGTCTGCACATGGCCAAAGGAATGTCTCATTTGCACTGCAGTATTTGGCTCACCCAATTTATGTTGCAATGGGACACATACACTACTTTGCCACAGATGAGTTTTTGGTTCTGTGACCAGGAATGATCCATGCAGTTTGGCAGTTGCAGCTCTTTCTTTGTCAACACTTCCCTTTTGGTCACTGTGATGATGGGGGTTTAGACCCCATTGCCACAATGGTCAAAATGTGCTTCAGCTATGGACCCCACACTTCCCTTTTGGTCACTGTGATGATGGGGGTTTAGACCCCATTGCCACAATGGTCAAAATGTGCTTCAGCTATGGACCCCACACTTACCTTTTGGTCACTGTGATGATGGGGGTTTAGGCCCCATTGCCACAATGGTCATGGGCTGCTTGCATTGTGGGTGCCACACACATATATGTGTGGCACATGTGCTAGGGGGTCACATTGTATGTTCAAAGTCATGTTCGGTGTTGTAGGCATTTGACACAGCCTACACACGCTTGTCATGGTGGTGGGGGGATGTCTTTATCTTGCATTCCCTAGGTTGTGGTGTGCTGGTTGTGTCATGCATTGTCCATCCTATGAGTGGGGGTGGTAGTAGTGGTAGGCATCCAGCCCCCCCTGGGTGAGGGTGGGAGTCGTGGTAGGCATCCAGCCCCCCCTGGCTAAGGGTGGTAGTAGTGGTAGGCATCCAGCCCCCCCTGGCTAAGGGTGGTAGTAGTGGTAGGCATCCTGCCCCCCCTGGCTAAGGGTGCTAGTAGTGGTAGGCATCCAGCCCCCCCTGGCTAAGGGTGGTAGTAGTGGTAGGCATCCTGCCCCCCTGGGTGAGGGTGGTAGTGGTGGTAGGCATCCAGCCCCCTGGGTGAGGGTGCTAGTCGTGGTAGGCATCCAGCCCCCCTGGCTAAGGGTGGTAGTAGTGGTAGGCATCCTGCCCCCCTGGGTGAGGGTGGTAGTGGTGGTAGGCATCCAGCCCCCCTGGGTGAGGGTGCTAGTAGTGGTAGGCATCCAGCCCCCCTGGCTAAGGGTGGTAGTAGTGGTAGGCATCCAGCCCCCCTGGCTAAGGGTGGTAGTAGTGGTAGGCATCCTGCCCCCCTGGGTGAGGGTGGTAGTGGTGGTAGGAAACCAGCCCCCCCTGGGTGAGGGTGGTAGTCGTGGTAGGCATCCAGCCCCCCCTGGCTAAGGGTGGTAGTAGTGGTAGGCATCCAGCCCCCCCTGGCTAAGGGTGGTAGTAGTGGTAGGCATCCTGCCACCCCTGGGTGAGGGTGGTAGTGGTGGTAGGCATCCAGCCCCCCCTGGGTGAGGGTGCTAGTAGTGGTAGGCATCCAGCCCCCCCTGGCTAAGGGTGGTAGTAGTGGTAGGCATCCAGCCCCCCTGGCTAAGGGTGGTAGTAGTGGTAGGCATCCTGCCCCCCTGGGTGAGGGTGGTAGTGGTGGTAGGCATCCAGCCCCCCTGGGTGAGGGTGCTAGTAGTGGTAGGCATCCAGCCCCCCTGGCTAAGGGTGGTAGTAGTGGTAGGCATCCTGCCCCCCTGGGTGAGGGTGGTAGTGGTGGTAGGCATCCAGCCCCCCTGGGTGAGGGTGCTAGTCGTGGTAGGCATCCAGCCCCCCTGGCTAAGGGTGGTAGTAGTGGTAGGCATCCAGCCCCCCTGGCTAAGGGTGGTAGTAGTGGTAGGCATCCAGCCCCCTGGCTAAGGGTGGTAGTAGTGGTAGGCATCCTGCCCCCTGGGTGAGGGTGGTAGTGGTGGTAGGCATCCAGCCCCCCTGGGTGAGGGTGCTAGTAGTGGTAGGCATCCAGCCCCCCTGGCTAAGGGTGGTAGTAGTGGTAGGCATCCAGCCCCCCTGGCTAAGGGTGGTAGTAGTGGTAGGCATCCAGCCCCCCTGGCTAAGGGTGGTAGTAGTGGTAGGCATCCAGCCCCCCTGGCTAAGGGTGGTAGTAGTGGTAGGCATCCAGCCCCCTGGCTAAGGGTGGTAGTAGTGGTAGGCATCCAGCCCCCTGGGTGAGGGTGCTAGTCGTGGTAGGCATCCAGCCCCCTGGCTAAGGGTGGTAGTAGTGGTAGGCATCCAGCCCCCCTGGGTGAGGGTGGTAGTAGTGGTAGGCATCCAGCCCCCCTGGCTAAGGGTGGTAGTAGTGGTAGGCATCCTGCCCCCTGGGTGAGGGTGGTAGTGGTGGTAGGCATCCAGCCCCCCTGGGTGAGGGTGCTAGTAGTGGTAGGCATCCAGCCCCCCTGGCTAAGGGTGGTAGTAGTGGTAGGCATCCAGCCCCCCTGGCTAAGGGTGGTAGTAGTGGTAGGCATCCTGCCCCCCTGGGTGAGGGTGGTAGTGGTGGTAGGCATCCAGCCCCCCTGGGTGAGGGTGCTAGTAGTGGTAGGCATCCAGCCCCCCTGGCTAAGGGTGGTAGTAGTGGTAGGCATCCAGCCCCCCTGGCTAAGGGTGGTAGTAGTGGTAGGCATCCTGCCCCCTGGGTGAGGGTGGTAGTAGTGGTAGGCATCCAGCCCCCCTGGGTGAGGGTGCTAGTCGTGGTAGGCATCCAGCCCCCCTGGCTAAGGGTGGTAGTAGTGGTAGGCATCCAGCCCCCTGGCTAAGGGTGGTAGTAGTGGTAGACATCCTGCCCCCCCTGGGTGAAGTTGGTAGTGGTGGTAGGCATCCAGCCCCCCCTGGGTGAGGGTGGTAGTAGTGGTAGGCATCCAGCCCCCTGGCTAAGGGTGGTAGTAGTGGTAGGCATCCAGCCCCCCTGGCTAAGGGTGGTAGTAGTGGTAGGCATCCAGCCCCCCTGGGTGAGGGTGGTAGTGGTGGTAGGCATCCAGCCCCCCTGGGTGAGGGTGGTAGTAGTGGTAGGCATCCAGCCCCCTGGCTAAGGGTGGTAGTAGTGGTAGGCATCCAGCCCCCTGGCTAAGGGTGGTAGTAGTGGTAGGCATCCAGCCCCCCTGGGTGAGGGTGGTAGTAGTGGTAGGCATCCAGCCCCCCTGGCTAAGGGTGGTAGTAGTGGTAGGCATCCAGCCCCCCTGGGTAGGGGTGGTGGTGCGCATTCAGGCCCCTGTGTGCATATGTGGCATTGGTGATGGGCATCCCGCCCCTATGGTGCTGCTGTTGCTGGTGTAAGTATATTCAGCATCCCCGTGTGTGTGTGTGATGTGTCGTGTACGTGTTGTATGTGTTTTGTGGTTGGTGTCTGGCTTACCTTCTGCGCCGTACGCGTCCGGGCCTGTTCCGGTAGTAAATGTAGAAGATTGGTATGATCGGACGAAGGGATTCATGGTTGGTTCGTGTCGTTCGTCCTTCTCGTTGCTTGGCGTCGTCCTCGTCGCTTCGCCTCGTCCTCGTCGGTGCCGTGTTCGTCTCGGAGCCGTGGATCGTGTTGTGGCGCGAATCAGAGCTTATGTGCGCCTCTCCCGGATGCTTTGACGTGCCGTGCGTAGCGACGGGTTCGGAGCGTACGGAAAGCGCATCGTACTTGTCCGGCCGGACGGGGCTGCATTTTCCCTTCCGTGCGACTCGATTCGGCGTTTCCGGATTCGCCTCGGTCGGAGAACAGGACCTGGTTTGGGTGAGTACGGCTCGGCCGGATTTTTTGCTGTTGTGCGCATCGTACTTGCTCGTTCGGTGTACTGTACGGATCGGTCGGGAAACAGGCTTTCGCATGGCTTTTTTCCCGACCGAATGGTATTGGGTGCGCCTCCGACCGAGATCGGAATCGGCCCCTATGTCTTCTGCCGCTCTGCCAGACTGTATTTGTTCTGGCAAATTCCAGATCAGGCTATTAATTTAATTTTGTGTGATGGCCACTCCTGAGAAACTCTCCTAGGAGCAGGCCTACTTTTGACTTATTCTCTACTGAAAGACCCAATCCATATAACTCAATGAATGAGTGAAAGAATTTACAACATTTTTCCTCCATTAAAGTTTTCTTGTTTTGGTAATTGGTTATTGTTAGACTTGGCTTTTTCAGCGGGTTTACCCCCAGACTTTTTGCTTTTTGGCCTCCTGTTTTTGACCCTGTGTGTGTTGGTTTTAGTACTCTGGGCACTTTACCACTGCTAATCAGTGCTAAAGTGCATATGCTCTCCGTGTAAATTGTGTTATGGATTGGTGTTTCCATGATTGGCCTATTTGATTTATGTGTCAGTCCGTAGTAAAGTGCACTGCGAGTGCCAGGGCCTATAAATCAAATGCTGTTGGTGGGCTGCAGCACTGGATTGTGCCACCCACGCAAACATCCCGTAAAGTGTAACTCTGGCCTGCCATTGCAGAGCCTGTGCGCAGCCTGGGGCTGCCATGTCGACTTGTCAAGTGCACACACTTGCAAGCCCCTAAACCTTCCCTTCTCTACATGTTAGTCACCCCTAAGGTAGGCCCAAGGTACCCCTGTGGGCAGGGTGCATTGTATGTGAAAGGTAGGACATGCCTTGGTGTGTGTGGCATGTCCTGATAGTGAATTACAGCCTATTTCGTTTATCACTATTGCAAGGCTACCTGTTCCCCATAGGCCAGAATGGTCAGTTTTGATTATTACAGCTTATAATCCTAACTGACCCAGGGAACATGGTAGAAATTCGAGTTTAGTATGCCTGGACTCAGAATGATAAAATGCATCTTTTAGTGAAGTTGGTTTTAACATTCTGTGTTCGAAAATACCACTTTTAGAAAGTGGGTATTTTCTTGTCTAACCATCCAAGCCTGCCTCTGCTAGGTTGTGTATTCCTTGTCTGGAGTGTGAGTGACAGGGGCTGGGGGATGCCAGGAGACAGGGTGAGTCAGCACAGGGCTGAATAGCAAGATCTACTTGTAGATGGGTGGGAGGAGATGCACCTGGGACCTGAATAGGGCTGGGCCTTCCCTCCACAATGCTGGCTCCACCTCCTGTGGTGCGTCTGATGTCCCTGGCCTGCACTGTGAAAGGAAAGAAGGAGACTTGTCAACAAAGTGCTCCAGGACTGACCAGAACTGGTTTGGACTAGGCCAAGGCCTCTCTGCCTTCAGAGGACAAAGAGAAATTGAGGATAAAAAGGGGGACCCAAACCCCAGAAGATTAGATCTCGCTGGAATCAAGGAACCTGCCAAGAAGAAGAGCTGGAGAGCTGCTAGGAGGAGTACTGCCCCTTTGCTGAGTTATTGCCTTGTTGGGTTGGCCTGCAGTTGCTGCTTCTGCCTTGGGCAGTGAAAGTACTGGACTGAACTTTCTATTACTTGTGCTGAGAATGTCCAAGGGCCTGAAACCGAGCTGGCCTCCTGTTAAGAAGTCTCAGGGACTGCAAAGACTTCACCACCCTCTGGGGACCGCTTCTGGACCCGCTGTTTCAGTTGCCACAGAGGAAAGGGAACCGCAACCGACTCCGTCAACCGACTCCATCGCTGGCCCGGTGTCCTGTTTGCACTGCAGACCGCACCGTCCGCATCTCGCACCGCAACCCTGGTCTCACCGACGACGACGTCCGACGCCATCGCCACCGAGCCGCTGCTTGCACCGTGACCTGTGGGCACCGCAGTTCGCATCGCATCGCTTCACTGTGCCAGCCGGACCAGACCGACACCGTCGCTGCAACTGGCTCAACAATCGGGACCGCATCGCAGTTGGGGCGCCGCTCGCTCGCTTCGCGACGCACCGCTCTGACTCGCACCGCTGTCCGACGCCAGCTCCCGCACTCCGGCTTGGTCGCCTGCATCGCAACCTGCCAGCACCGCATCGAGCACCATCTCGCCCTGCCCCGCACGCCTTGGACTCACCGACTCCGTCTGCACGATTGTCACCGAGCCGCTGCCTGCACCGCATCGAGAGGACGCCGCGCCCTGCACCGCTTCCATCTTGCACCGCAACCGCGACGTACGCCGACCGGCTCTCACACTCCGTGCCCACCACAACGAGAAAAGGTACTGTGACCGAGTCTGTTCACGACTCTGCTGGCCCGTATCGACGCGGTCGGCTGGAACTGTTAGACTCTGTGGTTTTCAACATCGCGGTAGACTCGGACGGAGCTACCGACTCGTACGAACTTTGTTTTTGAACTATCCCTGCAAAGAAGAAGTTATCTTGCAACATAATCACTTTTAAAGTACTGTACTGTGGATTTTTATCGTATTTGGTCTTGTTTTAAAGTATATAAAAATATTGGATATTTTTCTAAACTGGTGTGGTGTCAGTTTGTAGTGCTTACACTGTATTACTGTTGGTTATGTGCAAATGCTTTACACACTGCCTCTAAGATAAGCCTGACTACTCGTGCCAAGCTACCAAGGGGGTGAGCAGGGGTTATTTTAGGAGTGTAACTCCCTTACCCTGACTAGGAAGAAGGGTCCCTACTTGGACAAAGGTGCAAGCCCTTGCCAACTAGAGATCCCATTTCTAACATTGGTTGTCAGCGGTGAGGATAGGACTTGTGTTTGCACTTGACTTACAGTGATTGGTGTGCACTACTACCATATCGCAGACCATTACGTACCACATACAGGTTCTTTTTCTTTTTGGCCTATTTTTGATCTTGCCAGTTTGAACTTGCTACTTCAACATGCCTGAATCAAGAGCATCATCTGTTGCATTCTGGGAAATTGCCTTTGAGGAGGATAGGTTGGAATCCTACAACAGGAAGGAGTTGAAAGTGATTTGTAAAAACCTTAAAGTCCAAATCAGAGGCCTCACTAGGAAGGAGGAGCTACAAAAGGCGCTGAGGGCCTGGGTAGCAGCCAGACATGCCAGTGGGCAGCCTGTGATCTCAGTGGAGAGGCGGAGGAGCCTATTCCTAGGATGGATGTGCTTTTGGGAGGGGGGGACCCTCCAGGCCAGGCAGCAGTGGCTTGTCCCCAGAGGAGCTGGAGGACAGGCGGAAAGCAAGGAAGTTCGAATTAGAAAAACTCATTATGGAGCATGAGAGGGAAGAGAAAAGAATGGCCATGGAAGAAAGGAAAATGCTCTTAGACCATGAGTTTAAGATGAGAGAGCTGGACTGGGAAGCCAGGAGGGCTAGGCCCAGCTCAGATGGTGGCAGCAAAATGTAGTGTCCAGTACTGAGGATGAGGTAGACACACACACAGATTTGGGGCCCTACTTCAAGGAGGGGGTTGACATACACCAAGGGGTTCAGGATTGTGAGGTAACTCCAGTGGTGCTCAGTGTCCCTGAGGTGGATTGGGGAGCTGGCACAGGGGATCATTTTCCTGGTAGTGGGAGGGACACTCTACTGACTCTAGATGAGAGATGCAGGGAGAGGGGTTCCCCCACAATAGAAGCCATGGTAAGTGAATATGGAGACCAGCCAGAAGAGTATGGGTGGAGAGACAGCAACAGTCAGACACTGTCTCACCAGTCTTGTGAGAATGATGTGGGGTACTTTTCGAAGGCACTGGATGGTTGGGTGAAGGGTAGTTTGGTTAACACCTGTGTGGGGCTGTGTGATTCAATTGTTGGAGAGCATATTTTAAGTCCCTGTTTTCCAGAGCTATGCCAACACCCAGTGGAGTGTGAGTTCTCTGACCCCAGGGAGCTTGCACTGGAGGCAGACCTTTTGGTGGATTCCAGAGGGTCTGGAGAAGCATCTGGGGGTGATCCTGGAGGAAGTGGCTTAGGTATTTCCCAACCAAGAGTGGTGGGAAAGGTTTGTAATAGCCCAGATAGGTCCCGGTGTCATGGGAAGGGTGTAGGGACTCACGTCCTGTCTCTGCGGAGAAGGAGTGAGAATGGGCTGCGGCCCAAGGTGCCCAAAACCCGGTCCCGGAGCCTGGGTGGTTCCAGGAGGGAACCCCAGGTGGGGAGCCTAGACTGTACTGGTAGGCCGTCCGTTGAGGGAGATCTCCTACTGACAGGAGAACCTGGAGCCTCTGTAAACAGAGCTCCAGTGGTTCTGGTGTCTGGCAGTACCGCTCCAGTTGGGAGGGTGCAGAAGTCCAGAGTGAGGGGTGAGAGGGGGATGTGTTCCCCAGTGGGAGAACCAGTGAGTCAGAGGCCAGCCAGAAGGGCTGAGCCTCCTAGCAGTGACCATGGTGACACCACTTCTGTCCTGAGGGATCTTTCCGCACTGTCAGGTGGACAGTGGTCGGGAGATCTGCGCCAGGCAGACTGTCCCGCCACACATGAGTCATGTGTTGCCCTCAGGGGGGGTATGCGTGCTCCCAAGGACGTCCTGGTGCGCCAGGCAGGTGCTCAGCTGCAGGGTTCAGTCCCTGGGTTGGGAGGCCAGGTTCAGGTCCTGCCTGACCTGGAGGGAAGGACGACTGTAAGCAGTGTCCTGACCGGTTTGTCTTCTAGGGGTACCACTCCCGGTGGGAGGGTACAGAACTCTGGAAGGGGGTGCAGAGGAGGGAGTCTCGCCTCTGACCCCGGTTCAACCTGAGGGTTTAGATCCAAGGGTGGTGAATCAGTTGCAGGGTCAAGGCACTGAACTGGTGGAAGAATTGTGTAGGAGGTCTGGTTCCAGCATCCTGACAGTTTTTGGTTCTGGGGGTGCTTCTCCTGGGAGGAGAGGGCCGGACCCCAGAAGGAGAGGTAAGGGGAGGAGAGCCTCGCCCGAGACCTCTGGTGAACCTGAGGGTGCAGACCCTAGGTTGGAGGATCAGTGGTTCTTTAGAACTGCACTGATGAGAGGAAGAGTGGAGTATGGTTACTATGTACCAGGGGTTACTGCCCCCCACTCTGTTAGTTGGCAAAGGCCACAGACATCTGGATGGCCTAGGGCCTGGTCCTGGCCATCCATTGAGGGTGATCCCCTAGTATCTAAGGAACTGGGGGGGACTGCTGTAACGAGCATCCCACCGGTTCCGGTGTCTGGCAGCCCCGCTCCAGTTGGGAGGGGGCATGAGTCCAGAGAAAAGGGTGAGGGGGGGGCGCTGTCCCCAGTGGAAGGACCAGTGGGTCAGGGGTTGCCCGCTCTGAGGTCAGAGCACCCCAGGACTGACCCTGGTGAGGCCACTTCTGGCCTGGGGGGTCTTCATGCTCTGTCAGGTGGACAGGAGGCTGGAGACCTGCACCAGGCAGACTCTCGCACGACTCATGAGGAGTGTGTTTCCCTTGGGGAGGGTTGGTGTACTCCCCCGGAAGTCCTGGGTTGCCAGGCACAGGTTCAACCTAAGGGTACAGACCCTGGGTTGAAGGACCAGGTTCAGGGTGTCCCCCCTGACTTGGAGGAAGGGGCGACTGCTAACAGTGCCCCTACCAGTTTGTCTTTTGGGGGTACCGCTCCAGGTGGGAGGGTACAGAGCCCCAGGGAGGAGGACCGGGTGTGGGGAGGCCACCCCAGTCCCCTGTCCAGCCTAAGGGTACAGACGCTAAGCTGGAATCCCAGTTGCAGGATAGAACCCCTGAACTGGTGGGCGAGCTGTGCAGGACACCTGCCACAGGTGCCCTGACAATTCTGGAAGGGGGTACTGCTCCAGGTGGGAGGGTACAGAGCCCCAGGGAGGAGGACCGGGTGTCGGGGAGGCCACCCCAGTCTCCTGTCCAGCTGCCGGGTACAGGCCCGGGGTTGGTGGGTCAGTGTCATGATGTCATACCTGACCTGACAGAGTGGACCAAGGGTGCCAGGCACCTGGGGCTAGCGCCCCCCACTCTCTGACGCCACAGAGGTTAGAGAGCCCTGAGAGGCATAAGGCCTGGGTCCCCCCACTGCCAACTGTCGGTAGCCACTGTGGCTTACTGTCCTGGTGGACAGAGTTGCCCCTGGGAGGGGGACAGGAGTCACACCCCGGGGGTGGACTGGGCCACACCACTGTGTTGGCTATGTGGGCACTGTCGGCCTGTTGGGACACATCTGTGAGCAAAGTAAGTTTAGGCGCTGCACAGATGGGGTTCACAGGTGAAGAGAAGGGTACCCCATGGGTCAGCTTAGTGGGCCCTGAGAGTATGGATAGAGGGATCCAACTGGGTTTGGAAAGGCGTAGAACCAGAACGTGCCCCCGCTGTTGTGGGCCAGGTCTATGTTCTATCGCCCCAAGCCGGGAAGTCCATCAAGGGATTGATTAGTCTACCCTGGCTTTAGGCTGGGAGGGGGTTGTGTTAGACTTGGCTTTTTCAGCTGGTTTACCCCCAGACTTTTTGCTTTTTGGCCTCCTGTTTTTGACCCTGTGTGTGTTGGTTTTAGGACTCTGGGCACTTTACCACTGCTAATCAGTGCTAAAGTGCATATGCTCTCCGTGTAAATTGTGTTATGGATTGGTGTTTCCATGATTGGCCTATTTGATTTATGTGTCAGTCCCTAGTAAAGTGCCCTGCGAGTGCCAGGGCCTATAAATCAAATGCTGTTGGTGGGCTGCAGCACTGGATTGTGCCACCCACGCAAACAGCCCGTAAAGTGTAACTCTGGCCTGCCATTGCAGAGCCTGTGCGCAGCCTGGGGCTGCCATGTCGACTTGTCAAGTGCACACACTTGCAAGCCCCTAAACCTTCCCTTCTCTACATGTTAGTCACCCCTAAGGTAGGCCCAAGGTACCCCTGTGGGCAGGGTGCATTGTATGTGAAAGGTAGGACATGCCCTGGTGTGTGTGGCATGTCCTGAAAGTGAATTACAGCCTATTTCGTTTTTCACTATTGCAAGGCTACCTGTTCCCCATAGGCCAGAATGGGCAGTTTTGATTATCACAGCTTATAATCCTAACTGACCCAGGGAACATGGTAGAAATTCGAGTTTAGTATGCCTGGACTCAGAATGATAAAATGCATCTTTTAGTGAAGTTGGTTTTAACATTC
This sequence comes from Calotriton arnoldi, assembly GCA_963921515.1. NCBI lineage: Eukaryota > Metazoa > Chordata > Amphibia > Caudata > Salamandridae > Calotriton > Calotriton arnoldi. The sequence goes on along the minus strand of CAWUFW010019043.1, from coordinate 81,983 downwards.
TATGTTCGAAAATACCACTTTTAGAAAGTGGGTATTTTCTTGTCTAACCATCCAAGCCTGCCTCTGCTAGGTTGTGTATTCCTTGTCTGGAGTGTGAGTGACAGGGGCTGGGGATGCCAGGAGACAGGGTGAGTCAGCACAGGGCTGAATAGCAATATCTACATGTAGATGGGTGGGAGGAGATGCACCTGGGACCTGAATAGGGCTGGGCCTTCCCTCCACAATGCTGGCTCCACCTCCTGTGGTGCGTCTGATGTCCCTGGCCTGCACTGTGAAAGGAAAGAAGGAGACTTGTCAACAAAGTGCTCCAGGACTGACCAGAACTGGTTTGGACTAGGCCAAGGCCTCTCTGCCTTCAGAGGACAAAGAGAAATTGAGGATAAAAAGGGGGACCCAAACCCCAGAAGATTAGATCTCGCTGGAATCAAGGAACCTGCCAAGAAGAAGAGCTGGAGAGCTGCTAGGAGGGGTACTGCCCCTTTACTGAGTTATTGCCTTGTTGGGTTGGCCTGCAGTTGCTGCTTCTGCCTTGGGCAGTGAAAGGACTGGACTGAACTTTCTATTACTTGTGCTGAGAATCTCCAAGGGCCTGAAACCGAGCTGGCCTCCTGTTAAGAAGTCTCAGGGACTGCAAACACTTCACCACCCTCTGGGTACCGCTTCTGGAACTGCTGTTTCAGTTGCCACAGAGGAAAGGGAACTGCAACCGACTCCGTCAACCGACTCCATCGCTGGCCCGGTGTCCTGTTTGCACCGCAGACCGCACCGTCCGCATCTCGCACCGCAACCCTGGTCTCACCGGCGACGACGTCCAATGCCATCGCCACCGAGCCGCTGCTTGCACCGTGACCTGTGGGCACCGCAGTTCGCATTGCATCGCTTCACTGTGCCAGCCGGACCAGACCGACACCGTCACTGCAACTGGCTCAACAATCGGGACCGCATCGCAGTTGGGGCACCGCTCGCACGCTTCGCCACGCACCGCTCCGACTCGCACCGCTGTCCGACGCCAGCTCCCGCACTCCGGCTTGGTCGCCTGCATCGCAACCTGCCAGCACCGCATCGAGCACCGTCTCGCCCTGCCCCGCACGCCTTGGACTCACCGACTCCGTCTGCACGATTGTCACCGAGCCGCTGCCTGCACCGCATCGAGAGGACGCCGCGCCCTGGACCGCTTCCATCTTGCACCGCAACCGCGACGTACGCCGACCGGCTCGCACACTCCGTGCCCGCCACAACGAGAAAAGGTACTGTGACCGAGCCTGTTCACGACTCTGCTGGCCCGTATCGACGCGGTCGGCTGGAACTGTTAGACTCTGTGGTTTTCAGCATCGCGGTAGACTCGGACGGAGCTACCGACTCGTACGAACTTTGTTTTTGAACTATCCCTGCAAAGAAGAAGTTATCTTGCAACATAATCACTTTTAAAGTACTGTACTGTGGATTTTTATCGTATTTGGTCTTGTTTTAAAGTATATAAAAATATTGGATATTTTTCTAAACTGGTGTGGTGTCAGTTTGTAGTGCTTACACTGTATTACTGTTGGTTATGTGCAAATGCTTTACACACTGCCTCTAAGATAAGCCTGACTGCTCGTGCCAAGCTACCAAGGGGGTGAGCAGGGGTTATTTTAGGAGTGTAACTCCCTTACCCTGACTAGGAAGATGGGTCCCTACTTGGCCAAAGGTGCAAGCCCTTGCCAACTAGAGATCCCATTTCTAACAGTTATTAAAGTCTAATGCCCTGATTTACATTTTGGCCTATGGAGACACCCATCAAAAATTTGTGCATGTCACCTATGGCCAATATCGGAGCTTATTTTTGGTAGATGTCCTGAATCTACAAAACTGCTTATTAGGACCTAGGATCAGATCATGAGTTTTAACCATAACTACACAGTCATAAACTGCCAAAACAATGCTTATGTAACTGGTGAAGAAATGTGCCGTTGTGTGAAATTGGTAACATGAGTAAACAGCACAGCGATATGTTGCAGCCCTGAAGAAATGTATCCCAACTGCAGTACATCCTTTAAAGGTTACATTGCAGCTTGACATACATAGGTAAATTTTTCGTCTCATGTAAGAACACAAACCATCTCTGCATAAACGATCAAAGCTTAAATTACATGTTCAGCAAACATGTAGTGCCTCACTAATTTTAACAGCAAGGCTGAAGTGTATGCTGAGATGGACATTTTCTGAATCGAGTCTGCTAGAGAAAAACTCCACCAAGTGCCTTGTGATTGGTGGTCTTTTAAGGAATAAGGAATGCATATGCTAATCCCTATTTGCAAATCAGCATGTACAAATTACACACGGTTTGTTTGTGAAGAGAAATGCAATTTGTGATGCAACTTATGTTCTAATAGGTTGCATTGCAAACTGTACATTCACCTACGGTCGCAAAACAACTACCTTAATGAATATAAATGATACAGGACACTATGCAATTTACTACTAATGCAGGGATTTTGACTTGCAAGGGACAGCACACCTCCAATCCTGCATTTGCATTACCAAACAGGAAACTATTTTGTTAGTAGCAGCATGAGTGTTTTACAGAGACAGGTGCTGCTTTAAGAAAACGTGTATAGAGTTTTCAAAGATTTCAAAGAGAGCATGTGGTGGTGTTGACTTCCCCTGGGGCTGCCCGACATGATTCCCAAAAAGGGGCTGTCTGAAGGAGACAACTTCCATTTGCGAATAAGACTCAGCCCTAATTCGGGCGTTTGTATCTGATCATTGGTTTGAGATGGCAATTACACTATCAAACCATTGATACATCCCACTGTGAGTCGCAATTAAGAGAACATTTCCCTTTCATCTCTCAACTATGATTCCGAAGCAATCACAGACCCCCTTCTGTGAGTCAGAAAGACACTTCAACTCACAAAAAGGGGCTCTGTAGATTGCAAAAACCTGTTTTGCTGTTGAGAACCCTGTGATTGTTCGAATCATATGGTCAATGCAGTATCTAATGGATCCAGCCTGTTTGGACCATTAACAATGAGGGATGACCAATCATGTGTTGAAGCTCCAAAACTACTCTGAAGCATATTGTACATTTCTTTGACCAATGCTTCTTTTTTGGCTTCCAGAATTCAATATGTTTGGATATGAGCTCAAGAGTGCTATATGGTGTCTCAATCTAGTGTTCAAAAAGGTTGATATGACCAGGAAGACTAGAAAGCAAGCCCAAGGAGTAGCAAAGCAGCCTGTCTTTTCTTTGGAATTTACTGGTGGACCTCTCAATTAGTATCTTCCATGTACAAGGGATCCTTTTAGGGATTATGCCACCTTTTGTAATTGAACGTACACCATTGATAGATGTTGAAGAGGGGTCTTTGGTACAAACCCTTTAATAGCACTCTGAGATCCCATACATGTTAGCAGTGTCCAACTGATTTAGCATATACTGCTGTCCCAAAAGAAACATTGAAGTATCATCTGTTGGGTTTTATCAGCTTCTTTATGTCCAACTGTAATATGGCTATGGGCCAACTGCAAGACCGCATCTCAAAAAGACGCTGGTTCCAAAAACTTGTGGGAGCTTTGTTCCAGCTTACTGTTACACTATTCTGTAGCCTAGTCCTCTCTTCCTTTTCATATTCTTTCCTTAGTGTAAGAAAATGCCTTTTTTTGTATGATCACCCCATTGTTTTGAGCTGCTGCTGCTGTATTTTGACTCTGCGCATTGGGACCCTGCTACACATGCCCCAGTGCATGTGCTCTGTCCCCTTAAACATGTTGAAATGGGCTGTACTCCTAACCGGCACATTTAATTTACCTATAGGTCCTTAATGTATGGTACTAAATGTACCCATGTACCCAGGGAATGTAAGGTAAATGTCATAAGTGGACTGCAGCACAAGTTGTGCCACCACTAAAGTGACAATGCAAAACATGATGGCAGACCAGCCACAAGTAACCTTGCTGTGCAGGTTTAAACTGCAAATGTAACCTGGAAAAATAGCTCCTTTTAACAGGCCTAAACTCTCTCTTTAAATATTAATAAATCACCCCAACTTAGGCTTTAAATGCCCACAGGGCACAGTGTAGGATATTTAAAATTAGCTAAGACCTGGAACGAGCTCCCGCTCAACATCAGATGCCTGAACATCTTCAGGAAGACGCTCAAGACCTGGCTCTTCGACTGAACGGATATGCTTACCCATCCCCCCCCAGCGCCTTGAGACCCTCACGGGTGAGTAGCACGCTTACAATTCCCCTGATTGATTGATTGATTGATTGACATGTAAAAGCTTAATGTTAAACATGTCCTTTCAGTAACAATGCCCTTAAAGCTATTTTCACTGAAGCAGGGTTAGCTGTTCCATAGGAAAGTATTGGGGGTTAATATTAAAATTAAATACAGTTATCTTCTCCTAGGAACCAGCTACAAAGGACATCCTTGGACTTTAAAAATATTTTTTTATTCCAAATCCAATTCATTGGTAAAGTCAGATTTGTAACAAATATTTTACAAAAAGCAATTTTAAAAACTCACCTTTAACCTGCCAAAAGACTCTAGAAGCCCATTTGCAAGAGCTTCCAACTGTCAGCCAGGAGCTGAAAATCTCCTTGATGGGGTGCGAACTTGCTCCCAGAGCTGAGACAAAGGCACTGGGTGTGGTGGGTGGTTTGTTTCTCTGACATGATGACCATCTGGACTGAGCCCAGGAACTTAATCAACTTCAAAGAGGCCTACCCTGGCACAGGAAGATGTAGCTAGCACCTGGGCCTGCCCCAACTTTTGTCCTTCTAGCCAGCCATGCTCTAATCCCAGTGGGAGAGGAGCTGCTCCCAGATCCAGTTTTGAGTGACAACAGATTAGCCATTCCACATTTTCCTGACCATACCTCTGGGATGAACACAGGAGCTCCGAACAGGGAAAAAAGGGTTCTGCCTTCTGAATTGAGGTCGTGAGAGGCATTGTGGGATTATTTGCAGTAGGGCACACAGACAGTGCTTCTACCCCTGGAAACATTTCACTATTGATTAGGGAGTGGGTAGGAGTCACTATCACCCACAGGCTAGTGACAGGGATAAATGTGACACCCCTGGTGTTAGAAGCCTGCACACACAGATGTATGCACATGCACTAACCTCGTATCCTAAATCCAGTGGGGGCGATGTGTGATGACATTCCGTCCACTCACCTTAGTGCTCTGCATACGGAACAGTGATACTATTGGCAAGGAGCACATCCGAAGGAATGGGCGTGTGGGGAAAATAATAAAGCCAGCGTTCTCGCCCTTTGCGATCACAGCTCATTCCAGAGGTGTGCCTGATGTCGTCTTAGGTGGTACTATGGAGGAGGGCGGTTTGGTAGTGTCTCCTGAAGTCTGAATAGAGAATGAAGAGTATGTGCTCTATTAACCTAAGTTAACCAGTGACCTCCTCATTCACTCTTGCGTACACACTCACTCACTAAATCCACATACGCGCATGCCACTTATAATGTTTTTGCTGTACTCTCACTCACATGTATAATTAGGCTGCATAGCCACTTGATCGCAGAAACAAAAGGAGGTTGTAGTGCCACCCCTCCTATATACTCAATCGGGTCAATTGCACTGTTCATTGACCCACTGCTGCGAGAATGCGCTTTTAAGATTATACAAGGGAGTTCTAAAGCTCACAGTTCTCTTAACCATAAATCACCAACTTCATAAGAATTCAGATCTCTTATTATCTCGCCATGATTAAGCACATCATCGAGCATGTTAGTGGGTATTAATATTTCTAGTCTGTGATTATCATTCTGGGATCAAGCGTGTTAGCGGTTATGAAATGCCACTGGTATCTAGAGTTAACCTACTCACACAATCTCACATTTGTTAGTGATATTACAGTCTCTGACATGCGAGCATGCTAGCCATTTAGCTGTCCAGTTGTGGCCGTTACGACGGAGGATACACAAATACATGGAAGTGCTGCAACAGCTTAACTGTCTCTGGGTCTCGTCTTTGAAGTGAAGCCACACATCTGGCTATGATGGTAAGGTGTTCAATCACCACGCAGGTGAAGTTAGCATTCAAGCATCCAAGTCTGCGACAGAGAATGAGAGTGGAGGATCGTCTGCATCGAAAGCCAGTTTGCCAAGCAAGAGCATAGCAGCTGGGCATGGTCTTTATGCCCTCGAAAAAAGATGGCCACTGGGGATTTTGATCTCACAGGGTTGCACTAGGTGCTGCTGGGAAAAAGAGTCTTTATGTCTAGTGGTATGAACATTGTCCCAAAAAGTGTTATTTTTATTCTTTCAGCCTCATGGTGCGCCTCAAGTGCTCAAGCATTACCAACCATGCATGTGCACGCCTCCTCCTGTCATTTCTTCACATTAATGCTTTGTTTTGCGTCTGTACACCTTCTGGTGAACGGGTGAGAGGTATATGGCATTAATAGTGATGTTCTTAATACAGGCATCAACCTCAATGTTAGGAAGCTCAAATTCTGGAACAAGTGATGCCTCTAATGGCACTAGGTTGGGGTTTGCAGATGCCCACGACAGCTCAGCACCCTGTTTAGAACCCTCCTGGACTGCAGAAGACAGAAGAAGGACTGCACCTGCTGTTTAGACCAGTTAGGAGAACCCTAAGCTCTGGACCTGCTCTCACGTGTACCCAGTGCAAAATAGAGAACTCCAAGGATCAACTGGCTGACCTCCTGTTAAGCTACAGGGACACAAAAGCTGCAAGAAGGCCACTTACCTGGAGGAGCCCAAGTTGCCAGTTTAAACTGGATCTGCCCTGGACCCTGCTGGTGGCTAATTTTGCAGTGAGTCCTGACCCTCAAGTGTTGTTCCTGAGCTGCTGCAACGCTTGGCTGGTGTCAGTGTACTCCTCCTCCCAAACCTAGAAACCTGGGTCTTAGAAACATTTTGCTATCTTTTTGCCTAGAGAACCACTCTGGGACTGGGACCAACCTGCCAGGAGCAGAAAATGATTCAGAGGCCCAAACATCGACCAGCATCCGATGACATCAAACCGAGAAATTCATATTCCAGAAAAGAGTTTAAGTCCGAAGAAAGGAAGCATCACCAGGTCTGACGCCTAGTAGCATCCGATCTATGTCAATGTCTTCATGGCCGCAAACTCTGGCCTTTTTCCACTCTGATAATTCCGACTTCATCAATGGTTTCAGAGAGACCTCGCCCTTCATCAACCCATCATTGACGAGCTTGTCTTTGGATCCAGACTGCAGCCTTGCCTTGCTGAGGACTCTTCCTTCTTGCCCATTTTCTAAGTGTGAAGGCAACTTTCCCACTGAGACAAATCCAACCTGTGTATCCTACTCACTTTCCATCGCGGTCGGGCATAAACCTTATCCTTGTCCCGGTCTAGTGTGATCAGTTGCCCGTGGTTGGGGCTTTGCGCTATTTGGTGCTATTTTTATTTAAAACTTCGAAAATTCATATCTCCAGTTCCACTTATTGGGCTTTTGCTGTTTTGATGTCACTTTGTTGATTAGATTATTCTATATTGTTATACATTGGAGTGGGCTATTTATTGTGTTCTGTTTTCAAATTTCTTACTGTTTTTGTACTTCTAAATGCTTTAGACATTTTCTTAAACTAAGCCTGTCTGCTCTGTGCCATAGCTACCAGGGATTGAGCACAGGTTTAAAATACTGAAACCTTTAGTGGACCTAACAAGAATAGTCCCATTATTGCTTGTAGTGGACTACCGTCCATCCCAACTAATAATTCACTTTCTCACACTTAAGCATTGTTTGTTACTCTGTAAACAAAGTAAACAGTGGTGCACCACTTTCACAGTCCCAGTAATTTCAAATATATCCACAATGTTCCAAAGGTAGTGGAAATTCTTCTTTTTATTGCTGTATCATCACAGTATATCAAAAAGGTCAGCCAACACGTTTCGTCCACACACATGTGGACTTTTCCAGGGCACCAAAAATTGAGAAGTATCCGTCCTTGTTTAACTATGAGGCTATTGAGTATCCCTTCCTATGTAGTAGGTCAAGGTATAAAATTAATCCGCAACAAGATCCGTCCAATAATTCAGGCACTTGACTGAGCAAGCGTTAAATTCCCGACAGTCATTGGGTAATAAATTCCATCTTATGAACGCAATATATCATGGATCAGCATGTTTAAACTCGATACTTAATTATTTTCGATGTGCGCAAGAGAGGGAAGGAAGAGTCGCTCCTTGTCCAACACTGCGATAGGTGTAGGCCCCCTTGAAGTTGAAAGTCAAGTCGTTGCTGAGAGGAAAACTGGACAGCAAAAAGGGTTTTTGCTGTTTTGATGTCACTTTGTTGATTAGATTATTCCATATTGTTATACATTGGAGTGGGGTATTTATTGTGTTCTGTTTTCATTTTTTGTTACTGTTTTTTTACTTCAAAATGCTTTAGACATTTGCTTAAGCTAAGCCTGTCTGCTCTGTGCCATAGATACCAGGGATTGAGCGCAGGTTTAAAATACTGAAACCTTTAGTGGACCTAACAAGAATAGTCCCATTATTACTTGTAGTGGATTACCATCCATCCCAAATAATAATTCACTTTCTCACACTTAGGCATTATTTGTTACTCTGTTAATGTTGTGCACAAAATAAACCATACCGTAAAGTATTATTCTACATGTGACCTTCCCAAAAAGACAACCTATATTCGCTATTCCAGTGTACTATTGCTTTTTCCCTTTGAGTTACTGGTTCAGCTTTCCTGTCCTTTTCTCTCTCTTTGGTTGGCTTTTTCTTTCTTTCTTTAGCTATTGGTATATCCATAGTGAGTTTAGAAAATACACCTTATTACCACCTCTTGTTTTTGGGGCTGTGGTTTTAAAAAGAAAATATTCTTTGAACTCAGGAATAGCCGTGCCAATGATTATTAGTTCAGGTATTTCAAGTAGTACTGTTATACTGTGTCTTGAGTCTGTCTTCTCCCCTAACCTCTTGTGTCATGTCTTGAGTGGAATGTGGGATTATGACATACTTGGGGGCTCTGAATCAGTTGTGGGGAAGACTGTCGGTTGGTGTCTGGTGCTCCTGGCATGGGGTTCCTGTGCTCCAATAAACCTACACATTGAATGTTCCTGGTTGGTGTCTTCATTGGATGGATGTGAGTACCACATTTTGGCGACAGGATGGGATGTGCCACAGACACCACCATTCAACTGCCAGCTGTTTGAACTTGGTGCCTGCCAACGGAACCCTGTGCCCTGCCTATGTAGTTTCACTGCTATCATTGGTGCTGTAGGATCGTTTACTTTCAGAATATTTTGATTGTGCTGCCCTGCTCATTTTCTTTTTGCCCTCCGCCTCTACTGTCATTGTGTTTTTCTGCCTTGAGACTGTCTTCATTTGCTTCGCAGCGAGCGCCTTCTCGCGCTGCCTTCCTCGCGCTCAATGCGCCGTGTCTTACGAGCCTGCGCCACTGTGAATGCAGTTAACCACGCCCAGCCATCTCGCGCATCCATTGTTCTACCATTGGAGAGCTCGCGCTTCCTCCCCAGTGTGACTCTCTCTTCCTCTCCGCTCACCGCGAGTGCAACAAATTGACCGTCTTCACTCTGCTTCTTCCTCACAGCCCACAAGTAACACCCACAGTTAAGCATTACCTCCTCTCACCGTGCTGCATTAACCATCGGTCTTGTCAGCTTCTTCACGCCTCTCACCAGTTCCTCCCTCTGGGCATTACCATAGAACTCACCCCTGCAGAGAATGTTTGGATGTCATGTAAGCACTGCCACCCTGTGGCCACTATTGGAACTGCTACTTTGCGACATAAAGAAACCTTGGTTTTTTTCTTGGTTGATTTGTTCAAACGTTTTCTCAAATTTCCCCACAATGAGTATCAACCAAGCTGTGGTTTCTCCCCCATACTTCCTTATACTACAGGGCGATCCTCCCATTGAATGGGAAGACTGGATTGAAACCTTTGAGAAATACATTGTGGCTTTAGGGGGGTCTAATTTTTCACCTGTCAGAAAGAAAGCCCTCTTAATTGGATGTCTTAGCACTGAGGGACAACATGTGTTTAAGTATTTACCACACGTTTATGAAGACAATGGGGATGTTATGGAGGATGTGTATAAGGAGGCTAAATTGCGCATTCACAAACGTTTTGCTAAAACATTGAATATTGTTATACAACGCCACAAATTTTACACCCAACCTCAAAAACCTAGTGAGTCTATAGATGAATTTGTGGCAAGACTAAGAGAACTGGCTATTAAGTGCAAATTTGGTCCCATGACTGAGGAACTCATACAAGACCAATTAATTGTTCAGTGCAGCAATAAGAAAATGCAGGAATGTTTGTGGCGGTTGCAGATCCCACTTTAAAGGAGGCCATTAAAATTGCTATGGTTGTGGAGGAATCGCAAAAGTGCATGAAGGAAATGCAGAAAATGAGCAATAGGGAGCACATTGATGTTTCTGAGGTGGACTGTGAATCAGATTCAATTAATTTTGTCAAGAGGAAAGCTGCCACCACTTCTTTTACTCGAAATCCTCCTTCAAGAACCACAGTTTCTCCTCAAATCAGACCCAGCACACGTTTTTGTTTTCGATGTGGCAGCAATTTCAACATTGCGGATTCCAAGTCCTGTTTTGCGTTGGGCAAGGGCTGTCGTTTGTGTGGTAGGAAAGGCCACTTTGCCCGCATGTGCAAAGCCAACAAAGTGAAAGTAGCCTTGGTTGAGGAATCAGAGGAGCTTATGGAACACAAAATTCTAATGGTCGATTCTGACCCATCGAATCTACTGGAACAAGAAGAGTTGGATGATTCAAAGAGACGCTCACGCCCCAAAGCTGATTTTATGGCGGATGGCAAACTGGTGACTTTGATGGTAGACTCTGGGTCTCTATACAACATCATTTCCCAAAAAATTTTGACACGGTGTGGCCTCATAAAATGTTGAATAATGCCAATGTTGTACTGAAGGGTTACCAAGGAGCCAACATTGGGGTAATAGGGTATTTTGAGGCTGATATTCTCTTTCACGAGCGTCACACGAAAGGGAAAATTTATGTTGCCACTGATGGTCCACCTATTTTGGGTTGGTCTCATCAGTATGATCTACACATAGTAGTAAATCCCAGGGCAGCAGAGCAGGTAATGGTTGTGAGTGAGGATGATGTGAACCAAGTACTTGAACAATTCGCACCAGTGTTTAACAGTAAGTTTGGTGTAGCCAAAGATTATACTCACAAAATAATTTTAAAGAAGGATGCCATTCCAGTGAGGCACAGCTCTAGGAAAATTCCCATTACCATGAGAGCGGAGGTCAAAAAAATTATCGATCAACTGGTATCTGATGGGGTCATCGAACCTGTTGAAGCAACACAGTGGTTATCTCCCGTGATGATCACTAAAAAGGCTGATGGGTCCTTGAGATTCTGTGTTGATCTTCGCTGCTTGATTCAGATTGTAGTGATGGATCGGTTTCCCCTAACAAATATTACTGAGTTAGTCTTTCTATTGGCTGGGGGAAACTTCTTTTCAAAATTAGACCTCAAAAGTGCTTACTATCAGGTCATGCTGCATCCCGACTCTAAACACCTTACTGCCTTTGTTACAGCCGAAGGTGTCTTTCAATTCAATAGATTGCCCTTCGGGCTGTCATCCGCTGCGAGCGTGTTTCAGAGACTCATCTACAAAGTCCTAGTGGGTGTGAGTAATGTCATTTTCTTTCAAGATGACATCTTGATATTCGGTGATACCATTGATTCTCATAATGAGACTTTGCGCACTGTTCTTGGTAAGTTGTTGGAGGCTGGTCTCACTTTGCGCAGAGAGAAGTGCAAGTTTTTGGTAAGTGAAGTAAAATACCTGGGATATCGTATTTCCAGTGAAGGGGTGAGACCAAAACTCAACCTTGTATGTGCCGTTGTAAATGCCTAAACACCCATTGATAAGGATATGTTGTGTTCTTTCATGGGAATGGTTGAGTATTATGCTAAATTTGTAAAGGATTTTGCCACTAAATCTGAACCTTTGCGAGCTTTACTCAGGAAAGGGCAGAAATTTGAGTGAGGAATTCCTCAAGATAATGCATACTCTGCCATTAAGGATGAGATTTCAAATGTAAATTCTTGGCCCCATTTCAGTGCAATTTAAAGACTATACTCACTGTGGATGCCAGTGCAGTTGGAGTGGGTGCCGTACTGTCACAAATGCATGGTGGTGTTGAAAAACAGTAGCCTTTGCGTCCTGCTCTCTCTCAAACACTGAGAGGAATTATTCTGTCATTGAGCGTGAGGCATTGGCAGCTTTTGGGCAACTTCTCACTTCTGCACGTTCATTAGGGGCTCTAGAGTTATCTTAAGAACTGATCATAAGCTTCTGTTGAAGGTCCTCACACCCAATGGGTTTAAAAATTGTTCAGCTCGTCTCGCAAGACTAGCTGTCAAGTTACAGGAATGTGACTTCACCAGTGAATATTTGCCTGGTTGGAGAAACAAAGTAGATGATTGTCTTTCCAGGCTGCCTGACACGATGTGTGAGGGTGGTGAGGTTTTCACATAGGAAGTTGTGGCAAATATTGATGAGATCCTTTCTGATGTGCAGAGTGCTATCTCCAAACGTGAGTGGTTGGAATCTTCAGACAAAGATCTTGAACTCAAAGCTGTTTCCAGAATGATAAATGAGGGTGCCAAAAGAGAGAGTATGTATTCTGATGATGTTAGACCTTATTAGCAAGTGGTGGAGGAATTGTCTGTTAATCCAGATCGCATTATTGTCAGGGGTGAGAGATTTGTTCCTCCTGTTACTCTCAGACCAAAACTGATCACTTTGGCACATGAGGGCCACATTGGACAAACTTTCACTCGTAAAAGAGTCAAGGAGAATTTCTGGTGGCCCAGAATGGATTCTGATGTCAAGAGGTGGGTGGAGAACTGTGTTGCATGCAAACATTCAGAGAAAAGATTGAAAATGGGTGGTTCTGTTAAGGACACTCTTTTACATATGGCTGAGGTAGATTCCGTCTGGGAAAAGGTCAGTCTAGATTTCATTAGTCCTTTCACATTTTTATCTGAGCATGAACGATTTGCCGCTGTGTTGGTAGATGCCAAGTCACCGTGGTTTGAAGTAGTATTTTTGAGAAACATTAGTACCAAAACCACCATTGCTTTATTGGAGGAGATTTTTAGAAGAGAGGGTGTTCCACTTAAACTTGTCACCGACATTGGGACACAGCTTGCTTCCATTGAAATGGAGACCTTTTTGACTCATGTGGGGGTGAAACATGTCTGTACATCTTTGTACAACCCACAGAGCAATGGTCAAGTTGAAAGGATCAACAGGTTGGTGAAGGGTACCATGGAGTTAGCCAGCAGGGCAGGGCAGAATGTGCAAAGTGCTGTCAAGGACATGTTGTGGGTATACCGCACCACACCCAATGCGGCAACGGGCAAAACACCCTTTGAAATGATGAGAGGCAGGAAACCTTCCACTAAGTTGTGTCCTTCATGGATGTGGAAAAGTGGAAGTCACTCAGCCTCCAAGGATTTCTTTCTGTGCCCTAAGGAAGGTCTCTTTAGAGTAGGAGACTGGGTCAAAGTTAAACCGGGTGGTGTCAAATCTGGTTTATCCAAATTTCGGGGTCCCTACAAGGTCATACAGGTGGGCCATAATTGGTTGAAGTTGGACAATGTGCAAGTCTGGAACATGAGAAGGGTGGCTCTTTTTCAAAGGGGAAGTGGCAGTTCTCCACCAGGAGGTGTGGTGTCAGACTTACCTTTGTTGGATGTGAACCTTAAAGACTCTCAAGTGCTTCCACAAGATACTATCGGGGGTGATAACTGTCAAGTGTTGCCTTATGCCAGATCGGAGAGGGGCAGGAGGTCTGTGGTTTCTCCAAAGTGGCTCAAAGATTTTGTTACTCGTTGATAATCTTTGCTACTGTTTTGCTTCATTTTCATTTGTTGTGATGTTGTGTGTGGGTGGTGGGTGGTGTCCTGTGTGGGGCTCCTTTTGTGTTGGTTTCGTGGTCCTGGTTCTGTCATTGAAAGAAGGGGGATGTGTTATACTGTGTCTTGAGTCTGTCTTCTCCCCTAACCTCTTGTGTCATGTCTTTAGTGGAATGTGGGATTATGACATACTTGGGGGTTCTGAGTCAGTTGTGGGGAAGACTGTCGGTTGGTGTCTGGTGCTCCTGACATGGGGTTCCTGTGCTCCAATAAACCTACACATTGAATGTTCCAGATTTGGTGTGTTCATTGGATGGATGAGAGTACCACAAGTACTCCTACAGTGATAGAGAACCATCTTTGTCAACCTCTAGTTCTACATCGAGAAAGATACGTTTTGATACCCCATGAATACAGGTAATGTTTATAAGTCTTCCCCCAAATGACTGCCACATAACCACAGATGGCTTACCATCTGCATTCAGCCACTATTCACCAACCACCTAGTACATTTCTTGTAAACTCTGATTTCACATACATATATGTGCCTTCACAAAAATACCTCCCCAAAATTCACATCATCCAGATGTATGTTTATAGGTTCAGGTTGTTTTTCTTGAGGACATAGTCTAGCCAAAGGACCCTCTCCATGCAAATAAATCATTGATGCCCCATCATTGGTCCAGCATTCTTTCAAAAACCAATGTCTTGTTCTTGTCAAATTATTTTTCTTTCGTCCTTCTTCTAAGGTCAAGGTTCCAGAGTTTACTGAGGGTGTATCGGGTGAAAATCCGGTCAGAGACATAAAGGGTTGAGGTTTGGCCATTACTGCTCATTAGTGTGCAGAATTTAAGTTGACTACACTAGAGTAAGTGAGGCGTATATATTGTCTGACCATTTTGCATAGCTGGTCGTGGAGCTTCAACAAACTGTTCAAGTAATATCTTATCTCACACCACCTCATTTCTGCCAATATTTGTATTCAACCACTTATTCAGCAAATAATACACCACATGGGACTTTTCATTTATTTTAGAACAAAGGGCACAGAAATGCCGGCAATAAGTTTCAGTTTTTCAAGCTTTGCTTTTTTGATCTTGGACTGTTGTGGTACCATTTGGATTATCAGCATGATCAGCTCTCTGCATGCCTCCAGTCATAAGGGATGCTATATATTGGCCTCATCATTCTTGAGGCAAGACTGCATTTGGGGCCACTTTTTCAAGTGTGGTAAAAAAAGTGGGATACATTTGTAATAAAGATGATGATATAACAGAATGGCCATGTGCTGCTGCAACAACTTCAGTTAACTGCACTACGGCTTTCTTTTCCAATCTGCTGATGAGCCTCCTGTAACTGTTCAGCCTGCTTGAAAGTCTGCTAATCATTTTGAGCTTGCTGATCCTGAAGCTGCATGGCCTGGTACAATTGCCTAGTCCATCTGCCTATTGCATCAAGAAAGCTTCCATGTGTGTTCTCTTTATACCACAATCACGTTTGTATAAACTGCGGAAAATACTTCTTTTCTTCCCTTTTTTTCGCTGTCCACATTACAATTTTTTGAATTTCTTGTGCACATTGGGAGCATTATCTCATGGCCATAATACATAGCCCATGGTTTCCTCCTTAATGATATCGCCTCATATCTACAGGAGGTTTAAACAATTGTCTGGAGTTCCAAGCCCCTAAGAATCAGAGGCACAGTGGCACACATTTGCATCCCAGTGAGGAGCCGGACGCTGTTAAATATTTTCTTAGCATTAGAAAACATCCAACAGTGTTCAGGCTCCTCTCTGGTGTGCAGTTGCGTGTGTTTGTATGTGTGGGTGTGTGTGTGTGTGTGTATCTATACCTAATAAGGAGAGAAGTTTAGATTTATTCTGAGGCCAAGAAGAAATTCAAACAGCAACTGTGCTTCTTGTTGAGGCACAGATATTGGTGTATGTATTTGTGCCCCAGTGACAATCCAGGCGTGGCTTTGATTTTATTTAGGTTAAAAAATCCAAATAGTATCTAGGCTCCCACCTGGGGTGTAGAAGTGTGTGTCTCTGCACCCCAGTGAGTAGATGGTGCTGTTTGGATTTTTTCTGAGTTTAAGAAAAAATCCAAGCAGCGGTAGGACTTCTAGCTGGGATGAAGACATGTGTGTGTCTGCACCCTTGTGAGGAGCCAAGTGATCTTTGGATTTTTTCTTAGCCGCAGAAAATATCCAAACAGTGTCCAGGCTCCTCCCTGGGGTGCAGCTGTGTTGTGTGTGTGCACACCAGTGAGGAGCCAGGGACTGTTTGGATTTTATCTGGTGCTAAGAAAAAATTCGCACAGTGTTCTGGCTCCTTGCTAGGGCACAGCTTTTTGTGGGAGGGAGGGAGGGCCAAGATGGTGGGAGCTCCTAACCACCCCACTATCAAAAGAAATGAACCAGGAAGTGGGGTTGGAAGGAGATGGACTAGGACCATCTATTCCTTCCTATTCCAGCCCCCCCCTTCAGGGATTTGTGGAAGATGTAAGCAAATCTATGTGTTTGGTGATCTCCATCACAAGTGGGAAGATTTTCATATCTCTAAATCCTACTCAAGGGATAAAAAGGGTGTTCTAAGGCATGGTTACCCTAGGAGGTTTCTGAACGCCCACAAACATGTACATTTGGGGACATTCACAAAATCCTCTTATTCCCCACTCCACAAAGAAATGGTAGGGTTTTTACTCAAGCAGGCGGCTGGTGTAAATCCCTTTCTAGGGTGGGAAAAGGAACAGATCACTCCAAGATGTGCTGGAGACAAAAGGAAGGCTTTTCTTTTAAACTGCATTTGCACATGGAATCCTATTTCCCCTAAGCAGAATTCCCTACTGTGGGAAACTCTGTAGAGGGTGAATCAGAAGCTGCATGGAAAGTCACATGAACTTCCCGAAATTAGGAAAGGAAACCTAAGTCTGGTGCAGCTTTCCAGGCATACTCTTGGGAAAGTCAGTGAATACGACAAAGTCAGAAAAGTGCAAGTTGGTGGAGGCCGCCGCCTGTACGTTTCTGACTGTATTGGTGACAATAATGGGGTAAACCCAACAGTCACTGGGACCAGGGTAAAGTGCGGTACAGTATTGGGGGCCCAGTGGGAGCAAAACAAAACAATATCAACATCACCTAATAAATTAATTATAGACAATACTTGAACATTTTGAAAGCATTTTAATCGTATTGAACATATAATGTATTATGTTCTCAGCACAGTATATTATTCAAAAGTAATTCAGTACGTAGGTGCCCCAAAGAAGTGGGGGAAGAAGGCGAGGTGGTGCATCTGAGTGCAAAAGTGAAAGTGAGTGATGAAAGGAGTTGTGTAAATATTTGAGCCTATTCTGAGGCTGGACAGGCCTTTTTATGCTGTTTGATGCAGCTGTTTGGTGCACGCACTACCCACTGCCCTCCTTTCATCACTCACTTTCACTTTTGCACTCAGATGCACCACCTCGCCTTCTTCCCCCACTTCTTTGGGGCACCTACGTACTGAATTACTTTTGAATAATATACTGTGCTGAGAACATAATACATTATATGTTCAATACGATTAAAATGCTTTGAAAATGTTCAAGTATTGTCTATAATTAATTTATTAGGTGATGTTGATATTGTATTGGTGATTGGGCCCCTAATTTGTTTTTATAAGGTGATCTTATGGTAATTTGTGATGGAAGGAACAGGTGTTTGTTTTACCCATGTTATGGCACTCAAGGTATCGACCGCAGAAGGATGAAAGGCTTACTGCTCATGTCAGCCGCAAACATTCAAGTGACTGAAAAATTCCGCAGTCAGGAGGAATGCCGAGCAAAAACAGTGTGTGAGAAGAAGACAAACTCATCTATCTCTTTGCTGCATTATTTTTTAATGTATTCTCTTCAACGCATACGCTTACGACAGTCGCGGCTCAAAATACTCGCGGGTGGGTTGGTTTGCGCGGGGGGAGGGGGGTTAAAAGGAAAGAAAAAAAAAACGTACCAGACCGGGTCCCGCACCGCCTCTGTTCCTGGGCCGGGTCCCGCGTTTGGCGTTTTCCTGTTCCTTAACGGGAACAGGCATGCTCCCTCCCCTCCCGTAAACCAATCACAATGCTGCAATGGCAGCGTTGTGATTGGTGCGGACAGTGCCCAGCCGGGCACCTGTAGGGAGGACATTTTCTCTATGTAGGCTGCATGCAGCCTACATAGAGAAAATGTAGAGTGCGCATGACTGGTTTGATCGGCCCCAGAGGGCCGACCAAACAGTCAGGGCCCACAACAGTGGGCAAGCCACTCCTCCCTGACCCACCCGCCTGCCCGCCCCCAACCAGGCATACCCTCCCGCACACCCCCAACCAGGCATACCCTGCCTTCTGCTTTCTCGCACTGCGAGAAAGCAGTGGGGCGACGCTCCTCCGCCCTAATGGAGGAGCCGCCCCTGGCTTACGAAGAAGGCATAATAGACCCAACCACTCCGCTTGCCAATAATTATAAACAATTATAAACAATGAGAAACATTAATAAAAACTTTATCCGTTCAAAAATAATCTCCAGATTTCCATGCTGTTGCCCTCCGAGATAAATGCTTGTCATGCTTCTGTGGTCTTCAGGTAGCTTCAGAAGCAGAGAACTGCTGACTGATGGCTCATACTGATGCCGTCTGGGCCCTGGGACATGATATTGCAAAATTAGAACAGCTTTTCCCCAGATGTCTCATTTAATTATGTGCTTATGTCAGTGCCCTTGTTTGATAAAGCAAAGTCGCATTTTTAATTTATACAGCAAAGAGCAATATTTCTAAAACAGTGGGTCTGCACTGGATAAACTTGACATCCTCTTCTTACAGACATCTGATTGGATATGCTTCTCAAGCAGGCTTCTCGGTGTTATTCTAAAGACAAACGCTGTTTATAATACCAATTTTCACGAAGGCACTGCTGTCAAAAACTGCACCAGTTTAGTGTTCATTCAGCTAGGATATATATACAGCCTGAATTTCTCATTTATAGTCATTTGATGGTATCCTCGCAAGACTGCAGTGTTACTTTGAGCTCTGGAATCGATTACTTTTCAAAGTGGTGCTGACTCAAAAGTGCAGATTTGAAATTTCTAAAAGCATTTTTCAATACTGGAAATTCTTAGTGACTGGGATTGGGAGGCACACACTTCCTATGTTTGAAGTTCGCCGGCAGGAAGGACATCAGTCACGGATGCAGGACTCTGATGTGCAATCTCATGCGACCCAGCCATGAAAAATACAATTATGGTACCATTCTGTTCTCAGCAGCCTTATCAAAAAAAAGGTTTCTAACTTGTGTCGCTTAGTTATATTCAGAAAGTATGCCTTTCTGGAGATAGATGCGTATTAACTCCTAGGACGAGGTCTATCGTTGCTTATTACATGAATGATCCACAGTATCGGCTCCCTTTACACGGTCTCCTGGTGAAGATCCAATATCACACAGGGTGACCTAAAGGATGATCTGGAAATCTCTTCACAAAGTGGATTTCTAGTTCTTGGTTCAAGGCCCCGCACAGTTGGTGTCCATTACGGGATGTGAAACTGCCCCAAGACATGGTTGCCAAGTTTAGAAGCCATTTTTTGTTGTTATTTTTCAAGTTTTTTTTTTTTTGTGAAAGGGTTGGTGGGCGGCAAGAAATGCCTCAGGCTGTGCCCAACACTAAACCCCGCACCTTTCAAGGCCCAGCCCCTGCTCTCACACAGTCAAATGTTGTTATCCATTGACAGATCTGGGCATTATTCTGAGAAAAAGAAAACATATAAAAAGGGTCAGGAAAAGTATAGCAACTAATCCTGTGCATGGTATAATATCCAGACCTACGCTATATTCAACAAACAACAAGCATTTGCCATCAAACGAAATAATGACAACATATTATCCGCCATAATTCAGAGGGTCAAATCAATTAAACCTGTTGATAAAAATTGACCATTATTGAACTAATTTCCTCTGAGTTAATAGCCAACATTTTCTTTTTACTGTTCGAGGAAGCCAGAGTGGCACAGAATTTGAAGTATACTCAACCTAATAGCAAAACATCTGTGAACTATTGACACTGGCATACAATGTGGCAGCTAAAAGAAGAAATAGAGAAACAGCTAACCATCCCCTTCTCCTCTACCCATGCCAAATTGCTTTAACTGTTGCAGGGTGGGGATAAACACAGGTGGCCCAAACTTGAATTAGGACAAAATATTGACACTGACATTGAATACTGAAGGACTGCAACTGACAGCACCTATCGACACGTGAGAACCTCACTGGTATACCCCACAAACCTCTAAGAGAAACGAGATATATGAAACAAAAAAAGAAGAGTTTCCTATGTTGTATACTTTGTTTCATTTTAAAAATTTCAAACTAGCCAAGGAAGAGAATGGCGAGCTCAAGTTGTCAAAACTCACACATGAGCAGCCCATTCAATCTGCTTTTTTTGGATTATGGGACTTGTAGTCTTCCATTTATAATGCATTCTGAGACTAAAAGTACCAGAAAGCAAGAAGTCCGAGGACATCCCCTCCACCATGTTTTGATGAGTCACAGGGGCAGGCTGGTAAGCCTAGGTCTTGGCTGATGGGCTCATGAGAACAGATTCAACCCTCTTAAAAAAATGCAGTACTTCATGAAGGATGTAAGGCAGGCCACACTTTATAGAATTAAACTTTGGACCATGATATCATGATAGCAGGTGGATACGTGAGCGCTCACAAAAGTTTAATTAATGTGTAAGCTCATTCAACCCTCTCTCTAAAACCAGGTCATGTATTTATTTTACCAAAAAGTGTGGTGGGGAAGTCTGGTCATCTTACTCTGAAAATGAACTGGAGAAGGAAGGAGAATAGGGCAGGAAAGGGAATGACTCCATGAGTGGGAGGAGTATGAAAGGGGTGAGTAAAATAGGAATTCTCTTTTGGATCCCTTATGATGTACTCTAATTTGAGTAGCTTTGACAAGTCATAAAATTGGATGGCAAGGAGTATCCCCACATGGATGTATTTTTTCTGGTCGCCAGCCCCTCAGTCTTGAGTTACTTGACATTAGTCTTGAAGGACATGTGTGACATAGGACCCATTCCCAGGTACATATCAGCCTTTGGCCCTTGCATGAGACAGGATCAGACTGGGGCAGACACTTTTAGTGATGTAAGAGTGCTGAATGGTTGTAGGTGCCTTTGAATGCAATATGTGGTTATTTTGTATGTATTTATTTAATCCTCTACAGTCTTGGATGAAGTCGTTCAATGACAATGTAGGAATCAGAATGCCAGGCCAAGGGAGTAAGGCCATGGTTTTGCTGTAAGGCGTGTCTGGGCTTTTGCAAGTCCCAGTCCATCTGATCCACAAATGTAAACTGATTTCTGGAAGGAATCCTTTGTTTTTTTAATTTTTTTTTTAAGTTTAGAAAGCTTTATTGAGGTGATAAACAAAGTAAAACATCAATACAGATTGTATGATGAGGAGTGACAATGAAGAATAAACGTTAACATTAAAATAGAAAATAAATCACACCTCAGTTGTAAGATCTGTAAAAAGTCAAGTGCATTTTTTAAAATTATAAAAAGAAAAGGAGAAGAAGAGAAGAGACGAGAAGAAAGGAAAGGGCGAAGAGGAAAAGAGGAGAGAGGAGCAGAAGAAAAATTAATATAAGAAGAAAAACAAAATATGTAATAATATAAAATACAATAAAAAATGAAACATGTACAGGCTTAATTTTTCGACCTGGAAAGAAAAGAGGTTAAAGGTAACCATAACAGATCTTTTTTGATCAACAGAGCAGTGGAATTAGCAAAGGCACGATCAAGTCTATGGTGATGACATAGTAAATTCCACCAAGCTTGTAGTGAAATTTTTGAGGTGTCCTTCCAGTTGGTAGTTATAATTTGGAGAGTGATAGCAAAAAATAGATCAATAAATGTACCCACATGACCATGAACATCCCAAACATGAGAGCAACTTCCCAGAAAAACATGTGAAATCTCAAAAGGAACATTAGACATTAAAATATCATTCAATTTTAACCAAACCTGAGCCCAAAAAGATTTAACCAGAGGGCAATGAAAAAACATATGCATGAAATCACTATTGTTATTAGGGCAAGACCAACACTTCGGGAGTCTAATAACTTAAATTTGTACATATCGCAAGGGGTGAGAAAAAGTCTGTTATAAAAATAGTATGAAGTCTGTGTAGTGCTGGCAGAACGTGAGGAGGTATGAATTTTTTTCCATAAGGAGTCCCATGTGCGTAAAGGGATTACTAGGGCAAGATCCTTTTCCCATGTGAGCTCTAATTTGGATTTGGTTCTGATTTTCACAGAGTATGATAGTATTTTATATATCGTAGAAGCACTAAATTGAGTAGAGAAATCAATGGAGGTAGGGAGTGCATGGTTAGAAATAGTGGTGCGAGGATCCTGAAGGAAGAGAGATGTGAGAGATTCCTTAAGTAGGGGATAGTGAAGGGCATGAGAAAAGGAAACGTTATAGGAGGTTTGAAGATCTGAAAAATCCATAAAAGAACCATCTCTTATTAAGTGTTGTGGTGTAATAATTCCCTTGTCAATCCATTCCTTCCAAAATAAGGTATGTTTGTTAATCTTAATGGATTTATGGTACCAAATTGGGGTGCGAGAAAAAGGGGTCAGCAGACGGTAAGTGGGAGTGAATCAGAGAGGTAGATATTGCTTTGGAGTGAATAAAAATAGGAGAAGAGAAACGTTTCGGAGGTTGGGACAAGAAGACAGCAGAGGTAAAAGAGAAAGGAGAATACTGAGCTTGCTCCAACAAGCTCCATGCAGTTAGAGGCGGGTCTGAGGTCTCAGATAAAGAAGTCCATACTTGCTTTAGAGTGAAAGCAGAATGGTAGTGGCGAATATTAGGAAAATTGACACCACCTAAATCCTTGGAAGACTGAAGGCGGGCCAATGAAATCCTAGGTTTACGGTTGTTCCAAAGGAACTTGGAGAGAGAACTATTAATAACACGAAAAAAGGGGTTTGGAAGAGAAATGGGAAGCATGGATAAATAAAAATGTATGATAGGAAGAAGCATCATTTTGATGGTAGCTAATCTGCCCCACCATGAAAGAAATAGCGGTGACCAACCCTCAATCAGAGCGGAAATTTTTTTTAGGATGTCCGCCAGGTTGATTTTGATAGTTTCCTTGATGGTGTTAGCATAAAGGATACCAAGGCATTTGATATGTTTAGAGGTCCACTCAAAACCTGTATTTGCAAACATGGAAGGAAGACAGAATTTGTTAAGAGGTAAGATTTCAGACTTATGAACGTTTAGTTTATAGCCAGATACTTTTGAGTATTCCTGCAGAAGTGAAAAAAAGCTAGCAGAGAAGTGGAAGGGTTAGAAATGTATAAAAGAATATCATCAGCATAAGCAGTAAATTTAAGATCAAGTGATTTGAGTTGAAGACCTGTATAGTGAGGAGAGCGTCTGATTGTTTCTAGGAAGGGTTCCAACGCAAGGATAAAGAGAAGGGGAGAAAGAGGGCAACCTTGTCTAGTCCCTCTGAGAAGGGGGAAATAACGAGACTGGCAACCATTTACCCAGACAGAAGTGGTCGGGACTGAATAAAGTAGTTGAATATATTGAAGGATAGGAGGGCCAAAACGTGCCATTTGAGGGCACTGAAAATAAACTCCCATTCAACCCTGTCAAACGCCTTTTCAGCATCTAATGTTATGGCGGCTAACGGAGAGTCTAATTTAGAGGCCAAATGGATGATATTAAGAAAGGTGCGTGAGTTATCTGTAATAGAACGACCTTTGACAAATCCGGATTGGTATATATTGACAAGGTCAGGGATAATTTTATTAATTCGTATGGCGAGTAATTTTGCAAAGATTTTACAATCTGTGTTAATCAAAGAGATGGGCCTATAGTTTTTACATAAGGACAGATCTTTATCTTTTTTAGGTATCAGGCAGAGCATAGCCTGGGAAAAAGTGCCTTGCGCTGCACCAGTAGTAAGAAAGTGAGTAATTAAAGAAAGGAGGTGAGGAATCAAAAGTGATTTAAATTGGAGAAAGAATCGAACAGTAAAACCATCAGGGCCCGGTGTCTTATCTTTAGGTAAAAGGGAAATAGCAGCAATAATTTCTTGTTCGGAGATGGGAATATTCAAAGAAGAAAGGTCGACCTGATTTTCAGGAGTTTTAGGAATGCGTTGAAAAAGGAATCGATAAGATCAATAGAAGGGGAAGATTCTGGGGTGTACAGAGAGGTATAGTAGTCAGTAAAACAATCAAGAATCTTGGCATCTGAGAGATGTAAAACTCCGGAAAGGTCCTTAATAGCAGCTATTTTAGATTTTTGTTTTTTAATTTTAAGGTAATTGGCTAGAGCTTTGCCGGCTTTGTTCCGTCCACCATACATTTTTGCATTGAATTTAAGGAGGTTATTACAAGCCGAATCCCAAGACTGTTTGTTATATTGCATTTTCGCTTTAATCAGATTGGATAATGTGTCAGGGCAATTGGCAGAAAAATACTGGTGTTCCAACGTTTTGATTTGTTTGAGGAGAGATGTAGATTCGGAGAGAGTTTTCATCTTTTCCGGGATACAAAGTCTATTATAAAACCTCTGGCAGAGGCCTTAAAGGCATCCCATATTAAATGAAATTGAGAGACGGAAGAGAGGTTATGAAGAAAGAATTCTTGAGCAAAGAGCGAAAATTGTTCCACAAATTGAGAGTCCAAAAGAAGAGAATTATTAAAGCGCCAGTGCCAAGATGAGGGTGTGGGGGAGGGATATTCTAAATCTAAAATGATGGGGGCATGATCGGATATAAGTCAGTGCTTAATTTGTAAAATATTAAGTGCAGGTGCTCAAATATTTTTTAGGAGGCCACACCCACTTTACCGGCTCCACCCACTTCCGCCAGAGGCTCCACCCACTTCCTTTATCGGTTCCACCTACATCCACAAGCCTCAACACACCATAGCCACCTCCTCACATCTTGAGTTCCGCAAGAAGCTGAAGACCTGGCTCGTCACATAAGCACCTCGCGGACCTCACACCTGCCCAAGTGCCTGGATACCCTCTTGGGTGATTAGTTTTTCTACAACTCAAATATAACTTAACATAATGTAACATATGGGAAGTCTATGACAACAACTTAAAAGTGAACTCAAATTGGAGAATGTGTGTAAATCTCAAAATGCAGCTTCAGGATGGGTCATTAGAGGACTTAGAGGTACCTTTGCAAATTAAAGAGAATGTGCTTCTACTGTGCTGTTTAAAAAAACAGGAAGGGTGCAGGAAGGAATACATTAAAGAAGGCAGCAACAAATGCAGGCAGGAAGGGGAGTACTGGAGTGATGAAAGAAGGAGGGAATAAGAAAAGAATGTGAAAGGAGGAAATGAAGGAATGGAGGGAGAAAGGAAGTGAATTATCTGTGATGGATGAAAAGAAAGAAGAAAGGAAAGGAGCAAGATAAGCATAAGGAATGGTTGAGAAAGGAAGAAATTAAAGAGGTGAAGGAAGGAGCAGGAAAAAGAGTAACGAAAGAATGGAGGAAGAAGGATTAAATGCACCCAGGGAGGAAGTATGGGGAATGAATGAGGGTGTAAGGAAGTAAGAATGGAAGAGGGTGTAAGGAAGCAAGAATGGAAGCGGGTGTAAGGAAGCAAGAATGGAAGAGGGTGTAAGGAAGCAAGAATGGAATAGGGTGTAAGGAAGCAAGAATGGAATAGGGTGTAAGGAAGCAAGAATGGAATTAGGGTGTAAGGAAGCAAGAATGGAATAGGGTGTAAGGAAGCAAGAATGGAATAGGGTGTAAGGAAGCAAGAATGGAATGAGGGTGTAAGGAAGCAAGAAGCAAGAGGGTATAGGAGGCATGGCTGGGGGTGCTGAGGAAGAAAAAGGGAAAAGAAAAAGATGAGACGAAGGAAAGAAAGGAGGTCAGGGGAATGAGTATGAAAGGTACTGGGTCAAGGAGAGAGGATAATGACAGTGTAATATTGCATAGAAATTGAAAAACAAAAGATTGAAATACATTTGTGTCCTTAACATA
Source organism: Calotriton arnoldi (assembly GCA_963921515.1). NCBI lineage: Eukaryota > Metazoa > Chordata > Amphibia > Caudata > Salamandridae > Calotriton > Calotriton arnoldi. The sequence continues at coordinate 56,050 of CAWUFW010019043.1, read as the reverse complement.
CCATGTATGTTTGTAAAGCACATATTCACCAAAAGGGGCCTTAACACTGAATTTAAAATGTTGTTATCCAGCTCACTGGCACACATTTTATCGACCTCAGATATATGAAAGACTGAGTTGCCGCACCAAGATTTAAATTTATGACCCTGAGAACAAACACAGATTCCTGGAGTGGATATAAAGAAATGAGCAAGAAGGGAAAACATAAAAGGGAGAATGAGGAGAGGTCTGAAGGCAAAGATAGATACAGTAGACAAAGTATGTGAAGAGAAGTGAGGAAAGCAGAGATAGGGAGTGCAAGACTGGAATGGAACATGATGAGAATGAAAAAAGGAAAGAGGAAAAAGGGAAGAAGAGCAGACAGCGGGGAGTGTGTGAAAAGAAAGTGGAAGGGAAAGATGAGAAGGTGAAAAATGAAAAGCAGTTAATGAGGGGAGGTGGCGATTAAGAGGAAACATGTACGTAGGGCAGAAAGTGAAAGAAGAATGGAGAGAAGGGAAGGGGTAAGGTGTGAAGGGAAGGAAGATACTGGGGAAGAGCAAGAAAAGAGTACACCACTGCTTTATTAAATATAGAATAATTAAATATGTATAGTTGAGGGGTGACAAGGCTGTATCATTCTTGGCCTGTCTCATCAATGCACAGTTGTGCTGTCCAAGACACCCTTTCATTGTCCCCCTCAAGAACGTGTTTATACTCATCCAAAATGTGCCCGTAAAAACATATTTAGAAACTCTCCCAAAGAGTGCCCTCCTTCTCTCTTCTACATCCATGTTCGCATGCACCCTGACTGAGTACTTGGGCAGTGAGATCACATACATTGTGTTCACAATCAACTGATTAAAAACTGACTCTATAGTAATAACAGACATAGCCACAACCAAAATGAACTGAGCTTTCTTGTGTACCTGCATTCTCCATTTCACAGTCCATGAACTCCAACCGCTTTCCACATCTTCTGCGTGAAAGTGCTCAATTTGCATCTATCATGTGATCCTCCCCTTTGTAGCTCACTCAGCATGACCACACCCTATTACCCTGATGATTAACCAAATGCTTCTTCCTGCCCCTCTGTGAACCTACCTACACCTACTAATTAACCCCTGGCTTCTAACTACACATTCAAGAACCTGTGTATTTCAAAATGCCAGCCCCATCAAATCCTATGGCCCACCCTTCCAATAACTTTCTAATAGCTACGATTTCCAAATTTTTTGTTATACAACATAACATTTTTTTCAATTTAGATGTTCTACATAGCACTGTTAGTCCATAACTCTAAACGAGAATTACCACTTGTGGAAGTGATGTTACCAAATCACCTTACATGCAACATCATGTTGTTTATTCTGCTTAAACTTTCCTGGGTGCAAACGATCGACGAGGCAGCTATAATTACACTATACAAACATTCCAGTTTTGTTGATATCATACATGCGTGTTACAGGGGCAGAGCACTCAAGCCCAGGCTGCATGCAAGAGTCAAATTAGTTTCAAGCAACGTAGAATAAAGGTATTAGAATGGTGTGCATTCGATCATCTTTGTTTGGATAAACATAGCCTAAAGGCATAGAAATAAGCTTTCAACATTTGTAAGCCACCCAAAAAAACATTTTAGGCACCGACCAACAAAAACGGACTTGGACTAATGAGTGCAGAGCAGCAAGTGCACACCATAGTTAGTGGTGAGCCATGAGCACTTCGAATGCACCATTACAGACAGCTGATAGGTCAGTGCTGATAGAAATGCATGCTATGCGCTATTTTTTAATTTCAGAAAGGCAAGGCAGTAAAATAAATCTACGAAGGATTTCCTTTTCATGGAATCCTGCTAAATGCTAGCAAATCCAAACTATAACGAAACTCAAGCAAAGCAGCCTCTGGCAACCATCGTCCGGATTTTAGAAGGCCAGAAATCTGAAGCGCAGGCCCTCAGTCAGCACGGGAGACAGGAGAGTAAAAGAACGTGCTTAATGCTGGATATTTATTTTTGGAGCGGCGCTTGTCATTTTTTGAAGCAAGTAAAATCTATAAATGAAAATGATACCTGTATTGATAGCGGGCGCTCGTACATATTCACTTCTTGCGCGGCTTGGTAATAAAATAAAACGTTTCTTGGCAGTCCTGCACACTTCCAGCATGCCTTGCCACCCCCAGCTCAGCCAACAGCCCGCCCTCAGCCACTCTCCAACGGCCGGAAATAAACCAATGTGTTCCGGGAAAATCAGGCACGACGTGACATCACTAACGTGATGCCGACGCTCCTTCGATATGCCTGGACCTGGGTGGGACTTCCGAGGACATACCAGGTAGCCACTTAAGGAGAGCAGGAATTTATGTTTAATAATTACCAGGCCAGGACTCAGAAAAAAATCGTATAGACCCGGCCCGGTAAAATAAGTGCCGGTGCTGAGCACCGGAAAGCACCGGCACAAATTAAGCACTGAATGGAGCCAATCTCAATGTCATTCATGAATTGTAGGGTATGTTGAGTGAGGAAAATGTAATCTATATGGGAATGAGATCTGTGTGCAGGAGAGAAAAAGGAAAATTCAAGAGCATCCGGGTGTGAGGTTCTCCAAGCATCAACTAATCCTCTTGCAGTAATCGCCTTATAGAAAGTTTTTTGCATCTTGTTGGGAATGTATTTGGTTTGAGATTTTCGGTCAAGAAAGGGATCCATGAGTTGGTTGCAGTCTCCACCCACAATCAAATTGTCAGCAGAATGTGAGGAGAGAAGAGTGGAAAAATCAGACCAAAAGGATGAGTCAGTGCCATTCGGGCCATATATTTTGCAAAAAGAGAGTGGAGTGTTGTTAACTGTAACGTCTAGAAGAAGCCATCTACAGTTGGTATCTTTAGATTCGGTTTGTAGGTGAACAGACAATGACTTATGAAACAAAATAACAACCCCGTTCTTATTATTGTCAGCTGGGGAGCAAAAGATTTCGCCCACCCAATGTTTACGTAATGAAGGCAAGTCTTGTAATCTGAGGTGTGATTCTTGTAACAGAGCAATATGACATTTCAATTTAGCCAAGTGGGACAATACGCTCTGCTTCTTAACAGGATTACGCATACCTTTTACATTCCATGAAATGATGCGGAGACTTTTCATAGGTAAGGTTCATAGGAGGATAAACAACCTCTAAACATAACAAGTGCGGAAAAGTTAAGTAAAATATGGAGATTCATTACAAAAGAAAGTGTAAGAGACAAAAGAGGATACAAGTATAGAAAAAGAAAGGGAATGGGCAAAAGAGAGTAGCAAAAAGGAAGAAGAGTATATAACATCGTTTGATATGACAAAGGAAATGAGCGAAAAGGTAAGTATAAAAACATCGTTATAAAAGAGTAAAAAAAGAACGAAAAACTCTGTACAAAAAAAGATCCAGGAGGAAGGAAAAGAAAAAGTGGAGAAAGAGAAGGGAGTGAAAGTAGGGAAAAAAAGCATATTCGCCAGTTAAGAGAGGGAAAGAAAGAAATGGCAAGCGAGGAGGGAAAAGAGGGGATTAGAGAAAGCAAGGGTGGAGAACATAGTCTCCCAAGGAAAGATAGCAAAGAGAAGATGACAAAAAACCGAAAGGCTTTAGTCATAAAGAACAAAATGAAGAAGAACATTGACGAGTGAGGGGGGGCGGCGAGAGACAAGACAACCACACAGCCAAAGAGACTCCGAGAGAAGAACAAGATTGCCTTCTAAAAATAGGTAAGGAGGCAAGTATAAAAACAAAAAGGCAAACTTACGGAACAGAAGGAAGGGAACTTACCAAACAGTGGGAAGAGATTGCAGCAACATAAGTCGCACATTACAGACAGGGGGGTAACAAGGGTGAAGAACAGCTACAGCAATTCCGTGCTGGGGAGGCCAGGGAAATGAGAGGAATAACAGACAAGGACATAATTAAAGGTTACAAACTACATACTGAAGCACACCAAAACAGAGCAAAGAAATAACGTAAGGTAATTAAGGCTTGCTCAGTTCCATGGATTCTCCTTTATGGGCGTGAATGAACTTCCGGAGGTCGGCAGGATCTTCAAAACTGAAAGTTCTGTCTTTGTAGGTAACTTTGAAGAAGCAAGGATGTATTAACCCGTATCTGGCATTCATAGATCTCAAGGCAGGCCTAAGGTCGAGGAATTCCTTGCGCCGATTAGCAGTTGGCTTGGAAACATCTTGACTGAAGAAAACTCTGTGGCCAGACCAGAACATCTGCTTGTGTTGCTTAGCTGCGTTGAGAATCTCCATGAGATCAGAGTAGAGAAGAAAATAAGCAATTATACCTCTGGGTTTAGACAAGGAGGATGCACTCTGTGGTCCCAATCGATGAGCTCTTTGGATGTTAAAGTCCGTGGATTTTGCGCAACCAGCAATCTGGAGGACTTGAGATTTCAAAAATGTAATCATATCTGATCCTTCGGAACCTTCCGGAATACCGTAAATGCATAGGTTGTTACGCCTATTACGATTTTCTAAGTCCTCTGTAGATTTCTTGAGCAAACTGACTTCTTTAGTAAGGCAATCAACTTTGGCAATAACATCTTGAGCATCACTGACTTTTTGTTCCACATCCGAAAGCCTCAGGTCTAGTCCAGTCCATTTGTCATCTAACCTTTGCAGGGTAGCAGCTGTGTCAGACATGAAAGGACGAATGAGGCGTAATTCCTCCATTATATCTTCTAATGTGAGAGGGAGCGGTGATTTTGACGGAGAGGGTGGGTCCTTCTTTGTACGTTTACCAGGACCAGTCGCAGCATCTTTTCGTCCACCCGCAGTAGCCCCCTGAGGTTTGTGTGGATGATGAAAATCCATAACAGCAAAGGAGAGGAAGCACCAGCAGTCGTGGATTGGAAAGTAAAACAGCAGGAGACGGCGTTGTTGGTATACTGAGGAAGAGCCAGAGAAGAAATGACCAGCAAAATGTCCACAAATGAAAGCGGTCTGCACACAAAAATTGTTACTTCACTAGATACCGCCAGAATTGTACACAATAGCTGGTGACGTCCGCTGTAGTAAGGGAGGGGCATATATCCAACTGAACACCATCTGCTCCACACAGCAACAAAAGGATCAGTATAAATGCTGGTCTATCTTTTTTGATGTAAGGCACAACATGGTCAGCCCGGAGAACATTCTCCTCACGGTCGGGTGGAGTGCTGCGTGAAGAGAAGCACAAAATGGCAGCCGCTGTCAGGCGGAAACAAACGGGGCCGATAATGAGAAGGACAGAAGGATCAGTATAAATGCTGCTCTGTCTTTTTTGATGTAAGGCACAACAAGGTCAGCATTAAAGGAGAGAAAGAGTGCTGCAAAAAAAAAAAAAATTACCCGGAGAACATTCTCCTCACGGTCGGGTGGAGTGCTGCATGAAGCGAAGCACAAAATGGCGGCCGCTGTCAGGCAGAAACAAACGGGGCCGATAATGAGAAAAATAGACCTTCTCAGGGTCTAAAAACTTGCCGTCATGGTCTTGGGCCACTCCTGTGCAGGAAACCACGATTGTGGTGGACAGGCGCTGCTTAAAAACAGTTCCTTCGTCAGCGAGCGGAGCTCGGAGTAGCGGAGCTCTTCAAGTGGCGGCCATCTTACATCGCCGCTGCCGCGCGCCTCCAGGAATCCTTTGTTCACTCTTCATTCATTGGCTTAAGCATCAGGACTTCCCTCAGGTAAAATTAATGTGGTATGCATACCAAACATCAAGGTCCAAAGATTGGTAAGACAACAATTGTCAGATGTATTATTTTTTAATGCAACACAGGGCAGCAACCAAAATGTCTGTGCTTCTTTGCACTAAGGACACATACAGCACATAGCAACATATATTATTACCGTCCTGCTGCTGCTGTTATTCCCTGCACTGGTGCTGTAATAAATCTGCCTTGGACAAATCACCACCTCACATCATGGTGCAGATGTGAGTGTGCACTGTCTGGCATAGTGTTTGTACCTCTAATTTCGATGCCTATGCTCACAAGGATCCCACCTATTGGATGCGTACTGTGATTTCACCACACAGGCAATGCATTGTTTAAACCTTTTTCTAAAATTAACACATTTCCCTTTCTCAACGCGTATTTCAAGCTGAATAGATTTTTTGACAAAAACACCTGTTTATTAGAGTATTTTTGCATCAAAAGCTGTGGATCCACCCAGGTAACTCCCCAGTAATGCTCCCTTGACACACAGCGATGTCTTGCAGCGCAAATCACTTTTTGCTCTTGCAGAAGGGGTCCTTTCCATTACAAAGTGCCTTTTGCGCTGGAAAGTAAATACCAAAGCATCTCTAAATTGTACTTTGCATCACTTTGTGACAGCAAAAACCCATAGTTCCTTAATGCTCCTTCTTAACCAACAGAATGGAAATTGTCAACTGCGGGGGTTTCAGGGCAAAAGCCTTTAGCCTCCCCTGTGGAGTTGAGCCCGACCCTTTTTAATGTGCATGTGGCCCCACTGGCAAATGAGGTGCGTTCCTTTGGGTTTCAAGTACTATTGTATGCCGACGACACCCAGATCATCTTGTCCATCTCAAACGACCCCACATCTGTGGCAGAGAAGTTCAACCAATTCATGACCAGTGTCAGCAGGCCGATGAAAGAAAATGCACTAAAATTGAATGCAGAAAAAACTGAGGTTCTAGTGTTTGACACACAGGAATCCATCTGATCCAATACCTGGTGGCCGAAGGACTGCAGACCTCTCCTCACTCCAGTCAAGTCAGCTGAAAAACCTGGGTGTCATCTCTGATAACACCTTGTGCTTTGACACTCAGGTCAACCACACCACAAGCACCTGCTTCCTCATGATCAGGACCCTGAGGAAGATCTTTCCATACATTCCCATGGAATTGCGCCAATCTGTCATCATCGCTCTGGTCACCTTGCAATTGGATTACTGCAATTCTTTATACCTCAACATTAAAACCTCTTGCCTCAACAAGCTACAAATTCCCCAGAATACAGCATCCCGTCTGGTCCTTACCATTTTCAAACACCTCTGGGTCAGGGACAGGATACGCTCCCTTCACTGGCTCACGGACAAAAAGAGGATTACTTTTAAAGCTCTCTGTATGGCGTTCTTAGCCCTACATCAGAAAGGACCAAGTCAACTTAACTCACTCTTTTGTTGGTACACTCCTAGCAGATTTTTAGATCTTCCTCCCATAAAAAGGCAATTATTCCCAGATTTAAGAGGGCCAGATGGAGCGGTTGCTCTACCTCGGCGCCCACTGCCAAATTATGGAATACCCTTCGCCCCACAACTCTGTGTTTGACTCATTTTCTGTTTTTAAAAAACCTCTGAGATGTGCTCTTTTCTTCCCATGCCCCTTAGTATTCCTTTGCATTACTATAGTCTGCTATGTACTGCCTCTATAAGTGCTTGGACACCTTCGGGTATAGTGCGCTCTACAAAATCTGTTAACATAACATAACATAGTAAATCTGGGTGTAATGGTTTCATATGAAAAATGTCAGAAAAGTGAAGAAAGTTGGATATAGGTATCAAAGTTGTTAAGGAAAACAAAATATGCCCTACAGGCAAGCTTTGAAAAAGAGTATTTTGTTAACATTATTTTTGGTACTTTTTGTAAACTGCTTCCCCTTATGAAGTACTCTTGGATTAGGAAGGAAGAGGAAAAGAAGGCAGCTGCTGTAGAGGAGATTAATAAGGTTTAAAGCTTTTTCTTGAAGTTGGTATGAGGGCTTGTAGTTCTGATGTTCAGAGGGAACGCATTCAAGGCAGAAGGATCTAAGTAGAAATAAAGAGTGACAACTGGGCATATATTTACAAAAGTGGGGCACTTTATCAGATGAAGGTGAGTTGAGTGAAGAGCTCTTGTGGGAACAGAAGAATTTAACCAATGGACAGGAAGTCTAGATAAATTTCACAAATGCAGCAATTAAACAAGCAAATAATCTTAAACCTTATTCTTGAATGAAACAGGAGCTAGTTTAAATGGTGGAAAAGGGGAGAGGCCCTTGAACACTAAGGGCCATCTTAAGAGTCTGGGCTCGTGGGGGTGTGGCGGTGGCGGAACCAGTTACCGCTGCACCCACAGTCCGACCGCCCGAATACGACTTGGGCAGTCAGACTGCACTAGGACTGCTGGCTCCGCCAGGGATCCACCGATCCATGGTGTAGGAGTGGCGGTCAGAGGCTGCAATATGCTTGGCGGGTTATTACAAGTTTCCTCTCCGCCAGGCTTTTCATGGTGTTTCCACCACCATGAACAGCCCGGCGGAGGGGAAACAAAGGGGGCCCTAGAGAGTCCCCCTGTGCCTCAGACATATGTGGTTGCATACAAGGGGGCATAACCTGTGCCCCCCTGTGTGAATGCACATAGGTTCCTGCACGGCTTGGACTTACAAGTCCATGCTGTGCAGGAACCTTGTGAGGCATTACCTGTGCGGTGTCTTTGTAAAAGGCACTGCCGCCTTTTAAAGGGCACCACAGGGGGAACCAAAAATCCGCCCGCCTGCCAGACTACTAATAAATTGTAATCTGGCAGGCGGGCAGCACAAGCTTTGGTGGAGCAGTGGCGTGGCGGTTTAAACCGCCATGCCACCTCTCCACCAAAATCTCGTAATTTGGCCCTAAGAGATTGAAGGCCTGTTTTACATCTTGGTGGATCTCGTTCTGCCGTCATTTTTCCATCAGTTAATCTGTCCGCCTATTAGGCAGTCCACCCACTCAATTTAGATGCTGGTGGGTCTATGAACGATAGTACGTCTGTGTCAGGTTACAGATCAGGATACCACTAACCTGAAATCCCGTGCACAGCAGGGGCGATGTACGAGGCTTTACAACCCTTTCCCCCTTCCTGGTATGCCAAATACCACTCAAACAAGAAACACCATTTTGGGGAAAGGGAAAAAAGGGACAAAGAAATATAAAACAAAGACTCAGCAGTGTTGAACACACGGCGGGAGGGCTTCCCCTGACAGACGGGCTTCGGTTCTATTCTCTCTAACCAGAATGTCTAGTCCCATGTTTCCTGCAGCGAAACAAAAGAGAGAGACAGTGTAATACAAACGTTCTAAGTGTTTAGATAGTCTGTCTATAATGAGTTTATATGTGCATGCACTTACGTTCTACAATGCCACAATCATCCACATGCAAAAAAGAAAGAAAACAGGAAACGAGACACTCCTGTGTCAAGTATAGGAAATAGTCATTCCTCCAGATAATGAACACATTTTGTCTCTGATTGCGTAGCAGCAGAAGAACCAAAAACGAAGAATACTGAAGAAAGTACTGACCTGAACGATGCCCTTCAGATAAGACCAAATGTAAATTGTGCTCCTGCGCGTGTAAGCTTAAAGAGAAGGTTGCTTCAAAACTGCTTTAGCCTCTCCAAAATCCAGATAGAAACATACCGATAGCACTCCTGCGCTATCGAATAATTTATGTCAGAATGTCACTCAACCAAGTGAAAAAATAAAAATACAGGTCTCTGCACGCGCTCCTGCGCGGAAACAAACAGAAAAGAAACACGCTCCTGATGAACGCTTTGAAAAGCTCACCAACACGACGTGCTCCCTGCGTGGAAATAAAAGAAAAACAAAGCTTCTCTCGCAGTTGTGTGAACTAGCAGTTCCACACACGATGTGCTCCTGCGCGGAAAGGAGGTTCGATTTACGCTCGTCCGAGCGTTTACCAGGACTCAGCCCCACTCTAGGAATGCGCTCCAGCGCGGAAGTAGCAAGGCAGCTCCTTTCTGTTCTCCGACTCGAATTGTCAAGCACCGGACGATTTGAGTCCGGTGATTTAAATAGCTATGCAGCTGGTCCTAAAAGCAAGCCCCTCCCACGTCGGTGTTATGGGTGATGTATTCCATGATGTACACACCCAGAGCAAATCATTTCAACCATACCATCTTTCATACCTAGGGCTAAAGTTGTGTTTATGCTTGCTTTTTGCCCAAGGTCCTGACAGTCTGAGTCCCATCGTTTCTACCAGAATTTTTCTCCCATGTTGACAGCATCATAGGCAAAAGCGGCTGTCGGAGGGAGTTTAGCCAATTTTTCCGCTGGGCCTATTGCGATGTGCCTTTCCGTCAATGTATCTGTGGTGGTTAAACCTCCACACCTGAGTTGGCAGTTTCGAATGGGATATAAGGTAGATACTTGCTTTTTTTTCATTTTTCCACTTTCCTTTCTGTCATGAACCCGATCGTCCAAGTCCTTCCTTTGCTGCTGCTACTTGATCAAGAAGCAAATTAACCCCATCATCGCCGGAATCAATTAAGCTTCTTTTTTACTTGTTTTCTTTTGAAATGTCTGTTCACATTTGTTTTTTACTCATGCTGTTTTTAAATTTCTCTCACAAGCATTTTTTTCTATTGTGTAATGCATATGTGTATGCAATATTGTCATTTAGAAAATTTAAAGAAACACACCTGTATTAACATTTTCTTTTTTTCAAATTTGTGCAAGCTTCCATGACATGAATCAAAATTCATATTGTGTTCATACAGGTGTATTGAATTATTTTTGTAAACTATTAAATTAGAAACATATGCATTACACATTTTTTGAATAATTTAAATGTAATATAATTCAGTAATTGCACTACACAAGGCAAAATGTTTTAAAATAAAATAAAAGGAAAATCAATGTTAGTCTAAACTTAAATAATGTTTTTATTTATTTATGTCTAGTGCATTTTCTTTATTTTATTAAAATGTTTTAAGGTGTAATGCATATGTGCCTATTTTTTTCATTTATTAAGTTAAAATGAACAAACCTGCATTAACACTCTGCTTGCTAGATATTGAACTGTGCATGGCATCCAGAAATGCAACCATTTGTTGCATTTGGCAGGTTAGCCCCTGGATGGGATTCACTATCTCAGTCTGGCCTCCAGAAATGGTACGTAATAGATCAATAGCCTGCTCACTCAGCACAGCAGAGGTGACGGGGCAGGGGGTAGGATGCCTGTGGCATAGGAAACCCCATCCCTTTTAGGAGTGGGGGTTTGGCCAACAGGGGAGGAGCAAGAGGGAGGGTGGAGATGTGTCTCTGGGTGGTGGACAACGTTGAGGTTGTTACAGTTCCGGTAGGGTCTACCACTACTAGGGACTGGTCGCTTGTTTAGGTCTACGCTGAAGATGATGCTGTGGTGGCCTCCGTTCCAGTCCCCTCACCCTCCATGCTACTGTGTCCATGAGTGTCTGATGTTTCATCACCCAAAACACAGTGACCAGCTGCTTCCATGCCTTCTTGGCCAATATCTCCTTCGCATGCTCTTGAAGATGCTGTAAAGACATATAAAATTGTTTTATTGTAACTGTGTAAATATAAATGATCATGACATTTTTTCACAAAACTTTTTCTACATTTTTATATTTCACCTGCTTCAAGGCTTTTAAATGTCGGTTTATTTTTATCTTTATCTCCTGCAAGTAGAGAGAATCTACAGAAACCATTTGATCACAATTTAGTAATTTTCTATTAATGCTCCAAATTTACTTTTGATAATTTTTCTTCACTATTTTCAATTCTCTCCAGGAACTATTTTACACTTCTGAATGGTTCTGATTTGTTGTTTTGGATAGTGAACTTATGACACAAAAATTTAATATAAAACGAAAATCCCTTTGTACATTGTGTGTAAAAGGCAAAAAAGCAGATTAAAAAAAAAGAAATATGAATCAATGAGTGTTAATATTTACTGTAATGTTGAACCAATATTTGTATAAACTGAAAGCCTGTTTTTTTTGGGCATTTCACAATGGTAAAACATATTTTAATTAACTTAAGTATTTTTTAATTGGTAAAGTAATATTTAAACATTTATTCAGTAGTTACTTTGCATATTAATGTATCATGTCCTATGCATTTAATCCAAAAAGAAATCTTTTTTTAGTTTTAAATTACTTCTTCATCATAAGTAATTACATAGGGCTTGATACATTTTTAATCCACTTTAGTACAGATATAATTTTTTTAAAATGTTTCTAAAAAATCTCTGAGTTTATTTTCAGTTTGTTTTACCATTGTGAAAATAAATTACAGTCTGGCTTTCAATTTTGTCAAAAATTGGTACAACATTACATTAATTTTTAAATACATTGATTCATATATATTTTTGAATGTAAAAACGCAATTTACAATTTAAAAAATGTTCACTTTGATGCATTTCAAATATTTCTAAATAAGTAATTGTTTGTGCCTCATTTTGAGTTTTGCAGATGGGATACTCCAACATGTACATGACGGAATTTCCATCCGTCAAATTCCAAGTGCATTATAAAATATTGTCCTTGGAATTGGTTGGGCAAAATATCTATTTCGTTTTTGACAGAGCATTCCATTTGCAAAAGTCCCTTTAAGTATTCTATTTTCATTCATTATTGATTTATCATCTGGACATAACAAAGGACACCAAAATAATGATTCTGGTATGTGTTTCTCTGTCACTAATGTGTTCACATTTCTGTCATTATTTCAAAACTGTATGCCTGTAGAATTCCTTTTTCAATACACATACTGGCTTACATGCTCATTTGTGGATAAGACATCATACAAAATTGTCATTTTTAACATAAATTAAACGTTTTTTTAATTAAAAACATATTTTTGATATGTTTTTAATCAAAAATGTATCCATTTAATTTTATGTTTTTAGTAATTTTGGCTCACATGTTTAATATTGTTTGTTTATAATACTAATTCACAAATGTGAAGGTTGGAACATCCACTGTCTCGTAAGTGCATTTTATACTATTTCACTTGTAATAGGGGGAACGTAACGTCCTTCACAGTTGTGATGGAGCATCACACCTGACACACATAAAACATTTGGACTGTTTGGTACAACTGACCCTTATAAAATCGAACAAAATCATGCTTAATTTATTTTCTAGGCGGGCATGTGTTTGCTCAAAATAGTCCTTTGTAAGTGTTCAAAATTTCATTGGTATAATTTTTAACAATTTAAAAGAAACACATCATGATACACCTTGCGCAAAACTTACACCTTCAAGAACTATTCTTGTGCATTGGTATTGTGTGTCAAGCTTTATGTTGATTCCAAATTTTGTTGCTGTAATAAAAAATAGTTATTTAAAATGTAAAACACAAAAAAAACTTACCCCCTTCATACTGCTTTCTTGTTATCAGCTGCCCATTAAGCTGGGGATAGGCCACCTCAAGTCTGTGGGCCATTATGGGGGCAGGGTGAGGGGCACATGCTTTAAATGTTTGGAGGACTGACCGAGCTAGATTTCTGCTGACTACTTGGTCCAGCGTCATAGGTCCACCCATCTCTAGTGGCAGTTGATGCTGCGCAGCTTGTAGACCCCCAGGGTCTTCACCTTTTTGGCGATGGCTTTACAAATATCCTTCTTCTGATGGAAGTTGACTTGTATGGATACAAAAAATGGAAAAAAAACAGAAAGGTTTTGTGACTTTTTATTTTTGCTTTGATGTAGCACAATTTTGAGAAATCAATCAAAAGCATTTTTAAAATTTAAAACAGCATAGCTTTTATTTTTTTAACTTTTTTTATTTAAAAAAAACAAAAAAACAATTTTGTAGTAACCTGTAGAGTAACCTTATCCCTTGTTATGTGGTTATTTTACTAATCAGGCCAGTGACATAGTGAGATCATCTAGGTTGAGTTATTTGTCGGATTATAAAAATTTCAAAAATGTGTGTATATATATATATTCACTGAAAAAACCATAGGTTTTAGGGACAGTTATAGTTAGTTGGACATTGCACTCGTACAAAACCCGTGAAATTCCCCGGTTATAGTTAGTTCAGCTAACTATAACTCGCGCCCCCGCAATGCACTGCTGATGACGTCACATATTACATCACTCATGACATGGTCAGTGACATCACTGATGACATCACTGATGACATCTCAAATGACATCACTGATGACATCACTGATGACATCACTGATGACATCATCCAGTGACTGTGTGTTTCTGTAAAGTTTAAATATTTTTAATATATATAGGAAAAGACGTATTGAAGAATGAGTGGGTGTGTAAGTGTCTGTATGGATGATTTAGTAGGTGCGTGACTGACTCTATAAGTGAGTGATTTAACGTATCTTACTGAATGCATGGGTTAGTGACTAAACTGGATGAATGTCTGTATCCGTCTGTCTGTTGCTGTGTAAGTGGCTGCATGTGTTTGTGAATAGCTACATGAGTGTCTATATGAGTTATTGAATGCTTGTCTGAGTATCTGTATGGGTGCCTGAGTGTTTGTGTGGGAGGGGTGTGTGCAACTCTGTGCATAGATGTGTGAGTGGGTGATTCACTGGGTGGATGGTTTCAAGAGTGCATCTGTGATAGACTGTATGGGTGGGTAAGTGTGTGTAAGAGTGTGTTAGTGAGTGAATGTATGTCCCAGTGGTACATGTGTGAGTAACTACATATGTGAAAGGCAGTATATATGTGTGTTGGAGTATATAAATAGCTATAAGCAAGAGTGAGTGATTGTGATAGTGGCTGTATGGATGAGTGTGTGCTTGTATCAGTGATTGTATAAGAGCGTAACAATGTGCTACTATTTGTATGAGTAAGTGAGCTGGTGTGTGTATAACTGTATAGGTGAGTAAATGGCAGTGTGTTTAATTATTTGCATGACTGACTAGGTGTGTGAGTATCTCTATGGATGAGTGGCGTTGTTTGAGTGTCTATATAGGAGTAAGAGTGCATATGATAGTCCTGTACTGAGTGACCGTAAGTATGAGTGACTGTACGGGTGAGTGAGTGGATGTGTGTGTGTAGACCTAAGAATCAGTGAGTGGGTATGTAGTTATTGGTGTTGGAGTGTCTATGGTTTTGCGAATGGCAGTCTGTAATTTAGAGTGGGTGTATCAAAGGTTATATTAGGGTGTGAGGAGGTGCATCAGATTATCACGTGGATGATGTCATCAGTGATGTCATTTGAGATGTCATCAGTGATGTCATCAGTGATGTCACTGACCATGTCATGAGTGATGTAATATGTGACGTCATCAGCAGTGCATTGCGGGGCGCGAGTTATAGTTAGCTGAACTAACTATAACGGGGGAATTTCACGGGTTTTGTACGAGTGCAATGTCCAACTAACTATAACTGTCCCTAAAACCTATGGTTTTTTCAGTGAATTTCAAAGGTTTTTTAAATGCTAATTTGTAACTATAACGTGTCTGAAACCTATGGTTTTTCAGTGAATTTCAAAGGTTTTTAAATGCTAATTTGTAACTATAACGTGTCTGAAACCTATGGTTTTTTCAGTGAATTTCAAAGGTTTTTAAATGCTAATTTCTAACTATAACGTGCCTGAAACCTACCGTTTTTTCAGTGAATTTCAAAGGTTTTGTAAATGACAATTTTTAAATGTATTAATTGTTATATTAATTTTTTTCATACTGATTTAATACATTTTTAGAAACAATTTTTTTTTACATATTTTATTTTTAAATTACATTGTAATTACATTATACATTACATTACAAAAAATACTTTCTCAGAATGAATTACTTTAGTTTAAATACTTTGCAGATAGGCAATAGACTTTTAAGTACAGTAGTTACAGTTGTTGCAATGGGCAACACATTTTCAAACACAATGCAACATTCAGCTCAATGTGAATTTCTAGTTAAATGCAATTAGTTACTTTATGGATTACTTTTGTAACCACAGGACTGGATCCTAGATTCAGTCCTGGTACATCTCCTGTAAACAGTTGAGTAACAGCGTTTTGGTTACAGTCGTGATTTTTAAGGAATATTATTGTATTTTAAAAGTTGACACTTAGAAACTTTTTCTCATAGAATCACCAATGTTATCCTATGGAAGGAAATTCACTTAGCAGGTAAAAACTGTTATCGTTACTTTTTCTTACTCAGTGTTGGATCCTGGATCCAGCACTGGTGCATCTCCTGTAAACAGTTGAAAGAATGCGTTTAAGTCATACAGGCGATTTTTAAGGAATATTTGTAGTTTGTGAAAATCAACACTTTGAAACTTTTTGCTGAAAACCAGTCAATCTTAGCCTATGAAGGAAATTCAAGTTACCGGTAAGTACGGTTAAAATTACTTTTGAGGATCAGTACTGGGCTGAAAGATGCAGCACTGAGGTCTCTCCTGATAACAGGTGAGTAAATCGTAATTCGTATTTCGGCTGATTTTAGAGGAATATTTTAAAGTTCCAAAACTCCACACTTAGAAGAATTTCCAAGTGAAACCAGTCAATGTTAGCCTATGGAAGGAAATTCAAGTTACTGGTAAGTACGGTTAAAATTACTTTTCAGGACCAGTACTGGGCTGAAAGATGCAGCACTGAGGTCTCTCCTGATAACAGGTGAGTAAATCGGAATTCGTATTTCGGCTGATTTTAGAGGAATATTTTAAAGTTCCAAAACTCCACACTTAGAAGAATTTCCAAGTGAAACCAGTCAATGTTAGCCTATGAAGGAAATTCAAGTTACCGGTAAGTACGGTTAAAATTACTTTTGAGGATCAGTACTGGGCTGAAAGATGCAGCACTGAGGTCTCTCCTGATAACAGGTGAGTAAATCGGAATTCGTATTTCGGCTGATTTTAGAGGAATATTTTAAAGTTCCAAAACTCCACACTTAGAAGAATTTCCAAGTGAAACCAGTCAATGTTAGCCTATGGAAGGAAATTCAAGTTACTGGTAAGTACGGTTAAAATTACTTTTCAGGACCAGTACTGGGCTGAAAGATGCAGCACTGAGGTCTCTCCTGATAACAGGTGAGTAAATCGGAATTCGTATTTCGGCTGATTTTAGAGGAATATTTTAAAGTTCCAAAACTCCACACTTAGAAGAATTTCCAAGTGAAACCAGTCAATGTTAGCCTATGAAGGAAATTCAAGTTACCGGTAAGTACGGTTAAAATTACTTTTGAGGATCAGTACTGGGCTGAAAGATGCAGCACTGAGGTCTCTCCTGATAACAGGTGAGTAAATCGGAATTCGTATTTCGGCTGATTTTAGAGGAATATTTTAAAGTTCCAAAACTCCACACTTAGAAGAATTTCCAAGTGAAACCAGTCAATGTTAGCCTATGGAAGGAAATTCAAGTTACTGGTAAGTACGGTTAAAATTACTTTTCAGGACCAGTACTGGGCTGAAAGATGCAGCACTGAGGTCTCTCCAGATAACAGGTGAGTAAATCAGAATTCGGATTTCGGCTGATTTTAGAGGAATATTTGTATGTTTCAAAAATCAACACTTAGAAACTTTTTCAGCAAAAAGCAGGCAATGATATCCTATGGAAGGAAATTCAAGTTACTGGTAAGTACGGTTAAAATTACTTTTGAGGATCAGTACTGGGCTGAAAGATGCAGCACTGAGGTCTCTCCTGATAACAGGTGAGTAAATCGGAATTCGTATTTCGGCTGATTTTAGAGGAATATTTTAAAGTTCCAAAACTCCACACTTAGAAGAATTTCCAAGTGAAACCAGTCAATGTTAGCCTATGGAAGGAAATTCAAGTTACTGGTAAGTACGGTTAAAATTACTTTTCAGGACCAGTACTGGGCTGAAAGATGCAGCACTGAGGTCTCTCCTGATAACAGGTGAGTAAATCGGAATTCGTATTTCGGCTGATTTTAGAGGAATATTTTAAAGTTCCAAAACTCCACACTTAGAAGAATTTCCAAGTGAAACCAGTCAATGTTAGCCTATGAAGGAAATTCAAGTTACTGGTAAGTACGGTTAAAATTACTTTTGAGGATCAGTACTGGGCTGAAAGATGCAGCACTGAGGTCTCTCCTGATAACAGGTGAGTAAATCGGAATTCGTATTTCGGCTGATTTTAGAGGAATATTTTAAAGTTCCAAAACTCCACACTTAGAAGAATTTCCAAGTGAAACCAGTCAATGTTAGCCTATGGAAGGAAATTCAAGTTACTGGTAAGTACGGTTAAAATTACTTTTCAGGACCAGTACTGGGCTGAAAGATGCAGCACTGAGGTCTCTCCAGATAACAGGTGAGTAAATCAGAATTCGGATTTCGGCTGATTTTAGAGGAATATTTGTATGTTTCAAAAATCAACACTTAGAAACTTTTTCAGCAAAAAGCAGGCAATGATATCCTATGGAAGGAAATTCAAGTTACTGGTAAGTACGGTTAAAATTACTTTTGAGGATCAGTACTGGGCTGAAAGATGCAGCACTGAGGTCTCTCCTGATAACAGGTGAGTAAATCGGAATTCGTATTTCGGCTGATTTTAGAGGAATATTTTAAAGTTCCAAAACTCCACACTTAGAAGAATTTCCAAGTGAAACCAGTCAATGTTAGCCTATGAAGGAAATTCAAGTTACCGGTAAGTACGGTTAAAATTACTTTTGAGGATCAGTACTGGGCTGAAAGATGCAGCACTGAGGTCTCTCCTGATAACAGGTGAGTAAATCGGAATTCGTATTTCGGCTGATTTTAGAGGAATATTTTAAAGTTCCAAAACTCCACACTTAGAAGAATTTCCAAGTGAAACCAGTCAATGTTAGCCTATGGATGGAAATTCAAGTTACTGGTAAGTACGGTTAAAATTACTTTTCAGGACCAGTACTGGGCTGAAAGATACAGCACTGAGGTCTCTCCTTATAACAGGTGAGTAAATCGGAATTCGTATTTCGGCTGATTTTACAGGAATATTTGTATGTTTCAAAAATCAACACAGAAACTTTTTCAGCAAAAAGCAGGCAATGATATCCTATGGAAGGAAATTCAAGTTACTGGTAAGTACGGTTAAAATTACTTTGGAGGATCAGTACTGGGCTGAAAGATGCAGCACTGAGGTCTCTCCTGATAACAGGTGAGTAAATCGGAATTCGTATTTCGGCTGATTTTAGAGGAATATTTTAAAGTTCCAAAACTCCACACTTAGAAGAATTTCCAAGTGAAACCAGTCAATGTTAGCCTATGAAGGAAATTCAAGTTACCGGTAAGTACGGTTAAAATTACTTTTGAGGATCAGTACTGGGCTGAAAGATGCAGCACTGAGGTCTCTCCTGATAACAGGTGAGTAAATCGGAATTCGTATTTCGGCTGATTTTAGAGGAATATTTTAAAGTTCCAAAACTCCACACTTAGAAGAATTTCCAAGTGAAACCAGTCAATGTTAGCCTATGAAGGAAATTCAAGTTACCGGTAAGTACGGTTAAAATTACTTTTGAGGATCAGTACTGGGCTGAAAGATGCAGCACTGAGGTCTCTCCTGATAACAGGTGAGTAAATCGGAATTCGTATTTCGGCTGATTTTAGAGGAATATTTTAAAGTTCCAAAACTCCACACTTAGAAGAATTTCCAAGTGAAACCAGTCAATGTTAGCCTATGGAAGGAAATTCAAGTTACTGGTAAGTACGGTTAAAATTACTTTTCAGGACCAGTACTGGGCTGAAAGATGCAGCACTGAGGTCTCTCCAGATAACAGGTGAGTAAATCAGAATTCGGATTTCGGCTGATTTTAGAGGAATATTTGTATGTTTCAAAAATCAACACTTAGAAACTTTTTCAGCAAAAAGCAGGCAATGATATCCTATGGAAGGAAATTCAAGTTACTGGTAAGTACGGTTAAAATTACTTTTGAGGATCAGTACTGGGCTGAAAGATGCAGCACTGAGGTCTCTCCTGATAACAGGTGAGTAAATCGGAATTCGTATTTCGGCTGATTTTAGAGGAATATTTTAAAGTTCCAAAACTCCACACTTAGAAGAATTTCCAAGTGAAACCAGTCAATGTTAGCCTATGAAGGAAATTCAAGTTACCGGTAAGTACGGTTAAAATTACTTTTGAGGATCAGTACTGGGCTGAAAGATGCAGCACTGAGGTCTCTCCTGATAACAGGTGAGTAAATCGGAATTCGTATTTCGGCTGATTTTAGAGGAATATTTTAAAGTTCCAAAACTCCACACTTAGAAGAATTTCCAAGTGAAACCAGTCAATGTTAGCCTATGGATGGAAATTCAAGTTACTGGTAAGTACGGTTAAAATTACTTTTCAGGACCAGTACTGGGCTGAAAGATACAGCACTGAGGTCTCTCCTTATAACAGGTGAGTAAATCGGAATTCGTATTTCGGCTGATTTTACAGGAATATTTGTATGTTTCAAAAATCAACACAGAAACTTTTTCAGCAAAAAGCAGGCAATGATATCCTATGGAAGGAAATTCAAGTTACTGGTAAGTACGGTTAAAATTACTTTGGAGGATCAGTACTGGGCTGAAAGATGCAGCACTGAGGTCTCTCCTGATAACAGGTGAGTAAATCGGAATTCGTATTTCGGCTGATTTTAGAGGAATATTTTAAAGTTCCAAAACTCCACACTTAGAAGAATTTCCAAGTGAAACCAGTCAATGTTAGCCTATGAAGGAAATTCAAGTTACCGGTAAGTACGGTTAAAATTACTTTTGAGGATCAGTACTGGGCTGAAAGATGCAGCACTGAGGTCTCTCCTGATAACAGGTGAGTAAATCGGAATTCGTATTTCGGCTGATTTTAGAGGAATATTTTAAAGTTCCAAAACTCCACACTTAGAAGAATTTCCAAGTGAAACCAGTCAATGTTAGCCTATGGAAGGAAATTCAAGTTACTGGTAAGTACGGTTAAAATTACTTTTCAGGACCAGTACTGGGCTGAAAGATGCAGCACTGAGGTCTCTCCAGATAACAGGTGAGTAAATCAGAATTCGGATTTCGGCTGATTTTAGAGGAATATTTGTATGTTTCAAAAATCAACACTTAGAAACTTTTTCAGCAAAAAGCAGGCAATGATATCCTATGGAAGGAAATTCAAGTTACTGGTAAGTACGGTTAAAATTACTTTTGAGGATCAGTACTGGGCTGAAAGATGCAGCACTGAGGTCTCTCCTGATAACAGGTGAGTAAATCGGAATTCGTATTTCGGCTGATTTTAGAGGAATATTTTAAAGTTCCAAAACTCCACACTTAGAAGAATTTCCAAGTGAAACCAGTCAATGTTAGCCTATGAAGGAAATTCAAGTTACCGGTAAGTACGGTTAAAATTACTTTTGAGGATCAGTACTGGGCTGAAAGATGCAGCACTGAGGTCTCTCCTGATAACAGGTGAGTAAATCGGAATTCGTATTTCGGCTGATTTTAGAGGAATATTTTAAAGTTCCAAAACTCCACACTTAGAAGAATTTCCAAGTGAAACCAGTCAATGTTAGCCTATGGATGGAAATTCAAGTTACTGGTAAGTACGGTTAAAATTACTTTTCAGGACCAGTACTGGGCTGAAAGATACAGCACTGAGGTCTCTCCTTATAACAGGTGAGTAAATCGGAATTCGTATTTCGGCTGATTTTACAGGAATATTTGTATGTTTCAAAAATCAACACAGAAACTTTTTCAGCAAAAAGCAGGCAATGATATCCTATGGAAGGAAATTCAAGTTACTGGTAAGTACGGTTAAAATTACTTTGGAGGATCAGTACTGGGCTGAAAGATGCAGCACTGAGGTCTCTCCTGATAACAGGTGAGTAAATCGGAATTCGTATTTCGGCTGATTTTAGAGGAATATTTTAAAGTTCCAAAACTCCACACTTAGAAGAATTTCCAAGTGAAACCAGTCAATGTTAGCCTATGAAGGAAATTCAAGTTACCGGTAAGTACGGTTAAAATTACTTTTGAGGATCAGTACTGGGCTGAAAGATGCAGCACTGAGGTCTCTCCTGATAACAGGTGAGTAAATCGGAATTCGTATTTCGGCTGATTTTAGAGGAATATTTTAAAGTTCCAAAACTCCACACTTAGAAGAATTTCCAAGTGAAACCAGTCAATGTTAGCCTATGGATGGAAATTCAAGTTACTGGTAAGTACGGTTAAAATTACTTTTCAGGACCAGTACTGGGCTGAAAGATACAGCACTGAGGTCTCTCCTTATAACAGGTGAGTAAATCGGAATTCGTATTTCGGCTGATTTTACAGGAATATTTGTATGTTTCAAAAATCAACACAGAAACTTTTTCAGCAAAAAGCAGGCAATGATATCCTATGGAAGGAAATTCAAGTTACTGGTAAGTACGGTTAAAATTACTTTGGAGGATCAGTACTGGGCTGAAAGATGCAGCACTGAGGTCTCTCCTGATAACAGGTGAGTAAATCGGAATTCGTATTTCGGCTGATTTTAGAGGAATATTTTAAAGTTCCAAAACTCCACACTTAGAAGAATTTCCAAGTGAAACCAGTCAATGTTAGCCTATGAAGGAAATTCAAGTTACCGGTAAGTACGGTTAAAATTACTTTTCAGGACCAGTACTGGGCTGAAAGATGCAGCACTGAGGTCTCTCCTGATAACAGGTGAGTAAATCGGAATTCGTATTTCGGCTGATTTTAGAGGAATATTTGCACAATGGTGAAGGGAGGGGACGGGGCCTGAGGTGACATCTGTGCAAACGCGCCCCGTTGCGCGTTTTAAGTTGGGGGATTAAGTCCCCTTGAATCCTGAGGGTCCCTAGGGGCCAACTAGCCCACCAGGAACCTCCAATATGCGCCAGGGGGCTGCGTTGCAGAGACGTGTAGAGAGGCCACACCCCTTTTTACACCTCTCTGCAACGGAGCTCTGTGGCGCTTTCTGGATGTACCTGTTGGGCTAGTTGGCCCCAGAGACCCTCAGGATTGAAGGGATTTAATTCCCCATCTTAAAACGCGCCACGGGGCCTGTTTGCACACATGTCACCTGAAGCCCCGCCCCTCCCTTCACCACTGTGCAAACGCGCCCGTGGCGCGTTTTAAGTTGGGGATTAAGTCCCCTTGAATCCTGAGGGTCCCCGGAGTCCAACTAGCCCACCATATACCTCCAAAAGCGCCACAGAGCTGCGTTGCAGAGAGGTGTAAAGGGGTGTGGCCTCTCTACACGTCTCTGCAACGCAGCCCCTGGCGCATATTGGAGGTTCCTGGTGGGCTAGTTGGCCCCAGGGACCCCCAGTATTCAAGGGGAGTTCGTTCCCCTCTGCAAACGCGCCAGGGCGCGTTTGCAGAGTGGTGAAGGAAGGGCGGGGCCTGCGGGCCCGATCGTTTAAAAAAAAAAAAAAAATGTTGTCCCCTGAAGGGAGGCTGTGTGGCCCCCTTCCTTTTTCCTGTTTTTATGCCCTGGGGACCCCATCCCCCAGGGCCTTACCACCTTTTTTTAATTTTTAATCTAAAAAAAACGGGAAGAGGGCCGCGTGGCCCCCCTTCCCTGGGCCTGTATTGGCCCCGGGGACCCCATCCCCCGGGGCATGGCCTTTATTTTTATTCTTTGGAGGGGGCTGCGTGGCCCCCCTCCTCTGGCCATTTAAGGCCCCGGGGACCCCATCCCCGGGGACGGCCTTTCAATTTTTTTTAATTTTTTTAATTTTTCTTTTTTGGGGAGGGGGGCCGCGTGGCCCCCTCCTGAGCCACTACTTGCCCCGGGGACCCCATCCCCGGGGCTGGCCCTCTCCGTTGGGGACTGTGGGGGGTCCCCAATACCCCCACAGTCCCGCCGGCTCCCCACGTCCCTTGGGAGCCGGCATTGCTTTCCACATGGGGAGCAGCTGACATGCTGCTCCCCATGTGGAAAGCAATGTGCTTGGATATTGGAAGAGAGAGCAGGTTTCCCTGCTCTCTCTTCCAATATCCAAAGCAGTTTGCTATGGCAGGACGGGAGCCGCGAGGCTCCCGTCCTGCCATAGCAAGCTACAGTGTCCCGGGGGTAGGCACCCCGGGACACTGCAGGAGCCGGCCCTGGGGGTGGCGGTCCCCAGGGCCATCAAGGGCTCCAGGAGGGGGCCGCGCGGCCCCCTCCCTACATCAGCACAGCCCCGGGGAGGTGGTGGTCCCCGGGGCTTCGGGGTCCAAAACGGACCCCCATTTTAATTTGTTAGTGCCCCGGGAGGTGGCGGTCCCCAGGGCGTGTGGGGGGCTGGAGCCCCCACACAGGTTGTTAAATTAATTTAAAAAAGCCCCGGGGAGGTGGTGGTCCCCGGGGCTGCGGGAGGCTCAGAGCCCTCCCGCACCATTCTTTAAAAAGCCCCGGGGGTGGCGGTCCCCGGGGCTTGGGGGCCCTTTGAGGCCCCCCACACATTAAATTATCCCCCCACCATGCCCCCGGGACTTTGGCCACCCGGGGGCCAATTAACATCGAAGCGCAGGAGACCGCGCTTCGATTTTTTTTTTTTTCAACAGGATTCGCGCACCCTGAGCGCATCCTGCCGATTTTTATTTTATTTTTTAAATGCTTTTTTTTGCCCAGGGGGTCCTTGTGGGACCCCCTGAGCAGGCCTAGGGGTTAGGGTGTTTCTACCCTGCCCCCTTTGTGCGTTTTGCGCACTTGTTTCTTTTTTTTCTCGGCGGGATCCACGCACCCTAAGCGCATCCCGCCGATTTAAAAAAAAAATCTTTTTCTGCCCAGGGGGTCCTTGTGGGACCCCCTGAGCAGGCCTAGGGAGTCAGGGTGTTTCTACCCTGCCCCCTTTTGCGCTTTGCGCACTTGTTTCTGTCCCTCGGTTCTACCGAGGACAAAATGGCTGCCAACACTTCTTGATTTGGAGTGTTGACAGCCAATTAGCATGCAGCTCGTGATCGGGAGGGTACGCGGATCCGACGCGCCCATAGATATATATGTGATTTTAATTGTGAATTTCTCAGGAACTACTGAACGGATTTACACCATTGTAGCAAAAGGCACCAGTCTGAACCAAGGGCTACCTCTTTGCCAAATTTGGGGTAATTCCGTTCAGCAGTTCGGGCTGTAGCTGCGACTAAAGGTTCCTATGGAAAAATGAATGGGGAAAACGCGTTTTGGGACCCCCCTTTTTTCTCGGCCCCCGCTTGACGTATCACCCCGAGACTTTCAGGGTAGGAGCGAACCGGAGCGCCCCAACAAGTTGGAAGCTTTCGCGAAGATTCGTCAACCGGCGCCAACGTTATTGGAAATAGAATGTCGCGGATTTCCTATGGATAATAGGTTGTAACTATAACTATCTACTGGCGACCGCCAGTAGATAATATTCACTGAAAAAACCATAGGTTTTAGGGACAGTTATAGTTAGTTGGACATTGCACTCGTACAAAACCCGTGAAATTCCCCCGTTATAGTTAGTTCAGGTAACTATAACTCGCGCCCCCGCAATGCACTGCTGATGACGTCACATATTACATCACTCATGACATGGTCAGTGACATCACTGATGACATCACTGATGACATCTCAAATGACATCACTGATGACATCATCCAGTGACTGTGTGTTTCTGTAAAGTTTAAATATGTTTAATATATATAGGGAAAGGCGTATTGAAGAATGAGTGGGTGTATAAGTGTCTGAATGGATGATTTAGTGCGTGCGTGACTGACTCTACAAGTGAGTGATTAAACGTATCTTACTGAATGCATGGGTTAGTGACTAAACTGTGTGAATGTCTGTATCCGTCTGTCTGTTGGTGTGTAAGTGGATGCATGGATTTGCGAATAGCTACATGAGTGTCTATATGGGTTATTGATTGGTTCTCTGAGTATCTGTATGGGTGCCTGAGTGTTTGTGTGGGTGGGGTGTGTGTGACTCTGTACATAGATGTGTGAGTGGGTGATTCACTGGGTGCATGATTTGAAGAGTGCATCTGTGATGGACTGCTTGGGTGGGTGAGTGTGTGTATGGGTGTGTTAGTGAGTGAATGTATATCTGAGTGGTACATGTGCGAGTAGCTACATATGTAAAAGGCAGTATATATGTGTGTTAGAGTATTTAAATGGCTATACGTGAGAGTGTGTGATTGTGAGAGTGGCTGTATGAATGCGTGTGTGCTTGTATCAGTTATTGTATAAGAGCATAAGAATGTGCTAGTATTTGTATGAGTAAGTGAGCTGGTGTGTGTATAACTGTATAGGTGAGTAAATTGGTGTGTGATTAATTTTGTGCATGACTGACTAGGTGTGTGAGTACCTCTATGGATGAGTGGCGGTGTGTGAGTGTTTATATAGGTGTATGAGTGCATATGATAGTCCTGTACTGAGTGACTGTAAGTATGAGTGACTGTACGGGTGAGTGAGTAGATGTGTGTGTGTAGACCTAAGAATCAGTGAGTGGGTATGTAGTTATTGATATTGGAGTGTGTATGGTTTTGAGAATGGCAGTCTGTAATTTAGAGTGGGTGTATCAAAAGTTATATTAGGGTGTGAGAAGATGCATGAAATTATCACATGGATGATGTCATCAGTGATGTCATCAGTGATGTCATTTGAGATGTCATCAGTGATGTCATCAGTGATGTCACTGACCATGTCATGAGTGATGTAATATGTGACATCATCAGCATTGCATTGCGGGGGCGTGAGTTATAGTTACCTGAACTAACTATAACGGGTGAATTTCACGGGTTTTGTACGAGTGCAATGTCCAACTAACTATAACTGTCCCTAAAACCTATGGTTTTTTCAGTGAATTTGTAAGGTTTTTTAAATGCTAATTTCTAACTATAACGTGCCTGAAACCTATGGTTTTTTCAGTGAATTTCAAAGGTTTTTTAAATGCTAATTCCTAACTATAACATGTCTGAAACCTATGGTTTTTTTCAGTGAATTTCAAAGGTTTTGTAAATGACAATTTTTAAATGTATTAATTGTTATATTTATTTTTTTGATACTGATTTACTACATTTTTTTAAACTATTTATTTTTAGATATTTTATCTTTTAAATTACATTGTAATTACATTATACATTACATTACAAAATATACTTTCTCAGAATGAATTACTTTAGTTTAAATACTTTGCAAATAGGCAATAGACTTTTAAGTACAGTAGTTACAGTTGTTGCAATGGGCAACACAATTTCAAACACAATGCAACATTGAGCTCAATGTGAATTTCTACTTAAATGCAATTAGTTACTTTATGGATTACTTTTCTAACCACAGGACTGGATCCTAGATTCAGTCCTGGCACATCTCCTGTAAACAGTTGAGTAAAAGCGTTTTGGTTACAGTAGTGATTTTTAAGGAATATTATTGTATTTTAAAAGTTGACAGAAACTTTTTCACATAGAATCACCAATGTTATCCTATGGGAGGAAATTCACTTAGCAGGTAAGTAGTGTTATCGTTACTTTTTCTTACTCAGTGGTGGATCCTGGATCCAGCACTGGTGCATCTCCTGTAAACAGTTGAAAGAATGCGTTTAAGTCATACAGGCGATTTTTAAGGAATATTTGTAGTTTGTGAAAATCGGCACTTTGAAACTTTGCTGCTGAAACCAGACAATGGATTCCTATGGACGGAAATACAAGTTACTGGTAAGTACGGTTAGAATTACTTTTCAGGGTCAGTGCTGGGCTAAAAGATGCAGCACTGGGTTCTCTCCTGATAACAGGTGAGTAAATCGGAATTCGTAGTTCTGCTGATTTTAGAGGAATATTTGTAAGTTTCAAAAATCGACACTTAGAAACTTTTTCAGCAAAAAGCAGACAATGATATCCTATGGAAGGAAATTCAAGTTACTGGTAAGTACGGTTAAAATTACTTTTCAGGATTAGTACTGGGCTCAAAGATGCAGCACTGTGGTCTCTCCTGATAACACGTGAGTAAATCGGAATTCGTAGTTCGGTTGATTTTAGAGGAATATTATAAAGTTCCAAAACTCCACACTTAGAAGAATTTCCAAGTGAAACCAGTCAATGTTAGCCTATGGAAGGAAATTCAAGTTACTGGTAAGTACGGTTAGAATTACTTTTCAGGATCAGTACTGGGCTCAAAGATGCAGCACTGAGGTCTCTCCTGATAACAGTAAATCGGAATTCGTAGTTCTGCTGATTTTAGAGGAATATTTCTAAGTTTCAAAAATCGACACTTAGAAACTTTTTCAGCAAAAAGCAGACAATGATATCCTATGGAAGGAAATTCAAGTTACTGGTAAGTACGGTTAAAATTACTTTTCAGGATTAGTACTGGGCTCAAAGATGCAGCACTGTGGTCTCTCCTGATAACAGGTGAGTAAATCGGAATTCGTAGTTCAGCTGATTTTAGAGGAATATTTGCACAATGGTGAAGGAAGGGGTGGGGCCTGAGGTGACATGTCTGCAAACATGCCCTGTGGCGCGTTTTAAGTTGGAGAATTAATTCCTCCTCAATCCTGAGGGTCCCTAGGGGCCAACTAGCCCACCAGGAACCTCCAGTATGCGCCAGGGGGCTGCGTTGCAGAGAGGTGTACAGAGGCCACGCCCCTTTTTACAACACTCTGCAACGCAGCTCCGTGGCGCTTACTGGAGGTACCTGGTGGGCTAGTTGGCCCCAGGGACCCTCAGGATTGAAGAGGATTTAATTCCCCATCTTAAAATGCGCCACGGGGCCTGTTTGCACACATGTCACCTGAAGCCCCGCCCCCTCCCTTCACCACTGTGCAAACGCGCTCCGTGGCACATTGTAAGTTGGGGGATTAAGTCCCCTTGAATCCTGAGGGTCCCTGGAGTCCAACTAGCCCACTATGTACCTCTAAAAGCGCCACAGAGCTGCGTTGCAGAGAGGTGTAAAAGGGGCTTGGCCTCTGTACACCTCTCTGCAACGCAGCCCCCTGGCGCATACTGGAGGTTCCTGGTGGGCAAGTTGGCCCTAGGGACCCCCAGTATTCAAGGGGAATTCGTTCCCCATCTGCAAACGCGCCAGGGGATGCGTTTGCAGACTGCTGCAGGGTGGGGGCGGGGCCTCCGGCACGATGCCGGTCTTTTTTATTTATTTTTTTTAGTATGGGAGGGGGGCTGCGTGGCCCCCTTTCCCTTGGCCTCTTTTGGCCCCGGGGACCCCATCCCCCGGGGCATGAGGATTTTCATTTTTTTTTTAATTAAAATAAAATGGGAAGGGGGCTGCGTGGCCCCCCTTCCCTGGGCCTATATTGGCCCCGGGGACCCCATCCCCCGGGGCATGCCCTCTTTTTTATAAATTTTAAATATTTGGAGGGGGGCTGCGTGGCCCCCCTCCTCAGGCCATTTAAGGCCCCGGGGACCCCATCCCCCGGGGCCGGCCTTTCCGGGTTTTTTTTCCATTTTTTTTTTTTTATTTTTGGGAAGGGGGGACGCGTGGCCCCCCTCCCGGGCCACTACTTGCCCTGAGGACCCCATCCCCCGGGGCTGGCCCTCTCCTTTGGGGACTGTGGGGGGGTCCCCAATCCCCCCACAGTCCCGCCGGCTCCCCGCGTCCCTCGGGAGCCGGCATTGCTTTTCCACATGGGGAGCTGCTAAGATGCACCTCCCCGTGTGGAAAAGCAATCTTCTTTGAAATTTGGAAGAGAGAGCAGGTTTCCCTGCTCTCTCTTCCAAAATCCAAAGCAGTTTCCTATGACAGGACGGGAGCCGCGAGGCTCCCGCCCTGCCATAGCAAACTACAGTGTCCCGGGGGTAGGCACCCCGGGACACTGCAGGAGCCGGCCTTGGGGGATGGCGGTCCCCAGGGCCATCAAGGGCTCCAGGAGGGGGGCCGCGCGGCCCCCCTCCCTTCAATTGCACAGCCCCGGGGAGGTGGTGGTCCCCGGGGCTCTGGGGGTCCATAACGGACCCCCACATTTATTTTCTAAGTGCCCCGGGGAGGTGGTGGTCCCCGGGGCATGTGGGGGGGCTGGAGCCCCCCCACACAGGTTATGAAAAATTAAAAAAAGAAGCCCCGGGGGGTGGCGGTCCCCGGGGCTGCGGGAGGGCGGAGAGCCCTCCTGCACCATTTTTTTTATAAAGCCCCGGGGGGTGGTGGTCCCCGGGGCTTGGGGGGCCTTAGAGGCCCCCATATAAAACATAAACCCACCCCCGCATGCCCCCGGGACTTGGGCCACCCGGGGGCAAAATACAATCGAAGCGCGGGAGACCGCACTTCGATTTTTTTTTTTATCGGCGGGATCCGCGCACCCTGAGCGCATCCCGCCGATTTTTTTTTAAAAAAATGCTTTTTTCTGCCCAGGGGGTCCTTGTGGGACCCCCTGAGCAGACCTAGGGGGTCAGGGTGTTTCTACCCTGCCCCCTTTGTGCGTTTTGCGCACTTGTTTCATGTGTTTTTTTTTTTATTCGGCGGGATCCTTGCAACCTAAGCGCATCCCGCCGTTTAAAAAAAAAATGCTTTTTTCTGCCCAGGGGGTCCTTGTGGGACCCCCTGAGCAGACCTAGGGGGTCAGGGTGTTTCTACCCTGCCCCCTTTTGCGCTTTGCGTACTTGTTTCTGTCCCTCGGTTCTACCGAGGGACAAAATAGCTGCCAACACTTCCTGATTTGGAGTGTTGACAGCCACTTGACAGCCAATTAGCATGCAGCTCGTGATCGGGAGGGTACGCGGACCCTACTCGGCCATAGATATATATGTGACTTTACTTTTGATTTTCTCAGGAACTACTGAACGGATTTACACCATTTAAGCAAAAGGCATGACACTGAACCAAGGGCTACCTCTTTGCCAAATTTGGTGTAATTCCGTTCAGCAGTTCGGGCTGTAGCTGCGAATAAAGGTTCCTATGGAAAAATGAATGGGGAAAACGTGTTTTGGGACCCCCCTTTTTTCTCGGCCCCCACTTGACGAATCACCCCGAGACTTTCAGGATAGGAGCGGACCGGAGCGCCCCAACAAGTTGGAAACGTTCGCGAAGATTCGTCAACCGGTGCCAACGTTATTTCAAATAGAATGTTGCGGATTTCCTATGGAAAATAGGTCCTAACTATAACTATCTACTGGCGACCGCCAGTAGATAATATATATATATGTATATATATATATATATATATATATATATATATATATATACTTGAAGATGAAGGATCACAAGAAAACAGCAGCCAGCCAGAGCACAAATCTGGATCCCAAAGGATACAATGAGTCACAAAGAAATAAAATATCCAAGAAAGAAGTGACTCAAACAGATAGATTCACCAAAGAACAAAAATATATTTCCACTACAACGTTTCAGCTTCTGCCTTCCTCAGGTAGTACAAGATGGTTTGCTCAGTGGCTGCACAGATGACACAGCTGAATTTTCAAAAAGCATCATGAGTGAAGATTCCAATTGGAATGTGGAATCAATGCAGTCCTGAGAGCTCTTGAGATATGCAGTAATCAGATTGTATTATCAGTAATGTTCAGTCCATCTGGATGCAGTGATTTTAAACGGTACATCCAGAAGTTTTCTCTGGAGTCCAGTAGTTCTTCTTTGAGACATGTTCCACGGGGAAAATCTTCAAATCTGATAGTAAATGATCCACAAGGTTAAAATGATTAGCTACAGGCTGGTCAATTTTCTTATTAATTATTGCCGATTTGTGGTTCCTGAATCGTGTACGGAGGTCATTCACTGTTTGGCCTACATATTGTTTTTTACAGCTTTGCCGTTGGCACTGAATCACTTCATGGGCAAACTAGAGAACTGTATACTTGCTACTTATAGCATCAAACCACTGGTATGGCTAAGATACATTGATGACATATTTATAATATAGAATGCAGGAAGTAGAGCATTGGAACAATTTACAGCTTATATCACTCGTGTGCGTGTGCAGGTGCTTCTTTGCACGGGGGGTGTACCCGTGCAGTAAATAATCACTTGGTGATTCCGTGCCCAATGCGCACAAGAAGATGCACTTGCGGGGTGAGTTCGAAGAGTATTTATTGAACTCTGCAGCAAACAGTACGTGCTTCGGCAGTTGCCTTCATCACTGACAAAGGCGACTGCTGACACGCGTCTGTTTGCTGCAGAGTTTAATAAATACTCTTCGAACTCACCGCGAGTGCATCTTCTTGTGCGCATTGGGCACGGAATCACAAAGTGATTATATATATATATATATATATATATATATATATATATATATATATATATGTTATGTTATAAGGTTTTGTATAGCGCTCGAATACCCGAAGATGTCTTGGCGCTGTGCTGCATGTGGGCGATCAGTGAGGCAGGATGAGTTCCTAATGACCTAGGTTTAAGAAGATCCACACCTTTAATGCTTTTCTGAACTGTAGAAGTGTCTGGGAATTTCCCAATTCAAAGGGAGGGAGTTCCACAATTTAGCTTTAATGGCCACAAAGCTTTTACCACCCCAACGGGTAAATCTGAAATTGGGCATCACCATATTTTTCGAGCCCGAGCAATGTAGGAGTCTAGGAGGCGTATACCAGTTAAAGCGTTGCCTAAGGGCAACTAAGCCAATACTGTGTAGTGCCTTAAAGGCGGTGCACAAGGCCTTGAAAGCAATTCTTTTTTTCACAGGTAGCCAATGCAGTTGATTCAGTGCTATAAATGCTGAATGAAATTTGTGAGATTAAAAATGAGACGGGCTCTGCATTTTGTAGTGTCTGTAATGCCAGTATTAACGACTTCATTAAAAATAAGTGTATGGTGGGTGGAAATGGCCTCTGTTACAGGATGTAACACTTTGGGAGGGCATGGGTCATCTGGAGAACTCGATTTGGTAAGAGGTTCTTGACTTGTTCTTGGGATAAAAGAGTAAATTTAGAAAAGTGACATTGTGAGTCCGTTTCTAACTGGGGGTTATGTTTATTAACTGGTCTAGGTTCATTTGAGGAAAAAGTTGAGTAAACACTGAGTACTTTAGTCTGGAAGGTTTTTGCTAAGGTGTCACAGAAATCTTGGTTTTGGTTGTCTGATTGTGAACTATGTTTGATAGTGCCTTGACTGTGTTAAATAAGTCTTTAGTTGGATTTTTGGCTGATTCAATTTTTTCAGAAAAATAAACCGATTTGTTTGCAAAAATCATAGATTTATGGATTTTTAGAGCTTACTTATATCTGATTTTGTCTTCCTCAGTATAGTTTGATCTCCACTTCCGTTCTAGCTTATGGTAGATCATTTTGTTCTTTAAGATCAGGGGAATTCCATGGTGCTGAGGGTTTTTTACGTTGGCTGGTTGTCATGGTCCTGGGTCTAGCTTGTTTATGGCTTTAGCTAGCCAAGAGTGGTAATTTTCTGCCATTGTTTCAATGTCTGCTATCCGAGTGGAGTCAGAAACAGATAGGGAGTTCATTAGGCT
Source organism: Calotriton arnoldi (assembly GCA_963921515.1). Classification (NCBI taxonomy): domain Eukaryota; kingdom Metazoa; phylum Chordata; class Amphibia; order Caudata; family Salamandridae; genus Calotriton; species Calotriton arnoldi. The sequence goes on along the minus strand of CAWUFW010019043.1, from coordinate 23,086 downwards.
GGCAGAGTCTATTTTGTGCCAAGGCCGTGTTGGAAAGGGCGGTGGGGGAAAGGAAGTAGAGCTGGCCAGATTAGAGGGGGGAAGATTAAATAGTATGGCGTGGTGATCAGACCATACTAGTGGCAAGGCCTCTTGGAAATGGAGGGATGGTTGATCTGTAAAAATCCCATCAAGAATGGGTCCGGCTTCGTGTGAGACGGTATTAACTATTTGCTTAAGGCCGAAAGAAGATATGTAATCTACTAGGTCATTTACCTTCACGTCACTTGAATTCTCTAGTTGATCATTGAAATCACCAAGGATAGTGAAATTTGTGGTCTTAAATCGGGTTTCTAAGTAGGAACCTAATACTTCTAGGAAGTGAACCTTTGTAATGGGAGGTCGATACAGTAGTTTTCAATTAAAGGTATTTTTTCTGTCTAATTTTATTTTATAACAAGCGCTTCACATTCAGAATTTTGCAGAAGCGGAGTGCAGGAAATCTTAAAGATTTCCCTTGAAATAATTGCAATCTCCTCTGCGATCTATGCGGTCTGGGTGAAGGTTTTGTAACTGGGAGGGGTAGCTATAATTAGATAATTAGTTCCGGTTCTGAGGATGTATTGGACCAGGTTTCTGTTATAAATATAACATCTATCTTGTGTTTCTCAAAAAATCTTAAATTTTAGCACTTTTCAGCTTTTTTTCAGCATTTTTCAGCATTTTTACTAATGATCTTGCATTAATGAGGGCACAATTAATGGGATGCGCTATCAGTTGCTTATTAGCAGTAGGAGTTGGTGAGCTGCTTTTATTCATATGAGGATTTAGCGTAAAGTGGCACGCTGGACATACTATGTTTTTAATCTCAAAACCTGGATGGAGGATGATGCAAGTTTCGAACTTATCAGTTGGCTGCATTAATATGAGGTAATTCCTTGAGTACACTATCCTGCTCGTGTAGTCTGGTATGAAACAGGAAGGGGAGCTGGCACTGGTCGTTATCCGGCCACGGAGGGACGCAGACGGGCTTACCTTTAGCACACCTTCGGTGCGCCCGCTGCACGCGTCCGATGCGCATCCGGACCGTTATCTGTATTTAACGTGGAGGTGGGGCGAAAACTATTACGCTAACCCCCAGATGGCAGCATGCAGGCAGATGTGAGGGTGTGTATGGTGACTTCCTCTGCTCAATCGGTTGGCCCGCAGCAGACCAGGAAGTCAGTGGGAGCAGGTACGTTTAAAATTATTAAAAGTAACTTTAGGGTCTATGGTAGAACCAACTTCAATCACACTATTTGAAAGTAAAACGCTGTGCCTTTCTAACGCGCCATAGAAAGCGCTACAGTGCCAGAGCCTACATGGACTGATCGCTGCACGTCCGGCCCATCATCTGTATTTATTGTGGAGGTGTGGCGAAAACTATACCCCCTGATGACAGAGTGCAGGCGGAAGTGAGGGTGTGTATGGTGACTTCCTCTGCTCAACCGGTTAGCCCGCGGTGGACCAGGAAGTCAGTGGGAGCATGTAAGTTTAAAATTATTAAAAGTAACTATAGGGCCTATGGTACAACTAACTTCAATCATGCTATTTTAAAGTAAAAAGCTGTGCCTTTCTAACGCGCTGTAGAAAGCATTACAGTGCCAGAGCCTATATATAATTTGTATTATAAATATGTTTTCTTTTTTAAATCAACATAATGTCATAATGTTAATATTGTAAATTTAAAATGAATTTTTTAAATAGATATATCGAATACACCCCAAAAACAAAAGGGCGCCAAACACACAACACTTGCTAATGTTGTGGTGTTCCAAAATTTAAATGTGTTTAAAAATAAACACCATAATTTTTCTATGTAAATAAAAATAAACAGAAACTTCACTTCAATCACTACACAGGAACATTCAAGCCTGTGTTTAAATAAACAAAAAGTTAGTCATAATTACATTTTCCTTTAAAACATGTACCTTTTCCTCTGGTAAACCATACAGCTTTCTGTACAAAGACATGTGCTCATTTGCCAGCACCTCCAGCTCATCTAGTGAGATGTTTGGGGTCCTGTCTCTTGCTTTGCCAGGCATTATAGCACCCAAAGGTAGGAAACATCAGCAACAGTTGAGGTGGTGTTCTTGGTGGCACTGTTAGGAGGCAAGTGAGCTTTTTTAAATGAAACGTACAGCTACACGACATGCGAGACTGTCATCGAAAATGGGCACATCCGTTGGCTTTTGTACATTGCTTTCACACATGTTAGACTATGGCTGTGTCCGTCGTGGAGTTTCACACTCATTACCCCATCAACTTCTGCCGACTTCTGTCTACTTGAAATTGTCCTGACAGCGAGGTCAGGCTTCCGCCATTTTAGATAGTTAAATAATGTGTTTGTGAATGTTAAGTGTGTCACCACCACTCAAATTGGTGGCTAGTTTGTTTAAATATACAAAATGTTAATGTTATTTATTTGTTTTGCCTAAAATGCATTATGTGGTGCGTTACTGTGGTTAAATGCAATAGTTGCACAGTTGTATATATACTACAGTTGACGGAATTAAAAATGTTTTATTTACAAATTTCTATAAAAAAAAAATAGACATGTCAAAAATGTAATTTAAAAGAAAACCTAAAATAAATGTAGTGTACAATTTGTTAAAAACAAACACATTTTTGGAAAAATAAATGAAATTTGTGTTTTATTTAAAAAATAGGTTTGCAAAATGTATAACAATTTAACCCTTTCCGTGCTCATGACGAGCTCAGCTCGTCATGCTGCGCTGTAGCGCTGTGCGCATGACGAGCTGAGCTCGTCACGACCCCACCCGCGATCGGAATGTCCAGCATACGAGCGGAATTCCGATCGCGGTCAAGGGGTTAAACAAATTTAAATGCAGACATATGAACCAGGTAGAGTGAGAAGACGACGGGCTCAAGTTATGAGACCATTTCCAAAACTTGCCAACATGGACGAACGGGATATAATCAAAGAATTCAGATTAAATAGGCAACCTATTCTTGAATTATGGTATCAGCTGGAGCCAGATCTTCTGCCTCGCAATAGGAATCCCACATCAATTACACCAACAATGAAAATAATGGCAGTACTCCATTTTGCGGCCACAGGATCATTGCAATATACTCTTGCAGTGTCTGGTGGAATGTCACAAGCAACTTTCAGTGGTGCGCTACAAGAGGTTCTTTCTTCAATGATGAGACACAATGTGAAGGGAGATTTTTATGCTTTGGGTCGCCTACCACATGTGGTTGGAGCAGTTGATGGCAGACATATTGCCTTGGTGCCACCACACGCTAGAGAACAAGTCTACCCCAATAGAAAAAACTTCCACTCAATCAAAGTGCAAGTTGTCTGCTTACCAGATTTGCACATCACAAGTGTGTGTGCGTGTTTTTTCAGGATCAAGACACGATTCCTCTGTCTTATGGAACAGCACCATACAACTGCAAATGTCAAAACTTGGACCTGAGAGGGCCTGGCTTGTTGGTAAGTACAATCTGGCAATATAATTTTTAGTTAATTTCAAGTTTAATTATCAAAATGAGTATTACATTTTTTGGCTCATTTTGTTTTTTTTGTTGCATATAATAGACTCAGCTTATTCTAACCGACCATGGTTGTTAGCAATACTGAGGAATCCAACAACTCCAAGGTAAGTCCGCTTCAATAGGCCCCTTTTAAGAGCGCGGAGGCCAGTGGAGCGAGATTTTGGACTCGTAAAGGCCAGATATTGATGTCTGGATAAGACTGGTGGAGCCCTCCTATACTCACCCGATAAGGTGTGGAAACTCACCATGGCATGCTACATAACATAGCCCTGCGGTGAACATCCCATACATTTCAGAGGAAGGAAACCATGATCAGCCATCGGGTGAGGACGTTGAAATGCCAAATGAAAATGATAGTGGTGAAGAGGAAGGAATAGATTCACTGCAAGATGTTATTGATAACTTCTTCACATGAGTGCAAGTATATATTTACATATTATTACATTCAATTTTAAACCAAATTTTAATCTAATGAAAATAAAAGCAGTGGTAGATAATTTTAGAAAAGGCAAGTTAAGGAAAATCAAGGGCAAAGATGTTTGTTGATCTAAGTTTTGACACATTGACTACTGTGTTTATTTACATTGTTTATCTATGATTGTTTTTAGAAAATTTGTCCTCAAAATTAATCATTTATAATGTGTCTAATTTGTAGTGTAAAATAAAAAATTATTTTTCTTTTAATCAGTTTTAGGTACCTTCACCATGTTATCTTCATTTGGACATTTCAAAGTTCTGACATTTACAGTTATATGCTTTTGTTGCAAAGCACAAAGGGAATATGGGTTGAGCCTGTGAAAGACACACACGCACAGTTTGGATGTTCATATCTTGTACAAAGACAACTTGCACAGTGATTGCATTGGAGTTTTCAAGATTGCATTTGACTTGTTTTCTGTTGAATGTTGCCTATTTAATCGGAATTTTTTGATTGTATCCTGTTCTATGTAGGCAAGGTCTGAAACTGTAAAAGAAAATATAGCATGAAATATTTGGGTTATGCATGGGTTCTAATGTATTTGAAAATTATGAAGAACAATTCTTTATTCCAATTTAATACAATCATACTTTTTGATTTGTTGTTTTTGTTAATCGTCATTTTTTTAAAATGTGAAAAGCATTACCTGTAATTCATTTAAGAATATACAATCTTTTTAATTTTAACTTTTAAAAATGTATGATGAAACAAAACATTGAACAAATTGAGAAAAGAAATGCAACACTAGTAATTGAATTTATAATTTTTTTTTCATTCAACGAAACGAAATAAAAAAACAAGATGAAAAATAAAAACACAAACAAAAAATAAAAGTCAATCATGGTGAATGAAACTATTATTGAAGAGCCAAAATTGTTTGAAATCCAATGTACAAAATTCAACCAGCATCAAAAAGGTAAATGTGTACAGACAATAGTTCACAGTGTAAATGCTAGTCACACACTGGAGGAAATTAGATTTGCATCTCTTGCTGGTGGTGGTGGAGATCTTGCCACCCTATCCTGCTTGTCTGGATGAACGTCCCCTCCTGAGAGGGACCGGTGGATCCAAAGTTGTAGGGACTGAGGTAGGTGCAGGTGTTTCCTCTTGTGGCAAGGCCTTCCTTTCTGTGGCTGAGGCAGATGTAGTAGGCCTAGATGTTGTTGGACCACAGAAAGGGGAAGGCGTTGCTGGAAAAGACCTGCACATATGGATCAAACTATTCTGCAGCACCCTAGTCAGGGAGCCCAAATTCGAGTTGAGATTTTCCATCTGAACATTTTGCTCCCTCTGCAACTGCTTCATCTCCCAACGCTCTGTAAGGACCTGGCCCATCATGTCTTGGGACTGATTGAGGGATCCCAAGACTTGGTTGATGGTGGCCTCGGTACAATGAACCCAGTGGCCGCACTTTACTGGCCCTCAGATTCCCTCCCATGAACCCTACACCTACCCCACTGTGCCCTTGACCCAGTGTGCCCCATCCCAATGGGTCCTAGCTGAACTAGAGGTGGTGGTGGTGTTGGATCAACAGCAGCCAGGACTGAGGGGACCAATATTGGAGTGATGTGCCTTTGGACACAGGAAGTGGAGGTATCCAGAGGCTGAGGTGTGGTAACAGCTGGGGTACGAGGTGTAGGTGTGGGCTGAATGACACTCACTGGAGCTGTCTGCTCAGGAAGACAACCTCATCATCCGACTTGCAGTAGTGGATTCCTCACTGAAGGCTTGTTCCTGGTCTGGAGTGGAGGTATCATCAGTAGCAGTGGCAGATGGTTCTCTGTGTACTCTGCGTGTAAGATCTATAATAATAAAAAAATAAAAGTCTGGATTGTACATCAAATGAGTTCGAAGTAAAAAATGAAGCAACATAAAAGGAAAAAGAAAATTAATATAATTAGTATACCTTTCAGTAGTATTATAATAATTTACAAAAACAGTTTAAATTACACACATAACTACTTCAAAAAAGCAGGTAGAATGATGTCCTGAAATGAAAAACAAAATAGAAAGTATACATAAAATATACAAAACATTCAACACAGTACAGAGGTTAAATGAGAAAAAAACAATTCCAAGGCCGAGCAAGGTAAAAGTTCTGAAAATTTAACAACTATGGGGCCGATTCCGATCTCGGCCGGTAGGGCTCCGAATCGGATTCGGCTTTACCGGATCCGATTCGGAGCCCTGTTTCCCGACCGAACCGTACACGGGTCCGGCCGAGCGAGTACGATGCGAAATCTCCGACCGACTCGTCCGGGCGTCCCGACCGCTCCGACCGACTCGCTCCCGGCTCGAACCGCTCCGACCGACTCGCTCGGACTCGACTCGCACCGCGCAATGGAGACGTTTCCCGGCCGGGTAAGTACGATGCGCGCCGCGGGCGAGTCCGACCGAGCCGCGCACTCCGGCTCGTAAGAGCTGTCGGAGCCGTACTTTGGGGGTCCGTGTCGGACCCCCCTGTACGCGTAGCCGCGCGAGTCGCACACAGGGGGGACCCATGGGTCCCCCTACCTGTGCGTGTACGGCGCGAATCGCTTCGCCGCGTACCCGCTGTAGGGGCGCCCTTGTCCGACTCGCACCCATTGAGTCAATGGGAGCCCGCGTACGCGTTGTACGACCGGCTCCCATTGACTTCAATGGGAGTCCGACCGACTCGAGTCCGATAACATACGGACGCATCGTACTCGTTCGGTCGGACTGCACGGGTCCGATTCGGTCGGAAATCTCTCCGGGTCCGGCTCGGTCGGAGAAATTTCCGGCCCGAATCGGAATCGACCCCTTAGAAGGATAAATAGCATTAGTCATCATATAAACATTGCAAAGTACATTTATTTAAAAAAAACTTATATTCAGCATAAAAAATAACATACATTAACATTTTTAGGTAAACAAACTTTAATTTGTGAAACAAACAACATCAATTCAATAAAATAACAAGAAAATGACAACATACAAAATTAAACAAAAAAATATTTCAAAACATAGCATAAAATAGAGATTGAGAAATACATAACATTTTAACATAGGTGAAAATATGAAAGGAAAGAGAGAGTGACCAAAATAACATTACAATATTATTTTGACAAAACAGAATAAGGCATCATGGTAGTTGTAGTCATTTCAGGTAAACAATAACAATACTTGCAAAATTGTACGTTAAGCATACCTAGTAAAAATATGCAGCAAAAATAAACAGACATTTACAATATAAAAACACATGTTATTATGTGAAAAAACACTTCCAAGCATCATGTGAAATTTAATGGAGATTGAAACCTGTAATATTAAACACAACAAAATACATTCTAACAAACAAAAAAAAACATGAAGAAAAACACACATATTGACAAAACATATTAACAATTTGTAAGATGAGAGAAACAACGAATAATGCAGCACGTTTCCAAAAAAAAAACCAATAAACAATTATGTATAGATTTATATGTTTAACCCCTTCGATGCGCGTGACGAGCTTAGCTCGTCATGCTGCGCGATAGCGCTGTGCGCATGACGAGCTGAGCTCGTCACGACCGCACCCGCGATCGGAATGTCCAGCACACGAGCGGAATTCCGATCGCGGTCAAGGGGTTAAAAAAGGTCAAAACACATTAGCAAAAGCTAAATTAAAACCAAAAACGACATTTAGGTTTAGTGACACATTCAAAACTATAACTTACCAGTCTCCACTCCACCAGGGATTCCTGTCAAGCTTTCAGGATGTAGGGTCTGGAAGACCTTCTCCTACCAGGGATATATTTGTAAGGGTATACTGAGGGAACCACCGCCAGTCCTCTTGGCCTTCCGGTGACACTTGAAGGCCAGGGAACACACTATGCCCCACAGGTCGTTCCACATCTTTCTCATTCCCTACTGTGGCACAGGCTGCTTGCTACAGCATTCACTCTACCAACTATTCTGGCCCACATTTGCCTTTTCTGAGCTACAGTTGTATTTTGTACTTGGGCTCCAAACAATTGTGGCTCTACTCTAATAATTGTATCCACCATGACTGACAATTCTCCCTCAGTAAAATGTGGATTTCACCTTCCTGCCATTATCAAATAATACAATTACATATATTTAATAGCCCACAACAAAAAATGAACAAGAGACAGAAAGCATAATGTTGTGGTTTTCACTCATGACATCCATCTGGCTCTTTAGCTATGTTGCTGAGTAACCACTGCATTCTCTTTGGAATGCTATGAGCTGAGAGCCAGTTGGAGGCTGAGCTGCTGTTGGACTGGTGGTCCTTTAACCTACTTGCTGAATAAACGCTTAATTTGGATTTACGGCCTGCGTGGTGATCTCATTTTAACATTGGCGATGACTACCTGCTGGGGACAGGTATTTGTGGACCACTGGTTTCCCCAAGAACCTACGGATTATCGGAGGATTGTGCACACGGAGGACTGCCTTCTGATGTTTACTACTGAACTGCTGTCTTTACACGAATCGTGTGTGATTCCCCCTCAGGGCTGCAGACATTCAGAATTAGTCGTTTTGGATACTACTTTGGGGAGAAAGGGAGTGCATCTGGCGTTGAGCCGTTACCTGGTTAAGATTTGAATATCGCGAGCACGCGACCACTGCACACAACTCCTCTTTCGACGCGCGCCTTCAGTGACGCAATAGTGTTCTCAGAAGCTTCGTGCCTGCTGAACGTGCGTGGCTCGCACTTCATTACATTCTGGGCAGCTGGCGGCATACTTCGTTCCTGTTCCGATTCTGATTCCAACTCAGTGGTGTATCTTGTAGATTTCTGGCATTGTGGCATGGGCATTGGCATCAACAGCACTTCCGGGGCATAGCTTAGCCTTCCGGTGAAGTGTTCATCCCCAAGCATGCACAGTGATGCGCACACCATTTCCTTGTTTGTGCTAATCTCCTGAGTGTGCGTGGTGATCTCCTGGGCATGCGTGGTGATGCGCCCACCACTTCCTTGTTTGTGCTAATCTCCTCAGTTTGCGCGGTGATTTCCTGGGCATGCGTGGTGATGCGCACACCATTTTTATTACGAGCTCATCTCACACGGGTGTGGTGATACACACACCTGTTTTTGTTTTGGATATTCTTTCGTTTTGTGAGCTGCGCGGTGATGCGCACACCAATCTATTGGAATCTTATTTAATTGAAAAGGAACAATGTGAGTAGTGCGGTGACGCGCACACCCTATGGAATTTTAATTCTAGTAACAATATGTATATTACCTCATACATTATTGCTAGTTTTGTGTACCAGAACTTGTGAATGGTTTATTCATTTTTCCACTAACTTTGGGTACTATTAATTCGTTTTTTTTTTTTCTGGCTTTCATAAATTCTTATTGCTGGTTATCCTCCTATTTATAGGTACTACCTGTTGTTGCTTGGCACATACACCATGGCATCATCTAGCATGTCCCAGCCACCACAGTTTCTCTCTGATAAAGGTGAACCTGTCTTGCCTTGGAACAGGTGGAAACTCTTATTTGATTCATACTTACTAGCTATTGGTGGTGAGAAATTTTCTGCCCTCAGGAAGCAAGCAGTTTTGCTGCATAATTTAGGGATTGACGGCAGACGTGTGTATGAGAGCCTCGATGAGATTATTTTGGTACGTGGTGAAGGTGAACCGGACAATGTATTTGATATGTCGGTCATGATGTTTGAAAGACATTTTGGTGCTAAAATAAATGTTATATTAGAACGGCACAGGTTTTTCACAAGGGTTCAGGGTAAGCAAGAAAAAATTGGGAGTTATGTAGCAACTTTGAAGACTTTAGCTCACACTTGTGAATTTGAACAACTCACTGATTCTCTGGTCAGAGATCAGATTTAAGATGCACTAATGATGTGAGAGTTCAGCAAAAACTTCTTGCAAAAAATCCTGATCTTAAGGAAACTATAGCTATTGTTGAAGGTCTAGAAAATACCAATATGTGGGTACGTGAGATGAGGGATGATAAGAAAAATGTCCTATCCACTGAAGAGGTTGTCGTTCATGAGCTAAAGAAGGATGGTGACAATAGTACTAGTGACAAGGGTGGTGATGTAAAAAGACAAGGGAAACCATGAAGTGGGCAAGAAAACCTTTGGAAGTGAACACCTGAGTGGCGGGCGCTTCTCTGGTGGTTTGAAGTGTTTCAGGTGTGGAAGTGATGGACATTTGTCCAACAGTCAAAGTTGTTTTGCAAGATTTGCGGTGTGCAAGAATTGTGGAAAGAAGGGACACTATGCCCGTGTGTGTCGCAGTGCCAAGAGTCAAGCGGTGCATTGTGTGGAAGAAGAGAAGAAATTTGTGGTGAGGGTAAGAGAGGATGGAGTAATTGATGGTGACAGTTTGGAGATGCCTGAATGTGACATCATGGTTGGTGGTAAACAGTTGTCAGTTTTGGCTGACTCTGGATCACCTTACAGAATGGTAGGAGATAAGAATTGGGAAACTTTATTTAACACGGAAGATATTGAACTCTCTCCACCTGATATTAACCCGGTGGGGTATGGTGGCATGAAAATTGATGTGTATGGGTATGATGTGATGAAGATACAATTCAAAGATAGAGAAACAGTAGGAAAAGTTTATGTTGCTAAGAGAGGAGATAACTTGCTTGGGTGGAGACACCAGAGAGACATGGGCATTACATTGAATCCCAATACCCCTGAAAAAGTATTGTTGTTGTCCACTTGTCAACTGCCTAATGATATATGCTCCCAATTTCCGATGGTATTCAGTGAAAAGCTGGGTTTGTTAAAAAACTTTGAGCATAAAATTGTCTTAAAACACGGAGCTCAACCTTTTGTATGAAAAGTAAGGAAAGTGCTGCATTTGATGATGGAGTCTTTGGAGCGAGAAATCAAGAAACGTCTTGAAGCTGGTGTTATTGAGGAGATCGAGAGTTCAGAATGGTTGGCTCCAATTGTTTTGGCACCCAAGGATGGTGGGAAAAATGTTAGGATGTGTGTGGACTTGAGGGGACTTAATAAACACATTTGGGTGGACAGACAACCCTTACCTAAAATTTCGGAGACTCTAGCACTAATAAAAGATGCAAAGTTTTTCAGTGCGATGGACTTGTCCTCCGCCTACCACCAGGTGATGCTTCATCCGTGTTCTAGGCATCTCACATCGTTCGTCACACCTATGGGTGCATTCAGGTTCATCCGTATGCCTTTTGGATTAGCTTCCGCAGCTGCTTGCTTTCAAAGGGTCATGCGCAAGGTACTAGAGGGCTTACATAAGGTGCTAATTTTCCAGGATGACATATTGGTCTATGGTCAAGATGAACATGAGAATGACAAGCAGTTGCGGGAAGTCCTTTCTCGTCTACAAAATGCAGGACTTGTGATCAAGAAAGAAAAATGCAAGTTTCGTGTGACGTCGGTAAGTTATCTTAGACATACAATCTCGGGAGAGGGGATCAGTCCCAAATTGGACTTGGCTGAGAGTGTTGTGAAAGCACCTGTACCTTTGGATAAAGACCAAGTACGATCTTTCCTGGGACTAGCAGAGTTTTCTTCAAAATTTGTCCCCAATTTTGCTAGTTTATCTTTACCTTTGAGATAATCATTGAAAAAAAATGCAAAGTTTGTGTGGTTGCTGGAGTGTGCTCTTTCTTTTGACAGCATCAAGAAAATCATAGGAAGGGTGCCTACTCTTGGGCACTTCGATGCTTGCAAGAAAACAGTGTTGACAACAGATGCTAGCATGAGTGGTTTGGGGGCAGTTTTGTCCCAAGTTGTTGATGGGTAAACAACGATTGTGGCGCTTGCTTCCTGCTCACTCTGTGGTGCTGAGGAAAGGTATTCTGTTGTGGAACGCGAAGCGTTAGCTGTAAACTGGGCAATTCACCATTTTAAGTTCTTCCTGTGGGGTATACCCATACTTGTTAGAACAGACCACCGACCGTTATGTCAGATCTTTTCATGTAGAGATGCTGAGAATTTGTCTCCACGTATCAAGAGATGGATGGAAGGACTGACTGAATTCAACTTCAGAGTGGAATATGTGCCAGGTTCAAAAAACCTACCAGCAGACTGTTTGTCTAGGATGCCCTTAGATCAACAGGGTGGTGGAGTTGAAGATTCCTTAGTGGCGTGAGAGTGTGAATCAGCTGTTGATGCTGATGAATGGTCTCAGGCATGCCCAGAAGACAGGGATTGGGAAGAACTGAAGAATTGGGTTGTCAAGGGTTGGCCGGCTGATCGGGATGTGCCAGACTCTTTGAAGTGTTTCATGAATGTGAGAGATGAGTTGTGCATAATTGAAGAGAAACTGTTGAGGGGACAAAGCGTTATCCCACCCTGTGGTATGTGGGGTAAGCTGATAAATTTAGCGCATGAAGGACATTTAGGCAGGAACTTGACCAAAGCCAGGGTCCATGAGTGGTATTGGTGGCCAGGTATGGATCGGCAGATTGAGGAAGTTGTGAAAGATTGATGGGAATGTGCGAACAGTGACAAAAGTAAGAAAACAAATACTGTTCCGTTGTCACCAGTTGAGATTCCTGTTGAACCATGGTCCAAATTGGGGTTGGACATTGCTGGACCTTTTGAGCTATTGGGCTATGATGAACGTTATGTGTTATTACTTGTTGACTACACTTCAAAATGGGTTGTAACTAAGTGTTTATCTTCTGTTTACACTGGGACAGTGATGGAATTTCTTTCTGAAGAATTCTCCAGAGAAGGGGTGCCGAAATGTCTCATCACTGACAATGGGGTGCAATTTGTATCTCATGAGATGTGTTCCTTTCTTAAGGAGTTATCTGTTAAGCACTACAAAACTGCGTTATATTCACCGCAGGCCAATGGTCTGGCAGAAAGTATGAATAAAATTGTGAAGAGTTGTGCTCAGAGAGCCTTGCAGACTAGCTCTTCTCTCAAATCTATGCTTAGGGAGACTTGGTGGGCTCACCGTAATACCCCCAATTGTGTGACTTTAGTATCACCTTTCTCTATCTTGAGAGGCAAGAAGCCACATGATAAGTTAAATCCTGAATGGTTGAGGTTGAGCCTTGGTGTGTTAGGTGAGAGTCATGTTGGGAGTCAACCTGTGTCCAAGGGAAATTTCCAAGCCAAGAGATTGATTCATCAAGAGAATTACAAGGCCAGATTTGATCTCAGGAATGGGGTTTGTGACAAGAGTTGGTGTGTGGGGGGAAAAAGTGCTAAGGCCTCGACATGCCTCCAAGATATAGGGGAAAGCTTATTCCAAGCTTCTGGGCTGCATTAGCTACAAAGCTTTTTCCACCCCAGGTGGCCTTTTTTACAAATGGCACATAAACCAGTTTTGGCATCAGATGAGCGCTAATAGTCTGTTTGGGCGTGTTACCAGTACAGCCAGCTCTTTTAAATAGGCCGAACCCTTAAGCTCCAGCAAGTGCCTTGTGAACCAGACACATTGCCTTTGAACATGGTGCATTGCTTCCTAACTGGCAGCCAGTGCAGTTTCCGTATCTCTTTTCGCTATTGAAGCAATATTATTTGGGATGCCCTGACACCAGTCTAGGAGCCGCATTCTGAAGGAGTTGCAACTTCTGCATTGAGCCTTCCTGGATATTGAAGTACAAACTATTACAGTAGTCCAGTCTCTGACATGGTAGAGAGCTGTGGATAACTGTTTCTACGAAGCATTCCCGGGTAAACATGGCAGAATTCTCTCTTTTCTTGCATTCACCTCAGAGCGAGAGACGTAGTAGAGGCCACCGAGTTAACTCCTGGTCTTTGAAATTGAGCTTCTGGTCCACCCACACACCTAGGTTTTTAACCTTCCTGTTTGGGTGCGGAAGGGGGCCCAGGAGTCTGGCCACCATTCTGAGTCCAAAAATTAGGATCATTCCCAAAGCATACCACTCCTCCGTCTTACTGGAGTTTAGCTTAAGGCAGTTTTGGGCACATCCAGATCCCCTACGGCGTTCATGCACTCTTTAAAGCGAACTGCCGTGCTCTTTGACTCAGCTGGTAGAAGAGACACCACAATTTGAGTATCATCCGATAAGTAGTTAGACTGAACCCAAAATGACTGAATAAGGGCGCCAAAGAGGACACATATATATTAAATGAGTGTCGGGACTCAGTGAGGACCTTGCGGGACCCCACATGGTAGTGAGAGAAATGTTTGGATACATATTCCCCAACGTTACCCGCTGACTCGGTTTCACAAGAATGATCTTTAGGAGTCTCAAGGCCCGAACCCTGTACATCAATCTCCTCGCGGCCAGGTCCATCAGCAAATCGTGATGGACTACGTGTCAAAATGCTGCAGAGAGATCTAACAAGATCAGAGCAGCCTTGCCTACCTTGTTGATCTAGAATGGTCCGTATCTCTTCCAGTAGATTTCAAAGAGAGCAGCTTCGGTGCCGTGGCCCCCTCGAAAGCCATGCTGGGTTTGGTCCAATGATTGTGTAAACTCCAGAAATTGCCTAAGTTGCGTATTTAAATCTCTCGGCGAGTTTAGCATGGCGCCGGAGAGTCTGGATATTGGTCTAAAATTGTTAGGGTCTTTTGTATCGAGATCTAGGCTTCTTCATGATGGGAGAATAGAGGTTTTTTTCCAGTCCTAACGGAAAATGTCCTCTTGAATACATCAAATCGAAAATGGAGTGTCAAAACTCGAGAAGACTGGCTCTGGCGCTAACTTTAATATCAGCTATCGGGCAAGGGTCAGAAGGGGGACCCAGATTTCACCTGCATAAGAAGATTACCAGTTTCTGTAACTGTAAGCTGTGCAAAAATTTGTCCAGTAGCACTTTCTTTTTTCTAAATGTAGGTCAGCCATTTTGGCCCGCCTCGTATTCTTAGGGGTAACAATAGAGAAAGTGGAGAAGATGGCATCCACTTTCTCACAGAAGAAAACTGGCCAATTTTTCACAAAGATCCTGACTAAGGGCGTAGATGTAATCGCCACTGTATTGGCCAGGCTAGTGACTGTATTAAATAGTTCCCTAGCTGAATTATTTGCTCTGTTAATCTTCATGGAAAAAGAATAGCAGCTTTGCCAGGTGAGGCTGCTGACCTGTATATGGCAAGCCCCCGTTTATACTCCTCCTTATCAGTATCCTTGTACTCTGCTCCCTCCATCTTCTCTCCAGATGTTTACAAATAAGTTTTTTTTCCCTGAGTTCCTGTGAATACCAAGGAGCGGAGGGCAGCCGTCCTGGGTGGGGATAGAACATTTTTCTAGGAGCAAGCATGTTCCCTGCTGTTTCTAGCCAGCCGGTGTAGGAGCGCGTATGCCTCTTCTAGAATTTGAGGGGGCATAACTTTACAGTCTTATTGAGGATATCACACAAATCCTCCGCCACTACTTGAGGAAGTGACGTTCTGGGTTCATGGGCCCATTTGTGAATTGTAGAGGTGGAGGAAAAATGTGGTGCGTTTGAATTCTGGAGGTTTGTGGAGCATATCCAGGTTGGTCAAGTGGAATGATTGTAGCTTCAGAGAGCTAACAGGGACTTTGTATGGTTTGAGTCCTCCTGTACAAATGAACAAGTTCCAGACTCTGATGGTGGATCAGTCCACTAAGAGATTGAGGTTTCCACCTGTCTGGCACAGTGATTATGCTATGGCATAGTGATTATGCTATGTGCGTGTAATATGCTTAGGATTTACACCTTAGTGGTGTCAGGGTTTAGAATGTTGTGTATTTGAATTTCACTCCTTTTCATATTGTTCTTTTTTTCTGCTTACAACTAGCTATGTGTTTTGTTTTTGCATTTTATGGGGAGAGATGTGCTGTGGTTTTGCACTTATGAAAGCATCCATCCTGGCTCTTTAGCTATGTTGCTGAGCAACCATTCCATTCTGTTTGGAATGCTATGAGCTAGAGAGCCAGTTGGAGGCTGAGCTGCTGTTGGACTGGTGGTCCTTTAACTTGCTCTGCTGAATAAACGGCTTAATTTGGATTCCACGCCTCCGCGTGGTTGACTTCATTTTAACATGTACCTATGTAGATATTGCGTTTTTTTAATATATATTGTAACAATTGTTATTTTGACCCCTGTAAAGCTCCCAGGATGGAAATGAGGCTATATTACATATAATAAATAATGATAATATTAATCCAAAATATTCTGTATGCATCCATTCACCTTAGTCCTACATTAATTGACACAACCAAATAGAACACACACTCACACACAAACTCATCCATCAGTTACCAATTACTTTTGCCAATAGAAATCCAGACCTATTTGCATTGCTTATGCTAGGTATTAGTACTACTTCGTATCTCTTTGAGTGTAAAAGAGTCTAACTCAATTCAAAATGTGCTATCAACAGAAAGAGAAAAGAATCTTAACATGTAAATACTTCCTGTGAGAGCCTTTCTTCTTTGGGCCTCTGAGCAGACAGTCTCTTACAGTAGTATCTGCTGTGGGTATTGTTTGCTCCTCACTAGTGTCCAAAAGTGCGGATTGCACTAAAACTGGTAAAGCAAGTTACTCCCATTGGGCATTTCCACTCTCCATCGGAGCAAAGTTCAGCAGTCCAAGACTGACCCTAGGAGACAGTGGTTGGTTTGGAAAACTAAGACACAGTAAGGAACATTGAATAACAGACCACATTTTGATTCCTATGCTTTGCTACTATATTTTATACTAGGTACACACCTGAGATTCACTTTTCAGTGTCCGAAGACGTTGGCACAAAGGACAAATATTGTAACTGCAAAATGTACAATACCAAGGGGTAAATTTACGTAACTTGTCCACGCAATGCAGTGCACAGGCGCAGCAAGTAGATTTGCTGTGCTGCACTGTGAGACAGGGAAAGAGGCAGGAGTGTGGTGTATTTAAGTCAATACAGCATATTCCTGCCTTTTCCTCTACGCTGGTGCCTTTTTGGCAGTCTAGCACCAACGCAAAGCACCCTTGCACCATGGTGTAAGGATGCTTCAGTTGCAAGCAGGATTGTTTTTGTGCAGGAAGGTGCCCCATTCTTGAGAGGCATATTCACTCTTTCCATGTGTACTGCAGAATGCAGCACATATAGAAAGAGGAAGTAATGAGGAGAAAATAAAGATATTTTCCCCTTGTTATGCCTCCCATGTTATGGCATGTTATGTTATGTTATGCTGTTATGTTATGGTATGTTATGTTATGTTATGTTATGTTATGTTATGTTATGTTATGTAAGGGCATCCTGGTGCAAAATCTAGTTGAGGGCAGAGTAGCTTCAAACTGCAGAGGAGAAATGCCAAGTTTTCAATTTTCTTAAAGTGTGAGAAATTATTTTCTAGTCGTATTTTGAGGGCATCTCATTCCATCACTTGGGAGTTTGATAAAAATATAGGAGAAACCCCACAGCATGAACAAAGGATGCAGTGGACTACCAACTGACTGGCATTGGCTGAACAAAGAGATCTTTAGAGGATATAAGGCTCAATCCCATGGCATGAAGAGATTTGTGTGCTTGGGACAGTGTGGCTTTCCTGCTCCCTGAAAGTCAATACAGCACTTGTAGAAAAGGAGATATATTGATATGGCACAGAAGATTGGGAATCAATTTCCAGGACTTTTGCGTGGAAGGGAGCAGCAAGATTGGGTGGTAATTCTGGAGTTAGCTAGGTCGGTGGAGAGTTTCTTGAGGAAGGTCTGACTTGGCATGTTTTCATGAGTCAGGAAATGTGGCTGTGGCTGTAGCGGTTGATGTTATGTTATGTTATGTTAATATGTTTTGTATAGCACATCTGACCCAGCAGAAGCGTCCAGCATTGAAGCAGAAACATAGAGGCTGGAAGTCAGAGAAAGCACTAGACTATGGGAAGAGATGGGTTTTAATTGCTCGCGAAAGACCAAGTAATTTTCCATGGCACGAATGGGTATGGTAGAGCATTCCAAAGCTTGGCAGCCAAAAGGCCGGAAAGAGCGTCCGCCCGACCGTACCTTCCTCGTACGAGGCACAATAGCCAGTGTTGTCAGTAGAACGGAGCTGGCGCGGTGAGGGTGGTAGGTGACAGCAGATTGGTCAGGAGGGCGGAGAGGAGTTTCAGGATTTTAAATGCAGTCACAGAGGACCTTAAATTCCACTCGGTTGGCGACAGAGAGCCAGTGCAACCGACGGATAGCCATAGAGGTGGGACAGGTTCTGGGAGGCCCAGCAGGGTTCTAGCCGCCGCGTTTTGGACTTGCTGTAGTCTCAGGGTTTCGATCTTACTCACCCCTAGGTACAGTGCATTGGCATAGATCCAGTCTTGATAGAATGGAGGCCTGGATGATCATTTGCCTGACTGGTGGGTCAAATAACCCAAGCAACGGTTTAAGCCCTAAGTATGCCAAAGCAGGTCCCTGCGACTTTTGGTTTGAGCTGAAAACTGAGACCCAAATCTACCCAGACTCCAGGATCTTTCACCACCTGCTTAGGAGAAGGTGCATCCCAGTATGGCTGGCCACCACCAGTCCCCCATGGCTCGTGATGGTTACCCACCAGCAGGACCTCTGACTTGCTGGAGTTCAATTGGAGACAGTTATCAGTCATCCACTCGCACAGCAGCCGTGAGATCTTCCCGAAACTTAGATGCTGCACTCCCAGTGTAGTCGGAGAGGAGCTACCACTAGCTGTGTATCATCAGCATATGATACGATGGTCAAGCCCTCTGCTCCTTGCCAAACCTGCCAGGCGTTGAAGTAGAGATTGAAAAGCAGAGGGCTCAAAAGCGGAGCCCGCGGGACCCCTTGCTTATTGGCATGTTACATGGAGGCGAAAGGGGGGCTATAACCTGGAAGGTCCTGTTTGAGAGAAATACGCACACCAGGTCAAAGCTGGGTCCCACAACACCTGCTTCTTTTAACCTGTAACAAGATCTGATGAGAGACCGTGTCGAATGCGGGCGCTGAGGTCTAACAGAATCAGCGCCAACGTATGTCCCTCATCCAAAGCGAGCCTAAGATGTTCTGTGACAGCCAGGAGAGCAGACTCTGTACTGTGACCTGAGCGAAGTCATTCTGAGAGATGTCCAAACAGTTGTTTTCTTCCAGAAATCTGGCAAGAATGGAATGGACATAGGTCTCGGTGATCTTAGCAATCCATGGGAGGAGAGAGATCGGGCGATAATTTTCCAGTTTGGCTGCGCTCCAGGGTAGGCTTCTTAAGCAAAGGAATCACCTTTGCTTGCTTCGAGAATTGGGGACTGTCGCACTGGACAGAGAGTTGTTAATCACCTGTCTTAGAGGTGACAATAGCAAAGGTAACGATCTCATAAACTGGTCAGGTTTGAGAAGATCGGAAGGGGAGCCTGATTTGATCTTGGAACATACTAACTGTAGCTCCTCCAAGGAAACCTGTGGGAATGAATCAAAGTATGAGCAGAGGCGGACCCGAGACAGGGTCGGGCTCACAGCAGTGTGAGTGAAGGATAGATAAATGTTCTCCACTTTTTCGACAAAGAAAGTAGCCAGAGCCTCACACTGCTCATTAGAGGAAATAGGGGGCACAGCAGGACCCCTTGCTGTTTTAGACTTTCAATATGGAAAGATAGTTTTAGAGGGGTTGCCACTACTCCTAATTTCCCCAGAAAATACGCTGCGGCGCAGTGTGAATGGGCCGATGGTAGCTTTTCATTGCTGCTTGATAACACTTTTCTCTGTGAAGGGTCATACTCCGTCTCGAAGACCGTTCCAGCCTTTTACAGGTTTTACACAAAAATGGCCAGGTCATCATTATACCATGGGTTGGATTGGAAGTACGACTAACTGACCACTTTGCCGGGATAAGAGCATCAAGAGAGCTGCAGATCCAATCTGAAAGTGCTTTATCAGCAGCGTTGGGGTGCGTCAGGCAAGCTGATAGCAGACCTGGAGAGACGGTCATGGAATTGGACGAGGTCAAGTTTATGCCAGGGCGTTTGAAAGCAAACTTCTGACACTGCTTCATGAGTGGAAACCCCCTCATTGAGGATGGTGGTGAGTTAGTGACTGATCTTGTTGTTTCCTAGGTTAAAGAGAGTGATGGGGCAGGGTCCTGGGTGCTCCCAAGTGAATGGAAGCATGATGGCTGTGGGAGTCGGTGTGGTGAGCTGTTCCTATGTAGTGAAATCGCTGGATGGAGGAGGCTTCCGTTGGGTTAAGGAGGCTGAGGAGGTCGGTGGGTTGGGGCTTTAATTTCCTGTGAATGGTGGATATCTTGTTGTGGAAGAGATTCTCTCGAACGTTGCAGAGTTCCTGTGAAACTCTCTGATGATGCTGAAGAGTTCCTTGGTGCGTGGTTGGCACTTGCCTCAATGCTATCTGCAAGGGCCTCCTTTCTCGCACCTTTGAGTTGTTGGTGGTATACGTTGAGGGCTGCCCGGAAGGTGGCCTGTAGAGCCTTTGCTGGGTGCGCTATCTTCTCCAGTTGTTTGCAGCTGAGTTTCATTGTACTGAGTTCTGGTGTACCAACTGGCTTGTTTGGTGGATCTGCAGGTTCTGGAGGTTTGGTGGGGGCAAATGGGTCGGCAGCGTTGGTGATCAAGGTGTTGAAGTTCTGGACTGCTTGTTTCAGGTTTGTTGCGGCATCGGGCTGGGTGGTGATGAGGGTGTCCATCCATTGGATCTGTGCCACTTTGCTCCAGCTGTGGAAGGAGGTGTTGGGGCAGTTGGAGGCGGTGAGTGGTGTGACACATGTCCTATGTTTCAATACATCACACGCTGACCTGTAGGCTGTAGAGGGCCTGCCTTAGGGGTGACTTATATGTTCTAAAAGGAAAGGCTTACGCCTAGTGAGATGTTTTATTTTGCCAGGTCAAAATGGCAGTTTAAAACTGCACACAGGCTGCCTGAGACATATTTTAAAGGGCCACTTGAGTGGGTTGCACTGAGTGATGCAAGCCCACTGGCAGCATTTAATTTGCAAGCCTTTGGTACATGTAGTACCATATACTAAGGATTTGTAAGTGAATTAAATATGCCAATCAGGTGTAAACCAATTGTACCATGTTTTAGGAGAGAATAGAAACACATTAGTACTTGTTAGCAGTGGTAATGTACACAGAGTCTAATGTCAATAAAAACAAATGTTGGAAAACAGGAGGGGTGAAGGCAAAAGGTTTGGGGGTGAGCGCACCAAGGATGAATGGTATAACAAGTTTGCTTAAGACTCTGCTGGGGTATTTATTGCCTTTGTGGAGATCATACTTACCAGCACAGCCAGGTTATTGTTTTTAAAGCCTCTTAACCAAAATACAGATTTTTTATTTGACCCCAGGTATAACGCTTGCTACATAGAAGAGAGAAAGGCACAGGAAGGCACATGGACAAATGCATGGGTTTGATAATGATAATGTCTTTTATTGACACTAGAAAGTTGAGTATTGTGTCTTTCAAGTTATTTGAGATTGCGTCTGAGCAACACGTTGGACAAGTGTAATATAGTGATTTTGTTTGCATCCACCTAAAGAAGGGTGAAGTTCTCCAAAAGCTTTTATTTGAGACAGAACAGGTTGTTTGTGATATAAATTTCACCAATTGTTCTTCAAATAATATCAGCCCAAGGATGGTAAAGGATGTGGAATATTTTTTGCTTCATTTCTGAAGATTTTACTTCAATTCACAGGTTTTGGAATAAAGACGATTGATAGCTTTTTAAAGAGTTTGCATAGTATGGATCATCTGGGGATAACTGCAGCATCCACACCTATTTTCCCCTCCCATTCCAGGTGATTGATTTTAATGTCCCAAAGGTATGAGGATGTCAGGAATTGACTGATCAGGTTCTCTTAGACAAATTTGTCATAAATAGTAAGTCTAGCTTATTTGTCTGGATTATCTTTCTTTGACCACTGCTCCAGGGTAGAAAGAGGAATGCTCAGTTTTAGTAATGATGCTGAGGAAATGGAACCCAAATAAGATTGCAGGTTACGATTGCTGCTGTAGGGTCTAGGTTCTGATTTCTTTCACTTATGATGTTTGAAATGTTAGGAAGGCCATGGATGGTTTTATAGATCAGACTGTGTTGGAAAATAAATCAGGGGCATATCATCAAGGCCATGCGATAATTATCGCTCAGCGCTCTTAAGCGCAAGGATAATGTATCGCCCGGCCAACTCTGAATTTTATCGCGGAGATAGGCGTGCTATCAGCAACGCTTATCTCCAAAGCGATGGATTCAGAGCGCAAGCTGCCAATTGTGCGATTATCGCTGGAAATGCATGCGATAATGGCACAAGGTTTGGCGATAGCTTGCTGATAGGGCAAGACATACTTAGCCATGATATCCACCTTACATAGGATATCATGGCTAAGTCAGTCTGTGAAGCAGGTGTAAGAAGTAGCGATAACTGTGGTTATCGCTACTTCTTGTACGCTCTGCTTGTTCTTGTGCAGCTTGATAACTGGAGAAATGTCGGTTGGCGACATTTTCTCCAGTTATTGCTAACGCGGAACGCCCCTTTGCATTTCATTAGAGATGCAAAGATGGGCGTTGGAAAGAAGCGTATAATGCAGGATTCACGCAATAGCGTGACCTTGCTGATTAGGAGATAAAATTACCGCCGCTCCGCAGAAAACGGACGCTAAGCGGCGATAATTTTATCTCAGGGCTTGATGATATGCCCTCAGTTCTTTGGTCTTGCTCTTAGATAATGTTTGTACAAACTTTTGGTTGGTGGTCTTAAATACATAAACAGAGTCCTAAAAAATCAGAGGCTGAGTAGGGCACAGATGAGACCTGACATTAATTTCATTGAGTACTCATCTTTTCAAGTTCATAAAGGAGGCTGCAAGGGCTTTCAACTGACAAATGTAAAGACAGTAAGAAATATGCCCAAAAATGCATGGAAAGATACATACATTTGTCAGCTTAAAGGGGTGAACCACAGGTTAGCCAGTCACAAGTATAATAGAATCTCCATAATGTTGGTGCCAGTGTTTGTCGCATTGCCCTTCATCCTGAAAAACATCCTGAAAAACAACTATTTGATGAGGAGAGACATGGCATATGCAGAGCACCACTCACTTTGTTTTGTCTGAGGAGGAAGTAGTCAGGAGGTACTTTTTCCTCCAAATGTGTTCCTGGATAGGTTTGCAGGAAATGAGCAGAAGCTCATCCCAGCAACAGCCTGCTCAATGGCATTCCTACACATGTCATGTGGACCTGACTACACTCACCAGG
>CAWUFW010019042.1:0-200332 GCA_963921515.1 Calotriton arnoldi | reverse complement strand
TTTGTAACCATTTTCTCCATACCTATGATGATGCAGCATTGTACAACTATTCGAGATGGTAATGGAAATGTATGTGGCTTTAAAGTTGAATTAATAAAAAAGATTTATCAAAAAAAAAGGACTAGCTAGACATCAAGACTCTATGGTCCTGTGGAAGGCAACTCGCCGAAATGCGTAGACTGTCCCTTGTTGCAAGAGTGTTGAAATGAAATAAAATTCTTTTGAAATATTAAAAAAATAAAAAATAAATAGTATAGACCCCAATACTATGGTTATTTTATTCGGGATTCCTAATCCAACTTTAACGGTGCGACAAAAACAATTACTGGCACATGCATCAAGGTAGGCTTTTGCGATTCCTTAATTGCGATTATTAAGGAATCGCAATTAAGAAATTGCAAAGCCTATGCATGTAGGAATCGCTATAAAAATAGCGATTCCTAAACATTCACTTAATTGCGACTCGCAAATTGCGAAGTCGCAATTAAGGAATGCCGTCCCATTCATTCCTATGGGCCTACAGGCCCATAGGAATGAATTGGAGATTGCATGAGCAATTTGCGAGTACCAGTAGGTACTCGCAAATTGCTCATGCAATTTCAAGTGCAAGGGTGTCAAAATGACACCCTGTTGCACCCTGAAATTATGATGTGCACCCATGTTGCGCACACACATGCCCCAAGGGCATGTGTGTGTGTAACCTAAAACTTTAAAAATGGATTTTAGTGCATTTTTTAAAGTTTTTGCAATTTACCATGAAGTTCAACTTCATGGTAAATTGCGCCCTAGTAGCGAAATCGCTAATTTTTTACTTTGTTGCATTGCATTTAAGGAATCTCAATTTGTGATTCCTTAGATGCAATCGCAATTTAAGTAATCGCAATTGTGCGATTCCTTAAATTGCGATTTTTGCATTTGGGATGATGCATCCCAAATGCAAAAATACAGGTCGCAAAGGGGCAGATTCTGCGAATCTGCCCGTTTGCGACCCGATTTTCGGATGATGCATGTGCCTGTTAGTTTTTAATGCTTCTCTAATAGCTAGATCCTTGATTTTACGAAATTGGAATTCACCGGATCCACCTAACTTCGCAAAATGGGTAGTCAAAATGAGAAGCACAAAAGAACGAGAAAAATTATATTCCCTTAGGATACGGGCTATTCAGAAATTTTTACAAATATGGGGAGCAGAACAGAATTAAACAGTTGTAGACACTATAACAAAAACATAAGTTGAAGAAATGGAAACGAATAACCGTCAACAACCATAACTATTTATTATACATGTCACTATGGTCTATTCATTGCACTTTACATATATTTACTAGACATAGTTAACTGACAGTAGCTACAAGCACTCTGAATATATTATGTATGCCATTACGATATACTTATTTATTACATTCTAAATTTTTGTACCCGGATATAGATATCCATCACAAATCATTTATGAATTTACAGGCACATGCATCAAAAGAAAAACCGGTCGCAAACGGGCAGATTCTCAGAATCTGCCCCTTTACGACTCGGTAGTTTTGCATTTGGGATGCATCATCCCAAATGCAAAATTCGCAATTTAAGTAATCTCTAAATTGCGATTACTTAAATTGCGATTGCATTTAAGGAATCGCAAATTGAGATTCCTTAAATGCAATGCAACAAAGTAAAAAAAATTGCGATTTCGCTACTAGGGAGCGCAAATTACCATGAAGTTGAACTTCATGGTAATTTGCAAAAACTTTGAGAAATGCACTAAAGTGCATTTTTCAAAGTTGTAGGTTACACACACACATGTCACAGGGGTGCAACAGGGTGTCCTTTTGACACCCTTGCACCCTTGAAATTGCATGCGCAATTTGCGAGTACCTATTGGTACTCGCAAATTGCGCATGCAATCTCCCATTTATTCCTATGGGCCTGTAGGCCTATGGGAATGAATGGGAAGGCATTCCTTAATTAAGACTCGCAATTTGCGAGTCGCAATTAAGGAATGTTTGGGAATCGCTATTTTTAAAGCGATTCCTACATGCATAGGCTTTTGCAATTCCTTAATTGCGATTCCTTAATAATCGCAATTAAGGAATCGCAAAAGCCAACATTGATGCATGTACCTGATAATTGTATATTATACTTTTACTGTATTCGAACCATCAATTGTTGTTGAGATTCTGCTTTATCCCTTTTTACATCATCGGTCTGTGATTGATTGATTAAATAAAGTTTTTTTTTAAATTATGTTTATTTTTTGTTTTTCAAAAAACTTCCTTTCTGCAAAGCTTCAGTGCTTCAGAGTAGCAGCAGCTACGCTGAAGGCACTGAGATCTCTACTAGGCAGGCAGAAATCTTAATATATGGCAGGCTGCAGTACACCAGGGCTGCAGAGTGCATTTCTCTTTAGGTCGGGCAGAATGGAGTATGGCCTGTCAAGGGCTGTATAAGCATCAAAGACCCAAAACAAGAGTTTGTTTTTGACAAATGAAAAATAAATTTCCCTAAACCCCTCAGAGTACAGGGCATGAAAAATACTGAAGGATGTAACATCGGAGAGGACATTGTTTAGATGGCAACTCAGCATCTTTTTTTTCTGACAGATGAGAGTTAGGGAGGGACAGAGATATTTAAGGCAAGGGCAAAGTGGGCAATTGCCCAGGGCCCCCACCTGACAAGGCTCCCCTTGGAAAGTTACATTTATATCCCCATCTCAACCTGTAGTATTCAATATTGTTTGGCATCATAGGTCTTGAATTAGCAGAAAATGGGCAATAAAATAAAAATGTTGCCCTAGACAGGGGCCCCGAAATTATGTCTTGCCCAGGGCCTCCTAAATTCCTAAGATGAGGGAGGATGCTTCTTAAAGTGGATCCTGATAGGGAACGCAGTGGTTCCCTAATTTCTGAATAGGCCGGTAGCAGACACAGCATTTGGTGGATGCCCCGTTACTACTATACTCTAGTCTAGAACAAGCCCTAAAAGTGGTATATTTGAGCATGGCTGAAAAGGATTTCCCAGGGATCAGTGAAAATGCCGGCAATATGGGAAAAATTCAAACTGTTTGAAGGCTGGTGTCATGTCCTCTGATGATGGAGACCTACACAAACAGCAAAATCAACTTTAAAGACAGTCAACCCATAGCCAGCGATGCAAGTGTGCTATTACTTTAATAACATTTTCATAACTGGATTACAACAGGAGAACTCTATACAAGAAACCATACATGGCCCCTAGGTTCTAACAATCACGATTTACAATATTACATTTGGGCATTTCTAAGTCTGCAGTAGTCAAGTGAAAATGGTAAATTTGCTCTTTAATGAGTAATTAATCTCATTGTGTATTTCTGTAACATCCTACTTTCCTTCTGATGTTTGCTTTAAAAAAAGCTCTCCGTTTAAAAGAACAAAAAAACAGGCAGATGTCTTTCTTTAAACCAGAGCAAGTATTATAGTTGTATAGGTCTAAATGTTGACCGTCTATCTTCATTGGTGTTAATAAGATCGTGTTTCACTGAATTGGATAAGATGTGGGATTAACCTTTTTTGGGGTTTCTGAAAAATTCTATATTGATAGCAATGAGTTGTCCTAAAAGAAATCAGATTTAGTCTCTGTGCCAACCACGTGACCCTGGCCAAGTTTCCCCACTAACCTAACCTCATTTACCTGGGCATCAAGCTGTGCCTTCAGATAAATGGAGGAGGCCACAAGGAGCAGGCTGAGCATCACAGATGGTTGTCGCTGTAGCACAAAGAGCATGCTGGGGGTCATGGATGGTTGTCACCATAGGCTGAAGAACCTGTCGGGCTTCTCAGGCAGTTGTTGCTGGAATTTCGCGTTGACGTTCACTGTGGGCAATCGATGCTGTAGCTTGAAGTGCAGATCTCGCGTCCATGTTCACAATAGCTTCACGTTGGTGGCCAGCATGGGTGGCAAGATCTTGGCATGCACAGACCCGTTTGTGGTTGCAAAGAGCTCATCACACCAGGATTCCTCCTTTTCTTTTAGGAGGACCTCAACTGATGCCACACAAGGTTCATGACCGGGGAGGCACCCCTGGGGATCAGGAACTCATCCCAGCAGAGGTCAGCAGGACTCAAGCTGGCCCAGCTGTAGATCCAGGCAGGTCCAGTGCAGCAGTTCAGCTGGGCGGTTGCAGATAGGCCTCTGGAGCTTGTTGTGTCCTTGTAACTCAGAACACGAGGTCAGTCAGCTGACCCATGGAGCCTGGAATGAAAAGTGCAGGTTCAGTTTCCTTTTCAGACACCAGGGCAGGCCTCAAGCAGCAGTGTAGTCCTCAGCAGAAGAACAATCCTTTTTCTGTAGTATCCACAGGTCCAGGAGTGTACTGAAGGGTGGGTCTGAGGGTCCCATTTTTATACCTGATAACCCCCTTTAAAGTGAAAGAAACTTCCTGGGTTTTCTCCTTACAGAGGTGTCTTGAATTTCCTGCCTCCCTGCCCTGGTCTTAGTCTGTCTGAAGGCACAATATTCTAGTGTGAAGTTCTTTGTGCGTGAGCTCCAGCAGCGTCTTTGAAATGCAAGTGTGACAGGTGACAACTCTGCCCCCCTCATCAAGTCAGAATAGCTCATCCTGCCCAATGCTGTCCCAAGCGCAGTCTATGGTGTGGTACTGTTAAGTGATTACCCGCTTTTGTGACAGAAGATCTGGAAAGGACTCTCGATAGGTGAGACATGTGCACCGCTGACATTTACCTGCTCAGCCTTTGCGCTAGACAGCCGAAGGGGAAGGCCGGCAACAGGTTTGTGGAACTTGCCCTAGGTATTGCCCGCAGAGATATAACAAAACATAGAAGTCCCTGGAGGGCCCACAGTACAATCAGTGGAAGGCAGAGGTGGAGAGATGGGCGATGGTTGAGAAGGTTATACTTAAAATTAGGGGTGGGCGGAATTTGCGTAGTCGTGCTACGCAAAGCTCTGCGAAACGGTAAAAAATCTCCGCGAGCACGCAAAAGTTCCGTGAACACGCGGAATTGCTTGTTCCGCCCGTTCGCGATGCTTTTTTCCTGTTCGCGAACGCTGTTTGCGTGCTCGGGGAGAAATATCTCGCGAACACGCATTTTGAAAGCGCAAACAAGCAGAAAACTCCGCGAAGCCGCGGATCGCGGAATTTTTGGCAATTCCGCGTTCTCCGCGGAACGCAAAATTACCCAAATTCCGCAAATTCCGCGAGCAGAACGGAATTTACCGCCCAGGCCTACTTAAAATGAGACCTGGGGCCCCCATAGAGCGCCCCTGGTGGACCAATGAATGGAGACACTTACAGCCTTCCAAGCACAGAGAGAACAAGATGCCCACTAGGGCCTCCCTTCACACCAGAGGCATGATGTTGTGGAAAGGCCACCACAACACAGAGCCCCATGCTCAGATGCTGAGTAGACATTTTAAGACACCCCCAACGCTCCCCATACGCCATGACAGTATCACATGCAGACAGGGTACTGAGGCCTATGATACATTACGTTTGCATGCTAATGGATTGGATCTGGTTAATGTTCAGTATAAGAGTTGTTGTTGGCTATAAAGCTGCAATGAAACCTGATTGTCAGTATGCTGCTCTACGGCGTGTCTTTTTGCTTTGCAAATCGCTAGATGCAGAGAAGTCCTATCACATCAGCAGCATGCATTGGTTGGCAATTGAGTACCAACATTTTACTGTACATGCAGTGCTGTACTTGTTTGCACTTTTCATGGCAAATTGTATAAAATAATTTGAAAAAGAAAGTCAGGATGATCCATTTTGCCAACTTTCTAAAAGTGGCATTTTCAGAATTGTGACTTAAAATCCAGATTTACCATTTTAAGTTACAATTACTCTGACACCAATCATGACAATTCCACCTTCTCTCAAACAAAAGTTATCACTTATTAAATGTAAAAAGGTAACAAAATATTATACTATGGGAGAGGTAGGCCTTGCAATAGTGAAAAACAAATTTGAGAGGTTTTCACTACCAGGACATGAAAAACATGCAATGTACCCTGCACTATGAGCAGTTTAAGGCGTACCCTACTTATATGTATTAAAAAGGAAGGTTTGGGTCGTGCAAAAGGTTTATTTTTCCAGGTTGAAATAGCAGTTCAAAACTGCACACCTAAGCTGCAATGGCAGGCCTGCGACAGGTTTTAAAGACCTACTTAAGTGGGGGACACAATATATGCTGCAGGCCCACTAGTAGCATTTAATTTGCCAGCCCTGAGTATATAGTATACCACTTTACTAGGGACCTACCAGTAAATCAAATATGCCAATTGGGTGTAAGCCAATTTTACCATGTTTATAGCAGTGAGCATAAACACTTTAGCATTGGTTAGTAATGATAAAGTGTGCAGAGTCCTAGAACCAACAAAACCAATTTCAGGAAAACAGGGTGAGTGAAGACAAACGTTTTGAGGGAAAATCACGCCAAGAAAGTCAGATCTAACATGTGTCCCCCCAGCTGAAAGTGGTGAGAACTACCCCCTCTCATGGGATTTCTCATCACTAAGGCCGAAGAACCTGGAAAGACCATCAGCATTGGGGGGTCAATTCCAGGGTGCTATTTTCACGTAAAGTCCATTCCCTGGACTGCCTCCACAATTTGGGATTTTTGACCCATCGTCTTCATGAGCCATCTGAGGGGCCTGTGGTCTGTCTGAACAAGGAAGTGAATTTCAAAACAGGTTTAGTCTCAGATTCTTCAGAGCCCAGACCACAACAAATGCTTCTCACTCAATAGCATTCCACCTCTCGTCCCTGGGGAGTAACCTACAACCCCATGCCATGGTCTGAAGCATCTGTCTGCACTATGAAATCCTGGAAGAAATCAGGGGCTTTAAGCATAAGTGCCCTTGCATATTGCCCCCTGGAGGGTGTCAATGGCTTTCTGGCAGGCCTCTGTCCAGGTCACCTTTGTGGGCTGCTTCTTGGATTCAGTTCAGTTAAGGGAGCAACAATGGTGCCATAGCCCTTAACAAACTTCCTATAATACCTAGTGAGGCCCAAGAACGTCCTCATTTGGTCTGAGATTTAGGTGCCATACCCCTTAACAAACCTCCTATAGTACCCAGTAAAGCCCAAGAACGTCCTCATTTTGGTCTGAGTTTTAGGTGGCTTCCATGCCAGTCTCTATCTTGGCTTGGAGGAGCTTCACCTTGCCCATGCCCACCAGGTGTCCCAGATACACCACAGTATCCTGCTCTATCTAGAACTTGCTGACCTTGATAGTCAGGCTTACAGAGCCTGAAACACCTCCTGGAGGTGAAACATATGTTCCTCCCAGCTAGAGCAGAAGACAGCCATGTCATCCAAGTACGTGGCTCAGAATGCCTCCATACCAGCCAGGACCCTGTTGACCACCCTCAGGAAGGTGACAGTAGCACCAACCCAAAGAACAACACCTTGAATTGGAAGTGACCCTCTGGGATAGAGGATGTAAGCCTCTCTTTTGCCCCCTCATTCAAGGGGACCAGGTTGCGAATCAGTTTCTATCTACTTTGGTAACTTTTCAATTGTGTTAACTGAAATCGCAAATCGTTGAAACATACCATACTGAATCACAATTTGGAAGGAGTGCCCTTTTGTTCGCCTTTTCAATGCCCTTTAAACAGTGCTTCAGTCTGATTCACGGAACACATTCTACAAGTTAGAAAGCTTTTTCCAAACTCAAAAATGGATTTTCTACTTTTCCAAAGCGACTTTGTAGTCACAAACCAAGTGAAATTGCAAATTTCAGTGTTTGCAACCACAAAATCCTTCTGCACCTCTGGTCCCATATTTTTAAATTTAAAAACAACTTGGAAAGTGTATTCACAGGGTCAAACTAAATTCACATTATTACAATCAAAAGAGAAAAAAACTAATATCAAGCAAAAGATGATGTGTTAACTTAAGGAAGAACGGTGAAGTGCACAAATATCTCATGATGGCGGATTCCAATATTAAATCCAATCCCAAATAGTCTGTTTCATTGTGAAGTGCACAATATGTAATGCTGTTGGGACCTTATGCAAATTTATTTCCGCTTCATTCCAAAACATCTTGACCATTTGAAAAGTTTTTTTAAAGCACTTACATCTTAATTTTACTTGGGGCTCAACAATCTGCCATCTTCATGTAGCACATTCTTTCCCACTTACTTTGACAAAATTATTGCAACCAAACAAAGATTTGAAAGGGAGAGAACAGGTCTCCTTCTCGCTGAATTAAATTCCTCTTTTATCAATGACAAGTTCAAAAACATTAGAAAGAAAAATCGAGTTCAATTGATACCAAATTGATAAAACCCATCGAAAAAATAACAATCACCTGGTGCACCATTAATCCTTCACAGTAACTAATGATAAAGGAACGAAATCCCAAGAGCTACCATTTAGCCACCTGTTAATATCATCAAATAAAACTTTCACCTCTTTGAAGCCTATTGTCTGATGATGAACACATCAACCATAGCAGGTATTTTCCCAAAGATCAAACATTGGGTCACATCTCTGCAATATTGAAAAATTCAGATCTTATTCTTAATGTGGTAACTAACTTTAGATTGGTCTCAAACCTACTGTGGGTGGAGAAAGCCATTACATACTGTGTTTTACGAAAATAACAATATTGACTAGACTCATTATTCTCCATTTTCATTGACTATGAATCAGTACAGCGACAGTGATCATAAAAATCCTTGATGGCATACTCCGCATTCAGGATAAGGATGAACATTGTTCATTCTACTGAATCTATCAACAGCATTCAACACAGGTCCGTGAAACCGCCCCTGAACAATACATCTGCGGACGAGGAGGATAAGCAGATGCCAGCACAATGCATGCCTTTACAATACTTACACTTACAGAAAGTGCCCTAGAACTGAGTGACTAAAGGACACTCTAGTAATATATATTGATTAGTGCAAACAATATTTGTTGGACACTTAATTATGAGTATGCTTTCCGTTTTACCACCACCGGCTAATATCATAATGCAACACGAAGTAGTTTGTATGCATTGTAGTACGTATCATTTTGTCTATGTTTCAATAATGGTTATCTCATCTGTGTGTATATATGTGGCAATATATGCATTTCATTTAAGCACTGTGTAATGTTTCTTTCATATATATATATATTTTTGTTTTTACACTAATGTAGGAGATAGCTATCATAAAGAGAGGATTATGGGGGGAAAATATACATATCATTATTTGTCCATATGTATTCACTAATTACACATCTGACCTTGCCTGGACAAGCTTCAATTGTTGTTTAGAACCAACTTAGAGGCCACTTTACAGGGACAGCATGTTTTCACCAATTCTCTCTTTTTTAAATATCACTTTATGGAGAGGTATTTTTTTTGTTTTTCCCAAGCCTCTCAGTTCACTAGTTCAAGAACCTTGTTTTTAGTCCTCTGTAAATCCAAATTCCCTTCAAGTGTATCAAACTGCAGTCTAACACCATCATACATCATCTCTCAGCACATACTCAAGTGCCAATGAAAATGTAATATCCTTAGTTTTATGTTAGTCCTGAAGGCGTTTGACCATGAGGCCCAAACCTATTTTTTCAGCTATAGACATGTGTTGTTCTGGAGCTGGCACTAATAGTTTAATGCTCATGGCACACCCTTTTTTTCCTAAATACAATGTGTGCCCGAGCAACTCCATTGTGCAGTACAAATGTTTGTCTGCCATGTAGGCATACCATTCAGGCACTGGCCCTGTGAAAAATGCTGCAATAGAGTTTACGGGCTCAGGTACTTATGTCAACTACACTTAGGGGCCGATTCCGATTCGTGTCGGTAATTTCTCCGACCGAGCCGGCCTCGGAGAGATTTCCGACCGAATCGGACCCGTGCAGTCCGACCCGAGCGAGTCCGATGCATTCGTATGCCACCGGACACGAAGTCGGTCGGACTCCCATTGAACTCAATGGGAGCCGGGTCGTACAACGCGTACGCGGGCTCCCATTGCCTCAATGGGTGCGAGGCGGACAAGGCGCCCCCTACAGCGAAGTACGCCGCGAAGGCGCTCGCGGCGTACACGCACAGGTAGGGGGACCCATGGGTCCCCCTGTGTGCGCCTCGCACGGGTACGCTGTACAGGGGGTCCGACACGGACCCCAAAGTACGGCTCCGACAGCGAGTTCGAGTCGGACGGCGCGAGTCGGTCGGAGCGGTCGAGGTGCGCATCGTGCCTACCCGGCCGGAAAACGTCTCCATTGCGCGGTGCGGACTCGGGTCCGAGCGAGTCGGTCGGAGCGGTACGATCCGGGAACCAGTCGGTCGGAGCGGTCGGGTCGCCCGGACGAGTCGGTCGGCGAATACGCATCGTACTCGCTCGCCCGGACGCGCGTACGACTCGGTCGGAAAATAGGGCTCCGGATCGGATCCGGTAAAACCGAATCCGATTCGGAGCACTACCGGCCGAGATCGGAATCGGCCCCTAAATGAGTAACCAAGTTACTGTCAATGTCAGGGCTGTATTTAAACAGTTCTTGAAACATGTCATTATAGAAATAACCTTGTAACGGAATCCGTTGGTAATGTGCTGGAGAGAGCGAGACAAGACAGGGGGTGCATATATACAAAATCCTCACTTAGGTTGCAAAGAGTAAGTGCTCTATTTTAACCTGGCCTCAGGTATTTGTAAATAAATCCCATTTATTGAAAAATACACTTGCAAAACTTTGGCAGAGGAGGTATATCCCCAGCAAATTGGTGGGGTGCATCAATATCAAAATGTAAGAAAATGATCACCTTATCTCCTATCTTAGGTGGAAACATGGCATTCTCCTTGGGAGTGTGCGATTGCTTAATCTTGAAACACTGGGATGGGTGTTCCACTATGCGGATCCTTTGTTTTCCCTGGAAAGCATTCCTCATGTAGCACTTGTTCTCCTGTAAGTCTCTAGACATCGGTAACAATAACATGAATCCCTGCTCTTGTCTCCTCTCTGGTATCTACGCTGTGCCCCTTGGTAATGTTATTCAGTATGGTAAGCCCCACCTTGCATATCTTCCACAAAAGTACTATCTCTCAAGAAAACAGTGATGTCAGCTCTGTCATATTATGCAATGCCTCCTTTAGCCAGTCTTGTTAGTGGCATTGTGACAGTCCTTGAAGCAAGTTACTAATCAGTGAGACACTGTCTCCTTCTTTTATTTATGTGTCTATTGCTACTGTAAGATGCACCATAAAGGGTTCTTGTTCTTGGACCTAAAGAAGACCTGTGGTGTTCAATCTAGCTCTAGGAGGGCTGAATCAAGGTCATATTTTCATTGCAACCTACTGTGTAAATTCTTCCATTTATTAAATGTATTTAAATTACTAATGACAATATCCTGAATATTGTTACATGTATTTAGCATTAATTTGACCCAATTTTTCCTAGGCACATGAAAGACACAGACATACTCAGAGCCAAGTTCAATTGAACATTTCTATAAATCAGCACTTTTGAACTGTTATGCTCCTGCCTGTACATTACCCAGAGTGCAGTGGTTCCCAGTCTGTGCGCCGTGGCTTCCTGAGGAGCCGTCAAAACTCGCTAGGGGAGCCACGCACCAAGCACTTTAATGCATTTAACGTTGAAGGGTTTGTTGGCTTCAGTTAAACTAATTAGACTTTGATGATTTGTAAATGACATGCCTAAAGCTGGAAACCTAGTGCTTAATTGATGACATGTCGAGGGAGATGACCTCCATATTTCACTGGATCCCCACGTTCCAACACTCCCATAGTAAGCAGACGATGCCCGATTTATTTTGTTAGACTTGTTGATAGTTTTGTTTTTTTCCAAATGCATTTTACACCAATGCAAGTTATCAGGAAAAGTACAGTTGTCCTGTCTCTCAAACAACTAAGTGATATTAAGTATTGATATGTGTACTTGACCCATAGGTACTTCCAGTACACATTTATTTCAGTACACACACATTTCCAGACAGGCCAGCTCTCTCTATGGGCACAGGGAAGTGAAACACCATACAGGGCATAATGCCAACATTTGGAAGCAAGAAAGAGGGACTTTTAAAAAAGAAAAAAAAAATCTGAGGAATTTATTTGGCTTGCATTGAATTGGAGACAATTTCAGGGAGGAGACAGCTAAAATAAATCTGTATGTGGTTTAAAAAATTATGAGTCACCCTGCTGAGACAGGTGTGTTGGCACGTATGACATGGGTAGAAATGGAAGTGCATGCAAATATTCTTCAAGCGCGGAAACACTTTGGCAATGGGGCCTACATGCATAAGGGTGCTATCTAGTACTGTATGTGGGATAAAAAAGTTTGAGAGGGTTCTCTGAAAAAGGCATGGGCAAAGAAGTGTAACTAGAAATATTTTAGTGCGCCACCTTAGTAATACAAAACACCATGAGTATATGATTATAATACCTTCATCAGCTTCATCCCAATTATTTTCAAGGAGAAAATAGCAAGTACTTCCGAGGCCGGGCTTTCATACCCCCACCCTCCAAAAAAAGTAACCATGGGGAGCTTTGGTCAAGGGAGCCATGAGATGAAAATGTTTGGGAATCACTGCCGTAGTGTGTTATACCATCATGGAATATTTAGTAAATCTAACACAAAGGAATTAAGTTATTGTTAAACTACTCTTCAAAATTACAAGCATTTATTATATAAAATGTCCTCTGGTCCAGAGTGCCTATTTAGAACAAATTGCACTCCACTGTGCATTTCCTTAACATTTAGGAAACTGTCCTACATTCAGTGCGGTGATAGCTAACGTGACACATGACTGTTTGCAAGTGTATGGCTGCAAGCTTTTCTACACGAAGCATTTGCTGCAGCCCAAAAGAGAAGCAAAACTGCTGAAAAGAAATATCTTCCCCTCCAACCAGTTCACCCTGTTAATTTTCTTTATTATTACTACAAGGGCTATAGACTAAGGGGCCGATTCCGATTCGGGCCGGAAATCTCTCCGACCGAGCCGGACTCGGAGAGATTTCCGACCGAATCGGACTCTAGCAGTCCGACCGAACGAGTACGATGCGCACGTATGCTATCGGACTCGATTCGGTCGGACTCCATTGAAGTCAATGGGAGCCAGTCGTACGATGCGTACACGGGCTCCCATTGACTCAATGGGCACGACGCGAACAAGGGCGCCCCCTACAGCGTGTTCGCGTCGATGCGGGTTGCACCGTACATGCACGTGTAGGGGGACCCATGACTCCCCCTGTGTGCGACTCGCGTGCCTACGCTTCCAGGGGGTCCGACACGGACCCCCAAAGTGCGGCTCCAACAGCTCCTTGGAGCCGGACTGCGCGAGTCGGTCGGAGCGGTCGCGATGCGCATCGTACTTACCCGGCCGGGGAACGTCTCCATAGCGCGGTGCGAGTCGTCCCCGTGCGAGTCGGTCAGAGCGGTCGGGTCCTGCGAACGAGTCGGTCGGAGATTTCGCGAGCGCACGCATCGTACTCGCTCGCCCGGACGCACGTACGAATCGGTCGGGAAATAGGTCTCCGAATCGGATCCGGTAAAGCCGAATCCGATTCGGAGCCCTACCGGCCGAGATCGGAATCGGCCCCTAAATGTACAAATTGCATTTACACAACTAAAAATGTACACGTATTCATGAAGACCTGCTGTCATGCTTTCATAGTCTAATGTAGGCCCTAAGTTACTAACCTTTGAAGCTATTCCAACAGCCACCACCATAAACGGGGACCGTACAATAAAATTTGAAATCACACACATTTTTTAGAAGAGGCTCTGAAAAGTTCTAACCTATATTTATATATATATATATATATATACTCTTTTTACAAATACTGCTTTTATCTTGCACTAGTGAGCTTGTGCGTGTGACTCTCAAATCATTTACATAAAAACAATTTTATCAGTGAACTGCAAACAACTGGTGTAAAATAAGGACTGTCGCAGTGGCTAACTTCATATAAATAAATGTTCAAAACGACCTCTGACGACAGTTTAATTCCAGCAGTGCTAGTGAGTGCTAAATACAGAATTCGGCATTTAACACTTAAACTTGCTGTCTTAAATTCAGCCCCCTGTCTCAGCTCAGCCGCCTTTTAGTGTGTGACCTATTCCAAAGTCCCATTAGAGCTCTGCACAGCCAGAATAACTGAATATACCTTTGAGCCGGCATTTTGAGTTTGTTGAAAGGTAGGATTTAAACTTTGCTGGGTGTTTTGTATTTCTGTGCAGTGCGATCGGTTTATGCAAAAAAGGCAATAAATGTAGTCCACATGTCTCCAGAACGACTCTCTTTGAATAATTTTGAATAGCAGGTGTATTTGAGACATACCATTAGGTCACACTAAATATCACATTTTAATTTGGTCACAAAGAATCAAGGATATTGACATTGTTAGACCTCAAAATCGTCTTATTTTGTACACTACATTTAGACACTAAAATCTAAATATACACTTTTCACACGTTGAGAAAAATAACACAGAAAAAGTCAAAACACCATAAAAGCTACTGCCTTACATTGAAGTGCATCATGAAAAGAAAGTGGTGCAAACTTTTATGAGAAATAGTTACATTGCTGATATTTCCAGTAGTGATATTAGACATTCTACAGATCATAAAAATGCAAAAACGATTTTAGTAAAATAAATCTTAATGATATTTTACATGTATGTATGTTGAGCAAAATGTGTGGTAGTTTGCCATATTTAGCCTTAGTCGCTACTGAATAATAATCACTGACAATTTTGTTGTTGTTTCTTTATATGAGATGTTAAATTTCTTTCATTTAGTTTAACTCTAATGTGGAGTTTATTTCATGCAGAGCTATCAATTGACTTTAAATGCATTTATTCATAACACTTACAAAACGTCTTTTGAAACTAAGCACAAAAAGAATTGACACCCCTAGGTAAGGTGTATTATTATTATTATTATTATTTTCTAAGCAAAATATTATGACTACGTAGGCT
This sequence comes from Calotriton arnoldi, assembly GCA_963921515.1. Lineage (NCBI taxonomy): Eukaryota > Metazoa > Chordata > Amphibia > Caudata > Salamandridae > Calotriton > Calotriton arnoldi. The sequence goes on along the minus strand of CAWUFW010019042.1, from coordinate 185,417 downwards.
TTTCTTTTAGGGTCTTTAAGCTGTAGCTTTACACTATAATATGTCTTTATTTGAATTTACATTTTATGTTGATATCTTTATTGCTGTGAACAATATCCTTTACTGAAACATAGAAATATTTGTTTTACCCTTTAGAAATACAGAATTATTTACCATCAGAACCACAGATGTGCTTCCAACGGGAAGAAATAGTAAAATGTATAAAAAGGAAAGAAAGTCCTGCCTTTCATCTTGTTTTTATCCAAAATAATAAAACAATATTTCTAAACTTTCAAGATTTGTGGCTTTTAATACAAGTGTGTAACTTTTGCTGGTCTATGCCATTTTGTATTAATTTCCATACATCGTTACAGCCCCCCTCTACCTAGACTCGTAAATCTTAATGACACACCATGTTTGAACTGAAAACTGCCACAGTGTGTCCCAAATCAATGAGCATTTCTAGAGAAGAGGAAAGTGAAAGAAATTGCGGTAGCTTCCATGGCCTGGGTGGATGGCATGCCATACTCTGTGTCAACTCTTGTTTCTAGCTTCACGTTCCTTAATTATCACATCTTTTGCTAACCTTAGCTGTCCCTGTTTGCTGGATGGTGCACTGAAAAAGGCAACAAGGACAGACCTTGTTGATGGGGTGGCGCTCTGTAGCTGTTAAAGCTGTCTTGCTGGTGTATACCATGTGCCCAGGTCCTGCAAATTAAATGGTACTAGTGTGCCTGCTTCTTCAACCCACAGACGTAGCATTTCAAACGTGCTTTTTTTAAACAACTTTCTAGTTGGCTCACCATCATTTTCCTTAGAGATCCACTCTCGTGAAATGTGCTTTTACTCACAATGTGCACTAATACTCTGAAAGATAAACACAACAAAGCTCTCCTGCCAGGAAACAATGGTATGCAGTGGATAGAGAGAGGGAGAAAGAGAGCAACAACTGTTGACACTTTTATCTGTTACTCAAAGAAACATAGTCATTATGCAAACATAACAAAACATATCTGCACATCACCATTAGTTCCAATTAAAATTCAAATACAGTCATTGTTCAATATTTCAAAATCATTTCCCTCTGTCCTGGTGCAACCTGCTGATGAGACGCTCCACTCAGTATACTCTGGGAGGGTTTTTTTCTCCTTGGGGGTCCCTAAAAAAATCCCCTTCTGGCACAGGTTCTTCTGCATGGATTACAATCCTCTGTAAGGGTATGCCACCATCATCCAACTTGATGATACAGAGAACTTAGTTACTCCTCAGTACCCTGTTTAATTGCCAGCTATATGTGCAGGTACACCTCAATCCACTGTTTCACTATCAGCTATATTCTATGCGCTGAAAGACCTCGGCAGCAAGATATTCACCTCACTTACCTTTAACTGTGCGACATTTCATGCCATTCCACTTCTGACACCATTTTGTTAGGGAAATAAATACTTTTGCACTCTCCCAGGAGCAATGGAAGTAACACACAATACAGCAGTTTTCTCAGGAACAAATTAAATGCATTTGGCTGTATCCATGAATACTTTCTGGCCAGCAAGGAAGAAGTCAAGGCACACACTGGTGCTCTCAGCCTGCTTCTTCTCTGAGTTGCTGGTTTCTGGGCCATAAATATACTTGGTAATGCAACTTCAGCAGAACTAAAAAAGACAAGGTGCAAATTTGTTCAACATAGAGATGAAAGATTGGCATTGTGCCAATTATACACCATGCCAATTATAATACAAACATACAGTGTAAGCAGAAATGAACAACCTGATGAGCAGGCTAACATGGTAGTCAGAAAAATAGGGTGACCTCTAGGTTGGTTCTGAACAGCTGTTGAAATTTGTCCAGGCAAAGTGAGATGTGCATTTAGTGTATACATATTGACAAATATTGATATGTATTTTTCCCCAAACACATATTGTACATCAGTGACATTTTAAATTTCCAATCATATCTTATAAAAATCAGCTTTCATGACATATACTTTTCTCATATTCAACCAATAAAAAATGGAGCACACCCTCATCACAGTAAACGTAAAAACAAATTTCACTCCTCTTTTTCACTGGACAAACATTAGACAGATTGTCTGGCACTTTCTCCAAAATGCTACCAAGCATGGGCTTTAAAATGTAAAGCATGCATTTAGATTCACAAAACAGTTAAAATGTCAAAAGCACAGCACAATAAAGTTCTCACATTAGTTTATAAGAATAGAGAATGTTTTAATAAACAAAATTACACCAACGTGACAAAAATCCAATAAGGGAGTAGGAGATATGAATTTTTTTACTTTTACATAAAAATAGAGTCAAGAAAACTAACAGTGGGTATCTGGCCATGCCAGACTGGGTCAAAGTCAAAACTTAAGGCAGTATTGACTGCGATGAATCACGAGTCAGGTATAATGACCAGGTTGATCACGGTAGAAAGTTTATCATCTGACTTGAAAAGCTTTATGGAGAAAAAGTTGATGTTGATGAGTCAATGATGCTGCAAGTTTCAAGATGGATCTAAAGTAGGGCTCAATGACGGATGGTTGCTGAAGCACAAGATGCAGTCATCTACGAATAGCTCCAAGTCCTAAGTCTGTGCCCAGATCGGACGGGGATCTGCGTCGGTCCTGGTGAAGCCCTCTACGTTCAGACTTAGAAACTTTTCTGGAACTCGGATCTCCTTCAGTGGTAAAATCCGGCAAGTTGGGGCACGACCAATGATTCAACACCAACGACTGCAGCTTCGATGACGACCTCTGTCTCTGTTGGTTCTCCAGGAAGAAAGTTGGCAAAACATTCTTAACTCCTTATTCTTGCAGTTTGGGGATGAGTGAAGTACATTCTAAAACCAGTCAAGGGTCCATGACCTGGGGACACTACTTGGGGTTCAGAACCCACTCCAACAGAAGCCTCTAGCAAGGCCCGGGCATGTCCAGTTGAAACTAGTTAGCTGAGCTCTTTCAGGAAAGACGGTTTCTTTCAGTTTTTTGTGTCCCTGTAGCTTAACTGGAGGTCAAACAGCTGAACCTTGGAGTCCACTCCTTTGTCCTGGGTTCAAGTAGGAACCTTAGGGTTCTCCTCACAGCTCTCAAAAGCAGGAGCAGCCCTTATTCTGTCTTCCATAGGCCCATGGGTATTTGGAATAAGGTACCCAAGGGATCCTCATTTATGCCTGCCACTAACCTGTGGGAGTGGGTGACTCTTGGATCCTGCCTAACCAATAGGGAAAACGATTCCCGGGGTAACCACACACACATTTGCATCACTTCCTATGTTCCCTACTGCAAATAATCCCAGAGTGCCCCTCTCTACCTAAATCCATCAAGGCAGAAGATTTCTTGCCCTGTGCAGAGATCCTGCACCCACCCAAGAGGCATGGCCAGGGAAATGAGCAATCTCTCCTCTGTGGTCAATCAAAAATAGTTTTGGGGGCAGCTTCTCTGACTCTGGAATTGGAGCCTGGCTAGCTAGAAAGACAAAAGGGAGGCAGACTCAGGTGTGAGCTGCATCTGCCAGTGACAGTATAGGCGTCCTTTGAAGCTAATTAAGTTCCTGGGCACAGCCCACACCCAAGGCCTTTGCCTCAACCCTGGGAGCCAATTCACACAAATTGCAATTTACAGCAAAATAGATCATGTTGGATTGACATATAATGTTAGAAATTAAGTTATTAATTTGGGAGGGGGTAAACACTTACCAAATTATTAAACCTCTGACGATTCTTCAACAAGGTTGTCCTTGGTGACAAATGGGCTTCTAAAGGTTTTAGGCAGGTTATAGTTAACTTTTTAAAAGTACCTTTTGTTAAATTCGTGTACAAATCTGACTTTACCAATGAATTGGATTTGTAATAAATATTTTTTTTTGCGTCCTAGAATGAACTTTTTCATAAACTTTATAAAATGTAATAATGTGTTGCGTTGCTTTCCTATGGAACAGTTAGCCCTGCTACAGGGAAAATAGTTTTTGGGTCATTGTTGCTGTAAAGACCTTTCCATGTCATACTTTTAAATATCATGCACCAAACCTTATGGGCATTTAAGGCCTACTTAGGGGTGACTTACTTATATTTAAAAGGGTGGTTTAGGCCTGTCAAAAGGGGCTATTTTAACAGGTTGAAATTGAAGTTCAAACCTGCATAGTTAAGGTACAGGTGTCAGGTCTGCAGCTATATTTTGCACTGCCGCCTTAGTGGTGGCACAGTATTTGCTACAGTCCACTAGTGACGTTTAACTTACAGTCCCTGGATACACTTTGTACCATATACAAAGAACTTATAGTTAAGTTAAATATGTCAATTAGGAGTATTGCCAATTTGGACCTGTTTTAGGGGTCAGTGCACATGTACTGGGGCCTCATTAGCAGAGTCACAGTGCGCAGAGTCCACAAAACAGCAACATCAGTCCAAATTAAAGGGGGTGATCATGCAAAAAGAGGCATTTCTACAATCACCAAACCTCTTTTGTATACTGCTCAAGCTAGCTTCCATGCCATAAATGCAACTGTATTACGAAGCTGCTCAAGGTACCCATAACAAAGCTCTAGCCTGGTTCACTTCATTCATGCAGGAAAGCATGCAGTTGTCTTCCCTCCTAGTGAATCTTCCTTTAAACCATAAAACTGTAGTATCTCTTGGGATTTTTCTTTTAGCCCCTCACTGTTCAATCCCTCTGTGTTGCCATTCACCAAACTCATTAAATATTATGGTTTAGCTTATATGACATATGGCGTTGACACCCAATTATGTAAGATTGGGTGACAACTCAAGGTCACATCAATCTAATTTTATGGAGTATCTGTTCATAACTGCCTGAAGATCAACAGAGACAAGCTAGAAGTTATGATCATCAGGGGCCCCTCTGAAATTTCGTCTACCGGTTGGTGACCTGATCTCAGTTTTTGTCCTGAGCTTCAGCTCTTCACAATTTACGATTCATGTTTAATTAGAGCTTAACTTGTTCTATTGAAATCTGCAAGGTAATATCTTCTTCTTTCTCCTATTTGATGATTCTCAAGAAGATCTTGATTCAACTTCCTATGGAACATTGATTCACTGTGATTCAGGCCTATGTTGTTTTCCTATACAATGATGGCAATACTTTTTATCTCTGCACTTCTTCAGTATCAATTGCAGTGGCTTCAGCTCATTGAAAATGCAGGGGAACGTCTTCGACTTGGTTTCCCCCACCACCTTTCAATGTGTCTTCATATTAGAGAATTTCATTACCTACAGACAGCCAAAAGATGAATCTTTCAAAGCAGTGTTTCAGCAGAATCCTGCATTCCTTAGGCCCACGTTCTCTTTTTTCCAACCTGTATGCCATCTAAAGTCTCCACAGGCAATTATTCAACACAGTTCCAGTCATAGGATTTACAAATCTTTATCCAGTCTTTCTTTTACCTAGTTGTTAAAACAGGCAATACTTTACCATTTACCATTTGCTTTATGACTAATCATCTAAAATTCAGAAAATGCTTAAAACTGAACTTTCTGTCGCTTCCAGTTTCCCCTTCAGCAAGAGCATGCTTGTAGGATAATAGTCACCGTAACAAGTAAAATAACAAAAATACATAAAAGTAAATAAATTAAAATTATTCACCTTTCATACAGAGTCAAAAAGCTTTTCCATATCAGATTGAGCTGATTATTTTTACTACTTGTACTTAATTTGCCAGGCTTATAATCAAGATACCTACTGTTTGTTTAGAAGACAATTTCCAGTGCTATAGAATGATATTTTAGCCACAATTATTTCTCATGAAGAGCCAGAGATTTGAACCTTTTACTAAGTTTAAGTTTAGTTTCAGTTTTTCTATCACTAAAAATAAACTCCTTGGTCAAAAGCAGTGTATCAGATCTTAAAACTAAGATTATCTTGCACTGAATTCTCTTGCATCAAATTAAGATTGAGAAGATGCAACAATCCGTAAAAATGAGTTGGTCTCAGGCTTATTGTGTATTACATCTACAACATTTTACCCCCTTCATCACTCCAAGAGGTGTCCAATTAAAGTAGCAAAGATTTTTTCAGTAATATAGTTCGGAAGCTAACACAAACTATTCTTCCAATAGACACGCAATTAATTATCTCATAGAGAACAATCAAATTCAATGTCACTGAATTTATTTAATAGATGTAGATTGTCATCAAACCAATGTTCAGATCTAAATTGCCAGCCAACAAGTGGTTTATACATGCTAGAGAATTAATTCCTCATATTTGAAGCATCTAAATCTAGAACCAGTATTTTACAAATGACATTGCTCCTTGCACGTGTAGATGTACTGTCATCTTCCAGGTTCTATGACTGTTCAAATTCTGGAGTATTTCCTTTGATATGCTATATTTAGACCTCATATATGAGAATCAAACACAACCCTCTTTACAGATTATTATTTTAATATAGACTATATGCTTTGTACACGTGACCTCGTCCAGTGGACTGTTGTGTGAAGTTATGTTGGGAATACCCCACATTGTAGCCCCAGCAAATATTATAATTGTTGCCCTTTTTCATAATCCACATAAAGGAGGACTGAAAATGAAATGTAAATTATTCCCTGTCCTATTTCCTGATGATAAATAGAATATATGACTTTTTATCTTTACATATACAGGCATTCTGTATTGGTGTGTTTAAAACAGTGTTGCATTTGAAGGTATGTAAAGCCTTACGATGTTCCTTTAATCTGGAGAAAAAACAACTCTGTTTGGTTGAAGACATGAGGTAACCAGTTACATTGGGATATTAATTTTCCAAGCAGCATTCATTTTCCAGTCATCATAGACACAATATTATGACCTGATTTGCAGACATTTTGGAGAATATACAGAACTATACGTATAATACTACTTTTTATTCTATTATTTTTGGCTGATTGTTTTATGCCATTTGTAGAAGACCAGTTTCATTTCCAGTTTCTATTCATTCCTTACATCTGCCAATTTCAATTAGATAGTTGGGCATATATCTGTAGGTATTTTTATATCAAAGTAAGTTGTTTGTGTATCTTCCTATTGTAATAGCTAAGAAGTATATTCTCTTTTATTATTTCAGAAATAGGCATTATGATGGGCATAGATCACTTAATTCTTACCAATTGAAAAATGATTTTAAGGTGAAAGCTAGAGACAAAGGGGCCGATTTCGATCCGGGTCGGAAACCGTTCCGTCCGACACGATCCCGGAGCGATATCCGACCGATTTGTGCCCCTTGGCTCCGAGCGAGTGAGTACGATGCAATCGAGCGCTGACGGACTCGTGTCGCTCAGAGCCCCATTGAAGTCAATGGGAGCCTGTTGTACGACGCGTACATAGACTCCCATTGTGAAAATAGCACATCTTGGAGAAGTGTGCCCCCTATCGCGGGGACGCCTCGCTCACGCCTGCACCGTACATGCATGTGTAGGGGGTACCCTTGGGTCACCCTCTGTGTCCGACTCGTAAGGCTACGGGCAAAGGGGGTCCGGCACGGACCCCCGAAGTCCGCTTCCCGGAGCCTTTTCGTCCCGGAGACTCCGACTCGATCCGGCTGTCCGGATCGTGCATCGTACTGGCTCAGTCATAAAACGTCTCCATTGCGCGTTATGAATCGAGTGCGAGCGAGTCATACGGAGCGGTTCGGACCCGGAAACGATTCGGTCGGCGATTTCACGTTCATTCGCATCGTACTTGGGCGTCCGGACCTCTGTACGACTCGGTCGGAAACAAAGCCTCCGACTCGGATCCGGTGAAGCCGAATGCGATTCGGAGGCCTTCCGACCGAGATCGGAATCGACCCCATAATCTTGTCTGCATATATTAATTATTTATATTTTACATTATAAATTTTGACAACCTTAATATAATCATTATCGGTGAGAGCTATGACTAGATACTCCAATACTAAATCAAAATAATGTGATGGCAGCCTCTCTGTTTAGTACCTTTAAAAAGCTTAACTCATTGAGACAGATCAACATTTAAATTAACATGAGCTTGAAAACCTTCGTATAGGGCATTCAAGCTGTCAATAAAAAGAACTATAAAATTCATCCTTTTCTATGTTTCAATGAGGTGTGGACAATTATTGCCACTGAATCAATCAATCAGGGGTTTGTTAAAGCGCGACTACTCACCCGTAAGGGTCTCAAGGCGCTGGGGGGGGGGGGTGCAGGTTCCATCCATCAAGGAGAGGGTCTGTCGAAGAGCCAGGTTTTGAGGTTTCTTGCAAAGATGGGGAGCGATGTTGTCTGTCTGAGGTGGAGCGGAAGGGCGTTCCATGCTTGGGCCGCGAGGAAGGAGAAGGAGCGGCCTCCCGATCTGGTCTTTCTGGTGCGGGGGACCACGGCGTAGGAGAGCTGGGCTGATCGTAGGGTCCTTTGGGGTGCGTGGAATTTGAGTCGGCTGTTCAGGTATGCTGGTCCGGTGCCGTGAAGGGCCTTGTGTGCGTGGGTGAGCATCTTGAAGGTGATTCTCGCCTCGACAGGGAGCCAGTGGAGTGTGCGCAGGTGCTGGGAGATGTGGCAGAGTTTTGGCAGGTTGAGGACCAGTCTTGCGGCGGCGTTCTGGATGTTCTGTAGCTTGCGGGTGAGGTTTTTGTTTATTCCGGCGTAGAGTGCGTTGCCGTAGTCGAGTCTGCTGGTGACCAGGGCGTGAGTGACGGTCTTTCGGTGTTCGAGGGGGATCCTTTCGCAGAAGTTTTTTGTATAACATACTTTGTTGAATTTTCCAGCATACAACAGTATTACATAGTAGTGTGCTTCCCACCTCACTTTCTCAACATCTTGATTCAAGTACACATGACGACTCCTTGTGGCACTTAGTAAAAAGGAGAATGTTTCTCACCTGTCTGATAGTACTGATATTATTCTACCCATATTAAATAATGTTTGGTCTGCATCAACTACTTTTTCAATTACTTTACTCATTCTATTAGTCCAAATTTTGTTAATAGTTTCCAATCTAGATTAACCAATGAATTTGGTGTAGGATAAACAATGACACAGTCTGGGATTTGGACAGTCTTGGAGACTCATGTAAGGAGCTATATACCCCAATCACCTGGAGTTTTTTGGGGAAGTTGTGTCTTTCCATGAGTTATTGCTTTGCCACTTCTAGGCACACCCCACAAAATATTAATTACATGTGGGCCCATAGATCCAGGGTACATTGCGGTTTTTGGAAGCTACGTCATATTTTACATTGTGCCTATGCCTCCTCAATATGAACCACATAAGATCTTAGTTGCTTTATTGATCCATAGTGCTGAATGAACCAACTAGTTTATTGAAACTGCCTTCCTCTGGTTGCTCTGTTGTCCCTTTTATGAACCCAATATACTCTTAAGTATCTCAAGGTTTTTGATTTAGAATGTTCGTGTTGGTTGTTGCTTTGCTGCTTCCGGGTAGACACCATAGATTCCTAATTACCTCGTGGGCTCAAAGACTCTTGAGTAATTTGTGGACCCATTGTTTCCTAAATACCTGGCGGACCCATTAAATTCCTAAGCACTCATTGTACTCGGATGCTGCATCTTCCACCTTAATTGAACATTGGGATCAAAAGCCCCTCAAACACTAGGCTGTCAATGACACCGAAAATCTCTGTATCTTGCAATGAGGAAGTACCAGGGTATTCTGTAATTCCAGATCGATTTCTACTAGTAATTCTTCTTTCTTCCTTTAGGGGTTTGGCTTTTTTCAGTAGCTAAAATATCTGTGTGAAAGCAAAAAAAGTATTATTCTGATGGTGCAGGCATCTGGTGTTACAGTTCCAAGTAGAGTTAACAGGCAACTTGTAGTGAGGACCTGATCTAGCTTTGTCCCATTCAGAGTTTACGAAACCAAAGCTGAGAGCTTCATCAGGAGTTCCATGATGACCTATGTGACTTTATTTGTTGCCACCAGCTTCAGCATCCTGCCTCACCCCGCTGAAGACATTTCAGAATCATCAAGGTAACAAAGTCCTAAAATAAAAACTCTGACCATAGTGACCTGGAAGGCCTGCCTAATCTCTGCCCCATCGTGCGTAGCCTGAAACTGCATCTAGATCACAGTGTACTGCAAACAAACCATCATTGCCACTTTGGGGCCGATTATGATGTCGGTCGGAGTTGCCTCTGACAGACATCATGGTGGAATTGGGGGTCTGCGGTCCCGACCACCTAATTATGATGTGACCGCTCATGGTGTGGTCGCATACTCACATTTCCCTATGGGAGCTTGTGTTCATCCCTGCACCGCGTGGCAGGCACCTTAAGGTGCCTGCCACGCCTTACAGCGATCAACAGTCGGCACCCTCTGCCCCCAACCAGAGGCCGCAGGGAGAAGGGGGCCCTGCTAGGGCCCCCCAAACTTGCTTTCCGACAGGCTTTCCATGTCAGAAAGCCCCGCATGAAAAGCATGTCAGAAACCGATCATCGTAATCCCAACGTCGGAAAGCTGTAAATTAGAAGCACGAGCCAGTCTCTGACTGGACATCGGGCTCCTTGAGCCCATTGTAATCCAGCTGGAATGACTGGCCTGTTTGAATTCCAACTGCCTAGATTGTAATTAGGCAGTTGGAATTGAAACCGACAATCCCGGTTGGAAAGCCTCTGAACTAAGGTCGGAGGCTTTCCGACCGAGATTGTAATAGGCTCCTTTGTATTTACTTGGTGCTTTTTACTTTTTTACTTTAAATATCCATACCTTTAGTTCCCCAATCTGATTTTCAACATGTGTGAGTGTTTTTTCTAATTATACTTTTGCTTTTTTTCTAAATTAGTTGAAAGTTTTTTTTTTTTTAATTCTAAAGTTGTATGATACTGCTAGAATATAGCACAAATTTCTATGGAGAACTGCCTGCCGCTTTTGCCATAGCAGCCAGGGGTTAAGTAGAGATTTACATTGAACCTTGTTGAAGAATCCTCAGAGGTTTAATAATTTGGTAAGTGTTTACCCCCTCCCAAATTAATAACTTATTTTCTAACATTATATGTCAATCTAACCTGATCTATTTTGCTGTAAATTGCAATTTTGGGAACAATGTTATAACACCTGTGTATCCTTTAATGATATATAGTGTAATAAATCGGAACTGCAGTGAATCTCAATGTCTTCAAAAGGAAGGGTTCTCAAAATAGGTGCCATTGGGCCAGAATTATCATGTTAAACTTACATTTCATTATTGGTGTATCAAAAAAAGGAAAGCGGGACAAGACAGAAGATAATCATAAACCTCATAGAACAAATTATAGAACCCCTCAACTCTCCCCCCTCCTGACCCAGCCCCCCACCCCCATCCCCCAAGGACCTGTCCTATCAGCAGAATCCCCAAGCATCCCCAAGTCGTGGGTAAAGACATCACGGCCCCCCTCAGGCTGTGTTAGGTGGGGACTCTGTGAGTCATAAGAGCCGCAAATATTTGGGGCATGAGAGTTCACGGAATTCCGTGGTAAGCAGTGATAGGAACGGGCACCAGAGATCAGGGAACAATGCCTTCTGGTTTGATTTGGAGTGGGAGAGATGCTCCATGCCTAAGATGTACCAAAGGTGAATTAGCCAACCCAGAGGAGTAGGAGTGTGTCCCGACCACCAATGAGATGGTATGTTCTGTAGGGCTGCTCCCAGTGCCAAGCCAATCTGTCTCCCTCTACAGGACCTGAGGGAAAATGTAGGGACATTCGGTAAACCTAAAATGGTGTAGGCTGGGAAGCTGGGTAGCTGTGTGTTTAGGTGGCCTCAATATCGCCCAGCACTTGTGCCCAGTAGGCTGTGAGTTTGAAGCAGTCCCATAGTAGGTGTGTCAGGGTACCCAGGGAGCCACAGGCGCAACAGCACATGGGGCTGCGAACTGGGTTCCCCTTATGCAGTCGTGGAGGAGTGAGGTACTAGGAGGTGGCAATTTTAGTTGCTGTTTGAATGCCAGCTACATTGCAAGCTGTGTGGTGAGTGCGGGACTAGATATCCTCCCATTCCCCCGGTGTAAAGGTGCGACCCAATTCAGACTCCCACAGTTTCTGACCCGGGGATCTATGAGTGGGCAATGGAGGCGAAGAAAGCCATATATTTTGGTTATGAGATGAGTGTCTGAGGTTTTGGAAAGCAACCATTTATCAAAAGGGGTGAGGTGTTGTTGAGCATGAGGCCGGATTGTGGGGTGCATCACCCAGTGCCTAATCTGGTGGTGCTGGTAACGGTCTGATTCAGGTACGTCCTGCTGCAAGCGGAAGTCCTACAACAACAAAGGTCCTTCCTCATCAAAGAAATATCCAATAGATATGTGGCCCTCTCATTTCCACTGTTCAAAGGCCACAGAGTCAAGGCCTGGAGTTAAATCAGTGTTGTCTGCTATAGGTGTCAGTGGTGATGGGAAGGATGTGAGTCCCCTCCGTATGGCCACTTTGTCCCATGCAGCAAGAGGGGCCTGTGTGATGGGAGATAGATACAGGCTTTTCGGACACACCGATTTGGGGAGGAAGGAAATCCTCTACAGGTACTGCCCAGCCACAGCCCTATCCACGAAAAGCCAATGCTTTTCGGATTCAGGGCATGACCACTCCATGAATGTTTTAAGTTGTACAGCTTGTTAGTACCACTGCAAGTTTGTTATGCCCAGGCCTCCCTCGGGGGTCTGTAACAGAGGTCTCTATGCAAACGAGGCCGCTTATCCACCCATACAGGGCGATTGATCTCCTGCTGGAGAGTGCGGAGGGTCCCGGGAGGGGGCTCTACCTGAAGGACCTGAAATAGGAAGAGTATCTTTGGCAGTATGGTCATCTTTACCCCCACCACACGACCCAGCCAAGAGAGGCTATGGGGTCACCATTGGTACAGATTTGATTATATTTGTTGAAGCAGTGTTTTATAATTAAGGGATACCATGCTCTGGGTGTTTGCTGTAAACCGTAGCTTAAGATAATGGACCGAAGCAGAAGCCCATTGGATAGGGTGAGAACGTTGTAACTCAGCAAGCGTAGGGCCCTGAAGCAAAAGATTGAGAGCTTGGGACTTATGGATGTTTACTTTAAATCCTGGTGCCTGAGCAAACAGCTCGAGTTCAGCCAAGAATGCTGGATGGGAGGCTAAGGGATTCTCTAAAGTGGCTATGACATCATCTGCGTAGAGACTGATCATATGTCTGCCCCTCCCAACATGAACCACAGATACGAGAGGGTTATCTCGGATTCTTTGGGCCATACAAAGAGTGAAGAGTGAAGGGGTAACTAACAGCCCTGCCTTGTGCCCCTACAGATTGGGAAGGGGGCGGAGGAGTATCCATTCACGCGCACCATTGCCGAGGGCTGTGTATAACTGCTGAGGACTCATTGAAGGAACCGGTCCCGAAAGCCAAAGTGCTGGAGGGTCTCCCTCAGATATGGCCAATGAACCCTATCGAACGCCTTCTCTGCGTCGATAGAGAGTAGCATGTGCTCCGTATCAAAGTGCTGCATCTTATTGATAAGATGGAGTACCCGTTTTGTATTGTCGATACATTGGCGATGGGGGGCAAACCCCGCCTGGTATGGGTCTATCAGACCTGGCAAGAGAGGGGTCAATCGCATAGCCAAGATCCCTGTAAGCAATTTAAGGTCAAAGTTTAATAACGATATTGGCCTGTAGGAGACGCAACAGCGCTTGTCCTTGCCCGGTTTAGGGGTGACCACTATGTAGGCCCTTAGCATGGTCGGTGGGAGTGTGGAAGAGTCCCCAATAGCATTGAAGACTGTAGTGAGTATGGGGGCTAAAATGGGGCAAAGCATCTCATACAAAAACGTGGAAAAGCTGTCTGGTTGAGGGATTTCAATGGTTTCTGTCTGGAGATAGCGGACACCGCTTCCTCAATCCGGATTGGGGAACCCAGACTCTCAGCTTGGTCCTGTGTTAGTTTGGGGGTCATAGCGCCTTGGAGATAGCGAGCTGGAGCATCCAAAGGAAGCACCTGCGGTGCGTACAGGTCTGTGTAGAATTGGCGGAACATCTCCGCTATTTGTGAGTCCTGGCTCTGTTCTAACCCAGCTGTGTCAATCACCGACGAGACTCCTGACGATTGCCGCTGGGATCGCAATCTGTTGACCAGAAGCCGCGCACATCTATCCCCCACAGCATAGAAGGTGTGGCGTAAATGGAGTGTGGTGTGCTCTGCTCTAACAAGGTCGATGCCTGCCAATTAAGTGCGCACAGCCTCAATCTGTCACCAAATCCAGGGAGTGCCAGTCCAATGGTGGATATGCTCTAGTACCTGGACCTGTCTATAGAGCTGGTCATGTTTGTCCCTATGGATCTTGTTATCCGCTGAGGAGATCGCAATAAATTCCCTCCTGATCACCGCTTTCAGAGTTTCCCAGAGGGTGGTGACAGAGGTCTCAGGGTTATCGTTTGTAGCAAGGAGGTCCTGCAGCATTTTAGTTATCTCCACCACTGCCCGATATAGGAAGGCCTCATGACCATCATTTGGGGCATACATGGAACCCAGAGTAAAGGTGTGTAAGCCTATCAAGAGTGAGTGAGTAAACAACCTGCCCCTAATTTCTGCCTGCTTAGGGCCAATCTTCCCAGGGAAGGTGGAAGAGACAAGTATAGCCACCCCAGTAGATCTGGTGGGAAGGGAGGAGAAGAGTTAGTTAAGAGACGCCCTAGATCTGAGCCTGTGGGTGTCACCCGCGAGGTGATGGGTTTCCTGAAGAAGACATATGTGTGCCCCTGAGTGCTCCAGGTAAGAGAGAATAGCACACCTCTTGACAGGGTTATTGAGACCCTTCATGTTAAGTGTAATGATCCTAATGTCTGGGGTCATCGAGGAAACTGCGGAATGGGCCTTGAAATGAAGCTACTCGGGGGAAAAGGTGCTCGGCCACTGGGGGCGGAGGCTACAACCCTGTGGAGATTACCCGTATTGGCATGTCTGTGAGGAGATCCATCCTGGGGAGGACCCAGGAGCGGGAGGAATCTGTACACCCCAATGAAAAAACAACAAGTATACAACAAAACCTATTAAGTATTGTCAATGTCCTGGGCTAGAAGCCCAATGAGAGAGAAGTGAAAGAGGCCAGTGGTACTCCCACCCCACTCCCCAACCCGTCAGGGCCCACCACCCATCTTGGAAGATGGAGCTAGAAAGTGGGAAGGGAGACAAGCATATATCAAGGGCAATAACAGGGAAGCATGGTGAAGATCAGGTCTGCACCGGGTTGAGAGGGGGTCCTCGCTGAGAGATGCCAACACTGCTCGAGCTCCTTGGCCATTGTCTCTGGGTGGGGCGGAGCCGAACAGGAAAACGCCCAGCGGTCTTCCATCTATGAGCACTGCGGTCCGTGTTCACCCCTCCTGCCAGTGGGGAACGTTCTTGGGACTCCGCTGAAATGTCCAACAGCTGACACGCCTCTTTGAAAGATCAAATTAGGTGGATTTTCCCATCCAGGCAGAAAATCTAGTGGAAGGGGTGTCCCTGAGAGTAGGGAACTGCAATGGAGTGGAGGTGGGAGGTGATCGGCAAGAATGCCCTTCACTTCTGAAGAGTGGACATGGCCAGGTCTTGATACAAGGTTGGCTTGTATCCCTGTTACTGTATCGGGCTACCATCTCATGCGCTCTGGAGGATGCACTCCTTCAGTGGAAAGTCATGGACATATGTAAGGATGTCAGCAAGGGGTGCGGGGCAGGCCTCTTAGGACCCATTCAGTGGGGCACTTCTAGAATCAGGCGGAAGAGATCCCCCACAAAGGAGGCGAAGTCCAGGCCCTCCGCCCCCACCGGGATTCCCCTGATGTGGATGTTATTGCCATATGAGCGGTTCTCAAAGTCCTCAGTATGAGCCTGGAGATCGAGGTGCTAGTCGCGGAGGCGTAGGATCTCCTGTTGGAGCTGTTCAATCTCTTCGTCCCGGCTCATGTCATGTGCCTCAAGCATATCCACCCTGTCGCCCAGGGCATCCAGAACCCTCCTCACAACTCTGAGATCCTGAGAGAGCTCCTTCTTCATGGTTTGTAAGTCTTCTCGGAGAGAGGCAAGGAGTGTATGAAGGAGCGGGTGAGCGGGGCTTCAGCACTGCCGGAATCCGAAGACACAGGCGGGTCGGAGGCTGACAAAGAATCCTCGGCCTGAGCGCTAGTGGTCTTGACGAGCATGTCCCTCACTGAGTGGTCCATCTTCCCTTTACTTGCCGCCAGTGTGTCAGAAGTGTAAGGATGCTGCAGCGATGAGGATGCACTGTGACTTCGCCAAGTGGAGCGCTGCTCTTGCCAACGAGATATATGAGCTCCTTAGGTCCGAGACAGGCCACGCAGGGAATGGGGAAATGGGGAGGGCCGGCCAGGTGCCAGGCCAGAGAGTCAGGCCAAAGAGTCCCTGGGCACACTCTCCAGGATGTTCAGTGCGGAGCAGTCAAGCAATGGTGGGGGGATCGCCCAGCACCCAAACAGCTCGGGACATTAGGCTCAAGCCCCTCAGGTGGGCTCATGGGGACCCTCAGCCAAGGGGGCACTCGATCCTAACAATGCAAGGGACAGAGGGCCACGGGCACAGTACTGTCACTAGATGAGGGGGTAATCAGGCTGCGCTGAGCATGGTGATGATGTAGCCTCCTTCCTGTTGGTCGACCCCCCCAGCCAAGGTAGTTTGCAGGCCTCGATCAGCCCGGGGCAGCAGGTGAAGAAGTCCCAGATGGGAGACCAGCCGCAGTGGGCCCCCAGGGGACAGTCATTGGCTGCACCAACCTCCTCAGCTGGGTGTTCCTCCCTGGGCTGCAGCAGCAGAGAGAGAGTCAAGGAGTCCCAGACAGCAGCCCAGAAACCCCTCCAGGGGACACAGCCACCAGGAGCACCACACCACAGCCCCCATGCTGGGAGACAAGCAGGAGGCAGAGGCAGATGTACCAGGAAGCTCCAGTCGCTCCGATGGGCCCCGCACTGCCAGTCATCGAGGAACACTCCGGTCCACTTCAATTGATTAGCCCTCGCCTCCAGGTATGTGTCACAGGGGTAAAGCGGGGGGAGAGTGCCTGGCAGTGGCCAGATCACCAGCCCTCCCCCATCCATCCACAGCTCAGCTCCAGGAGAGCCAGGAGTAGCACAAGGCCACTAGATTCGGCCCGACCTCCTTCTCACACCCCCAGCCAGCACCTGCAGCAAGCACCTTGCACCAGGGACTAGGGGAGCATCTCCGCTCAACACGCCCAGGGCAGAGCCCCAGTCAGCAGGGGAACTCCAAATGGGCTGGCACGGCCCAGACCGCTCCAGAGGGGAAGAATCACTCCAGGCCGGGGATCCTAGGCCTCTGCATAGGCCGCTCCATGCAGCATCCGGCCCAGGCCTGGCAAGACGAGTTCACCACTGTTTTCCCGGGGCAAGCACCTCCTAGGTCGACATCCGGGGTGCCCGCTAACAGCCCAGGTCAGCCGCAGTGCTATACTGTTTTCCAATTTCGGCTTTGCAAGGCGTGAGTGTGTGGGCCCGGCCGGTGGGACGGAGAGATGGGAAGACACTTCTCACCTGATCGCCATCTTACTCACACCCAATGCTAACCATTTTAAATAAATGTACAGATTGGAGTTTTAAATAAAATAATCTACATAGTTGTTTTTGAAAATGTTGGCATATATCTGGCCCTCCGGGACCTACAATTAACTTGCTTGGCTTATGTCAGAATTTTTAATATTAAAGGGCTTACCACACCAATGAAATGCAAGGCAGCCTTCTCTTTTCTGAAACATGAGCATGTGATTTTGGTCATATTACAAAAAGTCATTTTCTAGCTGAATTTGTTTTGATTGTGCTAGTTTTGATAGTGAATATACTGGCAGGTGGGCGGGGCGCTAGAGGGCGCACGGCAAGATGGCTGCGCCGTAGTGCAGCTCTGCCCGGCTGATCTCTAATCTGCCAACAATCTGCTGCAAATCCGCAACATCAAGACACCAAAAACGACGAAACTGTGCACCGAGACACCCCTGTTCACGAGATCAACTCAGCGGGTGGCGGGCACTGCTACAAAAGTGCATAATCAGCGAGAGAGGGCCTGTGGGCGAGAGTTCCAAAATGGCGACTGCCGCAGCCCTGCAAAGTTACGAGCTGCTGAAGGGATAGGCGGTGGAACAGGAACTGCTGAGGCGAGGGGAGCAGGTCGGCGGCATCGTGACTGAAGCCGGTGGGCAGCGAGTGGCGAGACTGAAGCCCGCTGATTTACACCACAGCACGATCCGACTGTGGAGGCGGTAGTGGCCTGTGTGCACCTGAGGAGCGAATCGCGGCGAGCACGGCCCTGCCGGCATTGGAGCAGCCCTGCAGCAAGGAACGAGCGGCTCCTCGGGACAACTGCCGGATCAAAGGCCAGGTGCGGTGAGTGGGGGCGCGGCCTGGCCTGGGCTTGCGGCTGCGGCGGCGGGCGCGGGCTTGGGCGTAAGGCCGCGGCCTACGCGCCGTTCCTTGCGGGAGGGCAGCGATCGGAGCTGCGGCCTGTGGGAGAAGGCGCCTGAGATTGGAGGCGCCTGGCCCCTCTATTGACTTGCGGTTCCCCAGATCAGGCACTGAGGAGTGAACTGTGCAGTGTGAGGGTCGGACTCATTTCCTGTTCTCGGGGTCCGACTTGATCCATCAACCTGGGAGTGAACTTGGGGGCCGGGAGCACCTCACTGTAATTGACAACATCTACGGCCGTGGGACTCGTGGTAGAGCAGTGTCTGAGGCCTGGAATTGCCCGCAATCACCACAGCTGGCGTTTCTGCAAGTCCACTTGAGACTGCAGCTCAAAGCCACTTGCTGATCACTGGCGTATATATGATGCTGTAGGTGGCACGGGAGTTGCGGACCTTGACGGGGAACTATCTCACTGCTGGGTGGCTGATTGGAGATGGGTAGGGCAGCGCGCAGCAACAGCGGGACTGGCATTGCACACCGCCTGGAGGTACATGCAACCAAAGATGGCGAAGGCGGATAAATCTCAACCTCGCCTCACATTCGAAGCGCGTAAGTCCAGTAAAGCGCAGCAAAAAGCGGATTCGGAGGCAGACCTACAGGGGGAGGCTCCCACCACGCTCGAAACGACGCTCATGGCTATGCAGCGTAGTCTCCAATCCATTGAGGGCAACATGGCAGCGCTGAACCACAGGCTGGATCACATGTCTGCACAATTGGAGAAGCACAACACGAGAATGGGGGAGGTGGAACAAAGAGTCTCTGCCACGGAAGACGGTCTGGGTGTGGTCTCTGGCAAAACACTCAACATGGAGAAAGTTCTGGCACTTATTCAAGCTAAGAACGAGGATTTAGAGGGAAGATCCCGCCGCAATAATATTAGAATCACGGGACTTCCAGAGTCAACAAATACTGGCAGGATGGAGACGTACATAGAGAACTTAATCAAAGACATCTTTGGCCCAGACAACCTATCATCCATGTTCATCATTGAGCGGGCCCATCGGTCACTGGCTGCCAGACCAATCCCGGGTGCGCCCCGCGCCCTATTATTGCGAGACTTTTAAATTATCGAGACCGTGATGCTATATTGCGGATGGCGAGAGACAAAGGCACTATAGAACACCAGGGAAATGCACTGGCCTTTTTCCCAGACTTCACAGTCGCGGTGCAGGCAGCGAGAAGGGAGCTTGGCACCATGAAGAAGCTGCTACAGGCGGAGGGCATACTGTATGCCATGCTGTATCCTGCCCGCCTGAGAATAGGAGCGGAAGGGGATTCAAAAGTTTTCACCAACCCTAAGGCGGCGCTGGAGCACGCGAAGAAACTAAAACGGAGACGGCGGGAGGATCAGACTGACCCGGATGAAGAGGAGCAGTAGCGTCTGAGGGCGAGGCTAAACTTGTGAACACTAGATCTTTGCTTTAAGTCAGGCTGTTAGTTACTGTGTACTGGTCTGTTCACTATGATGTTGCCCAGAGGGGCTTGGTCTCGTTATACATGGGAGTCCAAATTGTTACATAATGTCGTGAAGAATGATTATATGGCATTTGGCAACAGTAATAGACCTGATCAGCCACCTCCTACCCTGGTAGGAGGCTAGTAGCACTCTGTCTCTCCCCACTTGGGAGTACCCCACATGTTGCGATTGGGTTGTGGCATTCGGGGGGTTCTGTTTTCTCAGGGTTGGGATGGCTTTAGCAAAGTTAGGTGTGCTGAAGTGGGTGGGGGGTTGGTTAGGGGGAGGGCAGTTGTGCATTTGTTAAAGGCATTGCAACTGAATTATTGCAGTACATCAACACTGTTTGGCACCACCATGTTTTTTTTCATCCCTTGAAATATGACAAATATGGGAGGTAGTGTAAAGCTCCTCACCTGGAATGTGTGTGGGTTAAATAGCCCCAAAAAGATCAGATCAGTGATTGCATATCTGGACAGGCTAGACGTCCAGATTGCATTTTTACAAGAGACCCATCTCACAAAGCTTACAGAGAAAAATGTGGGCACAAGTTGGGCGGGGGTGCGGGTTGCCTCCTCACACTCCTCGTACTCCAGGGGCGTTATGATCCTTGTCAAGAAGGGGGTTCCATTCAAGATACTTAGATCAGAGACGGACGAGCAGGGCAGGGTGGCACTAGTCCAGGGCCAACTGGGTGGCGTAAAGGTCCTACTGGTCAATGTTTATGGACCAAATACGGACGACCCTTCCTTTTTTGTAGATGTCTGGTGCCGAATCTCTAAGTTCCCACCTGCGGAAGTACTTTGGGGAGGGGACTTCAATATTTGCCTTGACGTTAATATAGATAGATCTGGGAGTGGGGCGACACGACACAAGCAGGCGACGGATACACTAACTGGGTTGTTAGATGCGGGAGACATACACGACGTCTGGCGAATGCGGCACCCTAGCGCGCGGGAAAGTACCTTCATATCCTCGGTACATGGGACGTGGTCCCGATTAGACTACTGGCTCATGTCTGAAGTTGCTTGCACATGGGTGGTACATGTTAGTCATTTGGCCAGGACGCTATCTGACCACTCTCCAGTACTCCTTGAATTACGCGTACCTGAGTGCGAAAGACCCCCGTTCACGTGGCGGCTACAGCCGGCATCTCTGACTGACTTAGTATTTAAGAGCACCATCAGGGAGGCGATAAATAATTACTTTCGGGAAAACGAGGGTACAGTGGACAGCGCTGGGGTCTTGTGGGAAGCCTTTAAAGTTACGATCCGGGGTGCATGCATAGGTGCACAGGCTGGGGTCCTGAAGGACTTGAGGCGCAGACTCAATAAGTTGGCAGCGGAAATATCCACTCTGGAGCGGGAGTATGAGCACAGCCAAGGCCCAGAAACACTGGCTGCGATGAGAGACCTGGTGTCTGAGCACAATGAAACGGCTGAATAAGAAATGGCGCACAGATCGAGACGGAGCAAGGCATGCTATTATGGGGAGGGGGGCAGGCCCAGCAGATCACTGGCTCAGAAGTTGGCAGTGCCAAAGCGACAGGATTACATCACGGAAATGCTGGATAGGGAGGGCATTGCGCACCACTCTTCGGCAGAGATCAGTGGGGTGGTGTTGGACTTCTACTCTGACCTCTACGGTGACAGGCCGCAACCGCTGGCGGCGGATTTATGTTCCTACCTAGATGATATTGCACTTGGGTGGCTGTCGGCAAGTCAGAGGGAGTATCTTACGCAGCCCTTTGGTGTGGAAGATGTTAAATTAGCTATAATGGCTCTTCCCACATGCAAGGCAGCGGGCCTCGATGGACTCCCAAGTGAGTTCTATAAGGCTTACATTGAAGAGCTGGCACCCCGGTTGTTGGACATTTTTGCAGAAGCATACGACACGGGGAAGCTTCCACCTTCACTCAAAGAGGCTCTCATAGTTACGCTACTAAAGCCTGACAAGGAGACCAACAGGTGCGGTTCCTATAGGCCTCTTTCGCTCATTAATATCGACACCAAAATTCTAGCGAAAATGATAGCCAACAGGCTGCAGCCGCTAGTTCCCATGTTGGTCCTCCCAGACCAGTCGGGATTTGTGCCGGCCAGATCAACAACGCATAATTTGCGCACGGTCTTTGCAACTTTGCACTACTTTGAGTCAGATTTCCAGGCAGTGGCTGTGCTGCTTGATGCAGCGAAAGCGTTCGACTCCTTGCAATGGGAGTATATGTTTAGTGTTCTACTGCGAATGAGTCTACCACCGTTTTTCCTTAAATGGATCCAGCTATTGTACACTGAGCCGGAAGCCCGGGTGCGGGTGAACGGCTGGGTTTCTGAGGCATTCCCAATACGAAGAGGCATGAGGCAGGGGTGCCCCTTGTCGCCGATGCTCTTCGCGCTTGCGCTTGAGTCCTTGGCCTGTAAACTTCGTCAAAAGCATGCGCGGGCGGCACTGCGGTTTCGGCAACAGCCGCTTGTGGTCTCACTATATGCCGATTACATGCTGCTTTATGTCCGCGAGCCTGCCACACATCTCCCAGAGCTCCTTCGCGAATATGTGAGATGTGAGGGGTACTCAGGGTTGGGTATAAACTGGGCAAAGTCCACAGTTTTTCCATTGACGGCCGGCACTCAAGAGGTGGAGCTGGAGTTTCCACTGTCCTGGTCAAGGGACCCCGTGAGATACCTGGGGATATGGCTGCATAGGGAGCCTGACAGGGTACTCTCCATGAATTACGGCCGCGTCATCTCACAGATCACGGACCAGGCGGCACGATGGGCTAGGCTGCCTCTTTCCCTGGCTGACAGAATAGCGGTGATAAAAATGACGTTCTTGCCCAAACTCCTCTATCTGTTTGTGAATATCCCCATAAGGTTGAATATCGCGCTATTCAATACGCTACAGTCTGCCCTGTTAACCTTCGTTTGGGGAGGCAAGAAGCCAAGATGCAGTTGGAACGTGCTTACACAGCCATTCGAACGGGGTGGTTTTGAGGCACCTGATATGAGGCTGTACTACTTATGCGCGCAGGCGCAGTTTGCGCACTATTGGTACTTCCCGCAGTGGTTCCTGCCACACATTGCAATCGAAGCAGACGCTGTAGCCCCGGTGCCTCTGGTGGCGGCGACACTGTTGGTTGGGGTGGCGGCTCGAGAACTGAAATTAACCCGGTACATTGCACTGCGTGGGCATGGAAAACACTGGCTAAAAGGGCACAACTGGACTATCTGTATGCCCCGGAGCTGCCACTTGCTTCTCACCCGGCAATCTCTGCGACTCAGGAACCGGTGGCCTTGAGGGCACTGAGGGCAGTAGGAGTACAAAAACTGGGAGATCTGTATGAGAACACCCAGTTTTGTTCCCTACTGGATTTACAGGGTGGACGGGAACATGGTTTGATGCTGAGTTTCACATATGTAAGGGTGCGGCAGGCGGTCAGAACAGTTTACCCTGATTATCCAGTGGAGCCATGAACACTGCTGGCACTGCAGGCGGTGCTAGCGGGGGAGGAACGCAAGGGTCTGATAACTAAATCGTACAATGCATCATTGAAAGAAAGGGAATTCATCGACAGCCCTTCGTATAATAAATGGAATGCGGTGCTTGGGTCCCCACTGTCGCTGGAACAATGGAAATTCTGCTGCTAGCTGACTGGCCGCTTGACGGCAAACTGCAACCTCCGCATCATTCATTTTAAATATTTGCACCAGTTATATTATACACCAATTCAACTGAGGAGGTTTGGTCTGCGGAGACTGCATGCTGTGTGAGGTGCGGGCAAGATGAAGCAGACTTTATGCATCTGGCATGGAGTTGTGATAAAATATTTGCATTCTGGACGCAAGTGACGAGAGTGCTCACTGAGGTGGCGCTAGAAGCTGTGAGGTGCACGCCTGAAGTATGCCTGCTGGGCTGGGTGAAGAAGCTTAAGCCATGTAATAGGCGACTAGTCGCTGTAGCTACCCTGTTTGCCAAGAGGGCGGTGGCGCAATGCTGGGGTGCTAAAACTACCACAATAGTGAAAAAGTGGGTCCGTGACTTGATATATTGCAGAGAACAGCTGGAGGCCTATGCAGAGGACCTCCCTGAGGCCTCCCGGCCGAAGGACTTTTGCGCCCCGCTAACTGGGTAATTACTTGGGAGACCTGACTTGCAGTAGATCGGATGTATAACTGTGTGCACAGTAACAGTTCGCAATGGATGTGTCTATTATGATGGGATGTCATAATCATGATGTACTCGTTGCTATGGTTCAAGAATAACAACTGACAATGCCGGGGGGGAGTGAATTGAGGGTTGTTCGTTTAGCAATGCTTAGATAAAAAATGTGCTTGTACCGATTTTTGATTACAAAAGCTTTGGTTGGTTCCACCTATGGGACTATGTACATCTGTGTTGCAAGCTGCTCAATAAAAACATTTAATAAAAAAAATATATATACTGGCAGGTGAAAGGAAAAAAAGAGAGCGTTTGCACTGCAAGGATTTTAGTTAAAAAAATATTTTAATTTCCTTATTGGATGATGATTGAAATTGTGCCAATTATAAAAGTGCAGATGGAAAAATACTCTTACCTGAGCATGCACCTATTATGTGCAGAATGTTCTTGGAACATTAGAAAAAGTGCTCATTGGCCAGTAACTTCATAATAGTGTTCTTAACTAGGACATACATGTAACATTAGAGCTGTTCCTTGACAAGTCAACCTGTTGCCTAACATGAGAGCATAACTATAGAATTAAGAAGCGTAATCAACTTTATCAGATATGTGGCAACTGCTACACCTGGAAGACCATGACTTTTGTTAGTATTCTCTTGCTCAAAGAAGCTATTCACATAGGGCCCGGTTCACAAAGGTAAACTGAGACGAAAGTCTAACTTTACGACTTTCGATATTCACAAAGGGCATTTTACTATTTGTAAATGCCCTTTGTGAATACCGAAAGTCGTAAAGTTCAACTTTTGGTATTCACAAAGGGCATTTGTGAGTAGTAAATGCCTTTTGTAAATACCAAAAGTCGTAAGGTTTGACTTTCATCTCAGTTTACCTTTGTGAATCGGGCCCTTATTGTTACTTTCCTAACTTCTTCTCAACACCTTCTTACCAAAGTAAAACATTAAAATATAAGGAGATTCATGTTTCTGATCATGCTGCAGTCAATATGTTTCTAAATCTGCTAGAAAACAGGAATTTGTAAAAGAGCATTTCAAGGTTGACCGCGTCCCTTTTGTATGATGTAAAGGCTGTAGAGTATATTAACGAGGAGATTCTGAACTTTATTGATTCTGATATTGAGTCAGTCAGCTCACTGTCAAGGTTATGTGATGCATTAATTCATAGGTCTGTGGTAAATTATTAATTGAACCTCAAATAGGATAACACTGGTTCTGAAGGCATCTGATAATTGTTTACATGTTTAACTTGATAGAAAGTAGATATGCCTGTACTAATCAAAATTAGGATTCTAACTCAAGTAAGGCCCTCAGTGCAAGTAGCCCAGCAAAAGCCATGGTAATATTGAGTGCAATGTTACCAGTACTGCATAGTGTGACCACATATTTTCCATGATCATTGCCACACCAGATGAATGGGCTTGTCATGAAGAGCATTTGAAAGTCAAATTCTGCGATATTACGAATCAAATATGGTGTTTGCACTGCAAAGGTACAGGCTTCAGAAGTATTAGGTCTATCTGAAGCCTGTGCAATGCGGTCTTAGGAGAAAATAGTAGTATTAACAAGTCTACTTTAAAGTCCTATGTTCAGATAATATATAGAATATATTATAAATTTCATCCATCCATCCTGACAATTATTTCTAGATGAAGTTACAATAGCTATACATGGCAATAATAAATCATCCAGTTGAGAATCGTCAACTAGAAGTTAAATTTATTAAGGAAATAATACTATCAGTGCTTTTTGGAGGATTGTGCATTAACCAAATACATTATATGTACATTATTTACATCAGGCCCTTATGTAGTCTCCAGACTGTTTCATTCTTGCACTAATGATGAAATAGGTTCCCTTAGATTGCGACTATATTATTTGGCTCCATTTACTTTATTTGCAAACAGCTAGACATTTTTTCTCAACTTTTTAAGAACTTTTATGTCACACAGCTAAATAATTTCTATGCACTTGTTAAAGGCATTCTATACTTTAGTCTTCAAACTGTATTTATTTTTAGAAAATTGATCACTGCATTCTGCATCTTTCCCATAGGAATATGGGCATGGAATTTGGAAAGGTGGAAATGTATAATCCTCATAATGAATGGTGACACAATTTCCTTCAAAAATCAAATTTCATCCTGATGAGTCTCTGCCAGAGGAATTGCCATCATACTGTGTCAGCAAGGCAGTGGTAATTCCTCTGGAGGTGAATCCTCCAGTGGGAATGAAATTAAGAGGTGAAATTACATTACAGTGCTTTTGTGAGGGTTGAGGGTCATCACGATTTCTCTCAATCAAGATGTAATGGGCTAATTTAATGTTGAGTTGATAAGTGTTCAGTGCACTAAACTGTTAGAGGAGACACCTCCAACCCCTTGCAAGAGGAAGGATACCTTCTTAAACATTTACAGTACTGAGTTGGGCATTTCCCCTGAGACAATTGCTATCTGCAAAGAGGAGCCACCTTGGAGGTGGGGTGATTTTGTGGGAGCAGTTTCCACATTTCTCTACAGGATGAGGGGTCAAGCATAATAATTGTGAGAGCTGGAAATATAGCCCAAGGTATGTGAATGTTCCCAGCACCCGCATTACAAATGCCTTTGACATGCTGAGAGTTTTGTCCCCACAAGTGATTAGCATTTGCATGACTTTCCATGCACGACCACCACGGTTTACATGGCAATATTGCATGGATATTGATGGAGCGTGAAAGTTTAATGAGGGTTGCCTCTATCAATTCTCACCATAAAATGAGATTTACGACAATAATTTTTGATAAAAACATGTAAAATGGTTGAAGACGAAAAACATGAGATTTTTTACTGCATCGTAAAAGCATGCATAAGAGTTTTGAAACGTATTACTGAGTATTAAGACTTTATTGCATGATTAATTAAAACCTTTGCAACCGGAGACGATGCCATCAAGTCGCAGTATACACATTTCATAGGTTCTTTAAAATACAAGCTTAAAACATTGAAAGTTAAGAAATCATTGAGTCATTAAAAGCCTCTACTACACGTTGCTGATGCAATAATACTAAATGTAAAGTGCATACTTGTAGCATTGTTACTCTGAAGAGGGAAAGGAGCGTAATTGTATGGAAAATAAGTACAAACAAGTGAACTCCTGCTATGCTTAACCCGTTTTGATGGACTAAAGCATATCTTTTGGTCAATAGGCCAATAGTCGGTGGTGTCAATTGGGGGAAATGTCAATGGCAAGGGACCTGTGGTGGCCAAATTATCTGTCAGCCTGTAGCATGCACGTGTCTGCGCATCTAACTTCCAGGAAAAATGGTCCATAAATCTGACCAAGGTGCAGTTCAGGGTAGTATTTGAAGGATTGAAACAGGCCAGGACTGATCCTCTGCAGGATCTTATGTCTTTAGCTATCCAACCCCTTCAAAGCAGAGCCCTTCTATCCTCCAGAAAGGTGAGGCACAGGCACAATACGTGAATTATATCCTCTTTATGTTGATTATAGAGCTGACACGTTTCCTGAGCAATTCTCCTTTTCCATATTGGGAGGTGACAGGTGATGGGGATAACCCCCATTCTCAGCTTCATGAACTGTAAATTGGTCCTTTCTTTGTAAGAGTTGTTTAGATAGCACTGAGGTGTCAGTTATTTATAAGTGCATAAGATCATCCAGCCGTGGTTCCGTGTGGAGAGGCTAGCCCTGTCTTCAATTGAAGAGAGCCGTTTCATGCTGATTTTTGCTAACCTTTTGAATTCCTGTTGGCTAATGTGTAGGTCCCAAGAGGGTGCCAAGCCAAGTGTGCTGAGGGCTTGGGTCAGATAGTGGTTTCCCGCCGACCTGTGGTTTGTGTCCAAATAAATCCATAAGTGGTGTGCCAAGGTGCCTTCATTAGAAACCCTAAGCTTGTGGCAGCTTATAGCAAAGGACGACATGTGAGCCAGCGCCTGATTGCAGATTCAAAATTTCAGTCTTATTTGCGCTGGAGAAGTGTGGGATGGGAGCTGAAATACCTTCTATAGATTTTTGTGAGTATTTTGTCCAGTGTCTTGCTCTCCCACCCTTTCAGAGCCTCACACCCATATGATAAGGTTGGCAGGACCTTCGCTTGGGCTACCTGGAGAATTGGTGCAAAGGTTGGGCCATTTAATTTTTTTGTATGCAGATCTGAGGGCGAATGACCGTTCAGTGCCTTTCGTTTTTTAATTCCGTCAACTGGCTCGCGTATCTGCCATTGTCATTGAAAAGGACACCTAAATACTTGTGGCAATTGGTGGCATCTATTTTCTCCTGGTGCAGAGACCATATTGGCTTTATAGACCTAGGTGTACGAACCGCAAAGATCTTGGTTTTCTTTTGTTTATCAGCAGACCGTTCCTATCGGAGTATGTGGTGGTTGCGTCCAGAAGACGTTGCAAGCCAATCTTAGTGTTACTGATAAGAACCAGAACATCTGCGTAGATTAGGTTTGAGAGGCAGAGGCTGCCCAGTTTGGGTGGATGCGAGTTTACTAAATTAAGGGCCGGTGACAGGTCGGAGAAAAAAACTTAAATAGCATGAGCGCAAGAACGAAAACCTTGCTGAAGGCCTTGTGTGGTGGTTATAGGCTGTGACAAGAGCGATCCATCCCCGATTTTAATTCTGACCCATGTGTTATTGTGCAGGAGCTGCAAAGCCCTGAGCAAGGTGTTGGGAATGTTGAGGAGGATGATTTTCTGCCAGAGTTTCCCTCTGTCAACCATGTCGCTTGCGGATTCATAGTCTATAAACCCCAAGTATACAGGACTGATGTTGGAGTCAGCCTGGTTGATCAGAAAAGAAAGTGCGATGAGATTCACTGTTGTCCCAGTGTGTCTTATAAATCCGGTTTGGTGGTATGATTTTGTGGGTCTCGGCCCATGATTGTAAGGAGTCCGGCAGCACACCTTTGAAATATTTCCCTTCATTATCAATTAGGGCAATCCTGCAGTAATTCCCAGGCGATTTTTTGTCACCTCCTTTAAAAATCGGAGCAAGAATCGAGCCTTGCCATGAGGCGGGGATGGAGGTTTTTTTCTAATATGGATGAATAAAGCGGGGCTAGTCGGGTGGCCCCGAATGCTGGATCTTCCTTGTATAGGGCAGGTGGTATTCCACCTGGGCCAGAAGCTTCATCCCTATGGCCCTTTGCAATTTGTTTTTGGATAGAGGCCTCTGAGATGTAAAGCCCGAAGGTTGCCTGGTCGTGGGGGGGGGGGTTGAGCTTTCCTGACAGCACTGCCCGCAAAGTCTTCCACCTGCACGTGAAATTGGTTTGATGATGGTTGTGCATTGAAATGTTCATATAAAAAAAAGGTACCACTCTGGCTCCGAAATATTAGAAGAGGCCGCCTTGGGAAGAGTGCCCCCTAGACCGTTTATTGTGCGCCAGAATTTTGCAGAGTTGTTTGTCCTAATATCATACAGTAGTTTAGCCCAAAAAGAATTCCAGGTTTTCATTCGATATTCATGTTTAGCAACCTTTCACTGTCTTCGCGCCTCTCTTAGTTTGCTTATTATTTTTGGGTCCATTGGTAACTTTCTGAGTTTTCTCCACAGCCGGTTGATGCTTTTCTTTGCAGTCCTTATTGGATAACTGGAACCTTCCCCTTGTGAAGCCGGCAGTCTGGCTTTGCGCTGTGCCAGTTTTGCAAACAGCTCTGCCAGTTTTTCAGAGAACATTGACCAGCTAAGTATTATATTCCTCTCTATTTCATGAATGTTCACTAATAATTGCTTGGCTTCTGCGGCCAAAGTCGAGAGGCAGTTGATGGTACACTTAATGCGTCTTAGATTGATTGTGTGGCTTTCGAAGCCTTGATCCGCTGCCATGTAGTGTTGGGTCAGTTGGATGTTGAGGGTGAGATCTTGGGGACGATGGTCGCTGTCCATTTTTTCACCGAAGCCGATTGCGGAGATTTGGTTCAGTAGGGGAAGGCTGACAAATGAATAGTCGATCAAGGAGGCCCCAGTGTTGGTCAGGTATGAAAGGCCAGGTGGCTTGTCGGGATGGAAGCGGCTGTTAAGGGCTCTTAATCCAAGGTGTTCCAGATTCCCTTGGAGAACCTGTCCTCTTGGGTTGTCTTTGTCCCACCCAGGACAGTCCTGAGATGGTATGGCCCAGTCTCCTTCTTGTAACTGCATTATCTCATTAGCTGGAAGATCTGACATTAGCCACATGTTGAAGTCTCCTGAAATTAAGAAGTCTGCTAGGATTTTCTGATCTGAGGTTTAGCACCACAGTGGTCAGTTCCTTGGTGGTCGCTGACTTTGAGCCCAAATTTGGATAAATGTAGACATTTATCAGGGTTAGGCACCAAGACTGGCCATTGTCGGTTCTAAGCAAGTTGCCGACTACTTGAAGCCCTGAGGTGACGCTCGCTTGTTCCCAAGAGCAAATTGCGCTATTGGCCGATACATAAATTGCTAGACCTCCACTGTTACGGCCGAAGTTGCTTTGTTTGGTTGCAGGAATATAATGGTTTGTGTACCCTTCTAGCTGATGTGCAGTCTGAAGCCATGTCTCTTGCAGCAGGATGATTTTGAAGGAGCGTAAGTAAGATACGGTGCCCAGGTCGCTCAGTTTATTTTCTAGGCCGTTGATGTTCCAGGAGCATATCTTGAGTGGACTTCCTGAATGGACGTTACAGCGGCTGCTTTGTCACCTGAGAAAATGAGTTGAATTCAGGGTCCAGACAGCCATGCCCATTCATCTACTCCTACAGGGCCCGCAGGTTGAATTTTATAGCCAGCCTTTGTGTCCCTTGAGCTGGAAGCCGGGGTTTTGCTTACAGCGCCTCTGAGGACTGAGTATATCAGTCTTGGCTGTGCCGTTGGACTCGCAGCAACCGGCAAGGTGTCGAGAATGTGAGGATAACCCTTTTCTCTCGCCGGGAGTGATAGAGATGCCCCACTGCTTAAAGGTCTCCGTGCATCTCAGAAAGTTAGAGGCTTAGGGCCCGATTCTGATGCGGGTTGGAAAAGCTTCCCGACCGAGGGCCTGATTCTGATGCGGTTAGGAAGGCCTCCTAACGGCATGTGCTCCTTCCAAATCGGATCGGGAACGTGTCTTCCCGACCGAGGGCCCAATTATGCTGCCGTTAGGAACAAATGTTTCCATTGAAGTCAATGGGAGTTCAACCAAATCGTATCTGGAAGCATTCGGATGCATCCTACTCCGCCGGTCGAACTTTCCCGATCCGAGTGGGTCGGACACCATTTCCCAACCGATTCGGTCGGGAAGCTTTTCCAACCCGCATCAGAATCGGCCCCTTAGTCCGTAGATCGCCAGGTGACCTTGGTTGATTCATTGATCCTGCCATGCGCAGGTGTGATGAACTCAACAGAAACAATCTCGGGCGATGTGACTCCTTCCGTCAGGCCTATTGCTTGGATTAACTTCAGGATGTTTCCGCGGTTTAGGATATCAAATGGGCCTTTCGACCTGTATTCCGCATAGAATAGTGTGTAGGCAGTTGGTGCTTGTTATTGCCTTGTGTATAGGCGGCCGTCTCAAAGACTTGCAGACGTGTTCTTTGCCAGCTTTGGGGGAGTGGGATGAGTTAGCTTGGGTTCACTCAAAAAGGGGGGGCCAGGCCAGTCGGAAGCTGCTCCTGTTAAGCCGAGGGAGGTGCTCGTCATTCTCAGAGTTGGGAGGGTCCGATTGCTGGGGTGTGAGAAGAGGCTTCCTGCAGGCATGTTAGATTCCGCCCCAAAACTTGGAGGTTTGAGAGGCAGATTGAGTATGATTCTGGGCTCCTTTGGACTCAGCGAGGCTAGGTCAGTGATGTTTTGCATAATGCTTGCTTGTTCAGGTTCCTCAATGAGGACTGTTTGGAGCCTGATGGCTGTTTTTGCAGGCTAACGGAATGGTCGGCCAAGTACTGTTTCCCCCCACCGCTTGGCTCAGAACTTCAGTGGCCATGGTTAGCCTTGGAAATTTGGCGTGATCCTCAGTGGGGGGTCCTAACTACTGTCATAGCGAGGTCTGTTCCGGCTGCCATGGTCCTCGCTTCTGTAGGTGCCATGGTGGCGCTCTGTTGCTGTGCAGCCAGGTCAGGAGTTGGAGTTGGATCGTCCATCTCTCCTGCCCGGCCACTCGACAGGGTTAGGTCCTTGAACCCGGGTGGTGTCTTCTCGGTTCCGTGTTTAAATAGGGGGTAGGGCGCCAAATTGTACTTTGTGGTTCGGGTTTTATTTTGGCCTTTTCTACTTTTTGGTCATTTGCCTTTAGGGTCAGCCTATTCCGTAAATTGACCGGGTGAGGGTGTATGACTGAGCCCGAGGTTTTTGGCCGTGATTGTCACTTGCAAGCAGCTGCTGACTGCGTGGCGGGCCGTTGTAGCCAGGACCTGCGATGAGTCGACTTTACATGCATAAGAGTTTTGAAATGTGAAAGAGGTAAATAAAGAGAGAGAAAATGTTATTTGCTTATGCAATGTAATCACGTGTTTAAGAATCTAAACATAGTTACCCTAGAAAATGTGCTGCTGATGAATACTAAATGTGACAAATGAAACTAATGCTTACGTAATGAAACACTTGAAAATGACTAAAATGCTGAGTTTAAAGATGCTTGACAATATGAAGATTCGCAGTTTTATTTAGTATTGTGTGGTAGAAACGTGTATATCAAAAGTGACAGTAAATTAATCTGTGTTGAAAATAAAAAGGTGTGACATTTTTTTTAGTAGTACCTAATATTGATATGTAACTTTTAAGAGAGGAATAATGAGTAAATTAACTAAGAAAAATGAATTATTCATATTAATGTGTGCTTTATATTAATCATAACGTGATAATGATTCAGCAAGTTTTCATGTAGGCCTCAGATGCTTCTTTTCCTCGTTCGAGAAGCAGAATCTAGCTGAAGTAGTCATTTTGGATGCTTTGAGAACTTTTCATGAAGGTTCTTTCTTATGCTTGCAAACAATAGACTCTCTCTTGATTAAGCAACACGTTTGACAGAAATGTATCAATACAATTGCAAACCCAGAGAAAGCGTCTGGGAACGGAGAGACAGTGAACAAAGTGCATTTTCTTACTTCAGAGGAAAGGATGGAATTATAAAGTTATTGAAATTGATGAATTTACAAAAGGATTACTTAATGCTTCCGGATTTCTTAGTGAGGTATTGATCACACCATGAGCAGCCCACTGTGGGCAACCAATGGAAACCATATCATATGATGGAAAGGATACTTTGGGGGCGTAAACTGAGAACTTTTGGAAGTATAATTGCCCCCTTGGAGGAGGAGCTGAGATTGGTTGTCATTTCAATTTCCCTGCCTAGCATGCTGTTGTTCTGAACTCTGATTATCTTTCCAATGCCAAACCTATTTGAACTGAACTTTCTGAACTGACTCAAACCTGTACTTTGCCGACCCGTAAAGTATGCAGGCATAACTCTTCGGCTGAAGAGTTATTGGACTCTTTCCTGTGACTCATTGCGCTTCAACTCTGCATATTTTGTTTGTATAACCTAAATGCTGAAACTTGATTTTTCCCATGTTTTCTCTCGTCTTTCCCTAGGTAACCAGCAAATGTTTATCTTATTGAATCTGTATGACATTGTGTGACTAATTGTACTAAATGATTTCTATTAAATTGAAACATAAATGTGATTTATGTTCTTGACTATTCAAATTGAGACTTAGATAAATTGTTTATATGAGTAAACATATCATATTTGAGTCATTTTTGGGGTGAACCTTTTGTGGCAAATCTTATCACTAGCAAGATCTTAAATGAATGGTTATACGTTGTTAATATGTAAAGGTACCTCTCTCACCATAAATCAACCGCAAACAAATATTTCAAGGAGATTACATTTATTAACTCCGATATTGTTTTACTTGTTTTTCTTTGTAAATATTTTTGCATACAAAAGTTTTTTCCGGTTTTTCAAAACACTTTTAGACATACACCTGAATATCATTTGTGCTATTTACATAAATACAGTGAACAAACTTTACCATATAGCCAAAATACACAAGAACGTGCTGAAATCTTCACAAACAAATAAAACAAAAACACAAATCGATACACGTAGTGCAATAATAAAACTGCTCTGATTCACACTTTCTTACTGATTCAAATGCGTGTAAGTCATCTGACATTGTCAGTCCTACAGTCTATTCGAGTATACCGGGGCCTGTATCTACTGGTCCTCGGTAAGCTTTGTCTCTAAGGTCCTAGTGAGGTCAGAGAGTAAATTAGCCTTTCACAAACTGTGCCCCTTTAGTTGGGCGCAATAAGCTCGCTACTTTTTCAAGTTTTTTTTGGTCAGAGTTCTCTTGGCCTTCATGAAACGATGCCAACGTGTTTCGACCTTCCTTGGCGGACCCACTGTTAAATTAAGTCGAAGGTCTTCATCAGGGCAGAACACTTAAAGTGTAGGACAATACGAATAACCAAATTGCGAATGGTAAACTTGGTCGTCATCAATTACTGGCGTCCGACTTCTCTTCCACTTATTGTTCATAGGGGAGGGCACATAAGGCGTCTTTGTTTTTTATCTCTTTTGCCCTTGCGTCCCGCTCGTGCTGAGGTGTTTATCCTTTTCTTTTTTGATGTCAAATTTGGGCGGCTTCCTCTTTTCTGCCTGAGGCCGCGGCGAGCCGTCTGCTCTCTTCGTTGTCACGGGATATTTGTTTGCGGTTGTTTTATGGTGAGAGAGGTACCTTTACATATTGACATTGTACCTGATTCTAGCCTCTCTACTCCTTAATTGAATCACTCCCCTTTGTTGTAACTGGTTATACGTTGTTAGCATGAATTTGGCATTTTCTTATTCCAGGTCCTCATAAGGATTTGCCAACGTTCTCTAATTATCCTAGTCCCTGTTTGCGCACATACTCAAAGGAAACATTCTCTACCTGTATAATCATTATGTGCAATACGTCACTGATTAAAGGTCACCTGAAATGCTGGCCTACTGACATAAACACACCAAAATTGGGTATCAAAACATATCAAAATTTTATTATCAATTCATGGGATTTAACTTTTAAATAGATAGCTACCGGCCGGTTTTTCCGCTGAGCGTCTCCATCGGTGTTATCCTCCAGCGGCAGGCGCTGAAGTGTCTGCATCGTTTGCACGCCCACCGCTGTATTTTGAACTTTACGCAGCCTATTCATTAAACTAAACGAGCGGCTGCTCGTGGAGCGATTCTGGCCCTGGAAACACGGGACTCCCAGTTCTTATTTTACTGTGTAGGATCCCTATTTCTCTTGACCTCGACCTACTAGCTCGACCTCTGTGTATATCATGCGAATCAGGCCCTTCTTTGGATGTCGGTACCTCTCCATTTGTTCTTTTACCGATATTCTGCTGCTGTTACTTTTGCGCTCATACTGAAGACCAGGTACGTCCCATTGCCATTGTTCTTGATATATGCGCCCTGAGGAAGGTGAGACCCATATTGGGGTCTAACACCGAAACGCGCGTCAGCGTTGAAGTATCCTTGTGGACCTCAATTGTTACTGACTCTCCTCAATTCCCCGAGATTTACCTTTGAATGTGTTGATTTGAACTTCATTGATCGTCTGATTATATATTGTTATTTTTCAGTCTTATTTGCTACACCTAATGTTTATGTTGTCTCCGTAAAAAATGTGTTTTTGCTCCTTAATGGATAATTATTGATGTTATGTTTCTGTGGGGGTATTGGTTCACGTGTTTTCCATTCATAATTTATGTATTGTCGGACTCCTAAATTTCAGGACGTATGAGTATGTGTGGGTATGAATTTGGATGTCTCCATGGTTGAGTGTGTGTGGTGTGGGATGTGCTTTGTTTTTTATTATGTATCTATTTAAAAGTTAAATCCCATGAATTGATAATAAAATGTTGATATGTTTTGATACCCAATTTTGGTGTGTTTATGTCAGTAGGCCAGGATTTCAGGTGACCTTTAATCAGTGACGTATTGCGCATTTTCTGTGCCCAATTTTGCCTTCTGTTTCCCCTCGTTGCCCCCATTTTCTGTGCCCAGTTTTGCCTTCTGTTTCCCCTCGTTGCCCCCATTTCTGTGCCCAATTTTGCCTTCTGTTTCCCCTCGTTGCCCCCATTTTCTGTGTCCTTTTGCCTTCTGTTTCCCCTCGTTGCCCCCATTTCTGTGTCCTTTTGCCTTCTGTTTCCCCTCGTTGCCCCCATTTTCTGTGTCCTTTTGCCTTCTGTACCCCTCGTTGCCTCTCTTCACTCCCGCCGCTGCGTCCCCTGTGGCCCCGCCCCACTGACTGCCCATTCGCTGCCCCTGCCTCCCGCCTCCCAGCTGCTCCTCCCTCCCACCTCCCCATATATGGCGGCCGCTGCGCTGTGAGGAGAGCGACCCTTGACCTTGCCAGGTAGGTCGCTCCCCCGCCACACAGCTCCGCCTGTGTTGTCCTGCCCGCTGCTGCTGCTGGTAAGCTCGCCCCTCTGCTTGTTGCCTCGGTGCCCGTTTTGCCTCTGTTTCCCCTCGTTGCCCCCATTTTCTGTGCCCAGTTTTGCCTTCTGTTTCTCCTCGTTGCCCCCATTTTCTGTGCCCAATTTTGCCTTCTGTTTCCCCTCGTTGCCCCCACTTTCTGTGCCGTTTTACCTTGTGTTTCCCCTTGTTGCCCCCATTTTCTGTGCCCATTTTTGCCTTCTGTTTCCCCTCGTTGCCCCCATTTCTGTGCCCAATTTTGCCTTCTGTTTCCCCTCGTTGCCCCCATTTTCTGTGTCCTTTTGCCTTCTGTTTCCCCTCATTGCCCCCATTTCTGTGTCTTTTTGCCTTCTGTTTCCCCTCGTTGCCCCCATTTTCTGTGTCCTTTTGCCTTCTGTACCCCTCGTTGCCTCTCTCCACTCCTGCCGCTGCGTCCCATGCGGCCCCGCCCCCTGACTTCCCATTCGCTGCCCCTGCCTCCCGCCTCCCAGCTGCTCCTCCCTCCCACCTCCCCATATATGGCGGCCGCTGCGCGGCCGTGCCAAAGGCGCGCCTAAGGCAAGCCCGTCTGCGCCCGTCCGCGCCTGGACCGCGCCCAGTGCCAGAACCCCTGGGCCGTGCGCCCCCCGCTCCAGCCTCGAGGACCGACGCCGATACGATGCCACCACACTCCACGCTCTCAACCCCGGACGGACACACAACTGCTTCAAAGCCGCCCCGAAACGCACTCATGGTCCCTTCACCTGCCGGAACTGCAGCTACACCAGCCTCAGAGCCACCGAAGCGCCCGCCAAGAAGGACCTCAACCACCTCCGATGCATCCTACTGAACACCCGCTCCGCACGCAAACACGCCGTCGAGCTCTGGGACCTGCTCGACACATCATCACCAGACGTCGCCTTCCTGACAGAGACCTGGATGAACGACTCCTCCGCACCCGACATCGCCATAGCCATCCCAGACGGCTATAAGATCAACCGCAGAGACCGCATCAACGGAGTAGGAGGAGGAATCGCCATCGTCCACAAGAACTCCATCAGGGTCTCGACCAGCACCGACGACTTTCTCTGCACCGCCGAACACATGCACTTCCAGATCCACACGGACCCCAACACCACCCTTAGAGGCACCCTTGTCTACAGACCCCCTGGGCCCCGACCCCAGTTCAGTGACTCCATCGCCGACTTCATCAGCATGCACGCCCTGACCTCTACCGACTACATCCTCCTCTGAGACCTGAACTTTCACCTGGAGAACAACAATGACAGCAACTCCACCACCCTGATCGACAACCTCGCCAACCTCGGACTGAGACAGCTCGTCACAACACCGACTCATTCCGCGGACCACACGCTCGACCCCGTCTTCTCCTCAAGCTCCCACGTCTCCTTCAGCCACACCACGGAACTCCTCTGGACCGACCACCGCTGCATCCATTTCACCTTCCAGAAACCCACCACACACCACCGCACCCAACAGATCCCACGCCGCTGCTGGAGCAAAGTCACCGAAGACCAACTACGGGCAAACCTCGCTCTCAGCCCTCCCTCCGACCCATCCAACACCGACGACGCTGCCTGCAACCTCAGACGATTGATGGACGACTGTGCCAACACCCTCGCCCCGCTGAAAAAACTCATCTACAGTGACACCACCAAAAGAGCCAGCTGGTTCACCCCGGAACTCCTAGCTTCCAAGCGTACCTGCCGGAAACTAGAGAAGAAATGGCACAGTGATAAGACACCGGACAGCCACGCAGCCCACAAAGACGCCATCCGTAACCACCACCACCTCATCAGGTCCGCCAAGAGAATCTCCTTCAAAGACCGCCTCGACAACAACGCACACAACAGCAAGGAGCTCTTCAACATCGTGAAGGAACTCTCCAACCCCAGCTCCAACACCAACAACATCCCGCCGTCGCAAGCCCTGTGCGATTCCCTCGCCACCTTCTTCCACCGCAAGATCGCCGACATCCACGACAGCTTCAACACCCAGACAGCCCCAACTAAGATAGATGCACCAGACCCGCCGCACACCATCGACCATGACCCCTTGCCAGCCTGGGCCAGCGTGAACATCGATGACACCATCAAGACCATGAGCACAATACACTCCGGCTCCCCGTCAGACCCTTTCCCGCACCACATCTTCAACAAAGCCAGCAGCTCCATCGCACCCCACCTGTGCAATGTTATCAATCTCTCCTTCGAGACCGCGACCTTCCCAGAGAGCTGGAAACACGCAGAGATCAACGCCCTACTCAAAAAACCCAAGGCGGGCCCGAGAGACCTCAAGAACTTCCGGCCCATCTCCCTGCTTCCGTTCCCAGCCAAGGTCATCGAGAAGATCGTCAACAAACAGCTAACCTGATACCTCGAAGAAAACAGCATCCTGGACCCATCCCAATCAGGGTTCCGCAGCAACCACAGCACTGAGACTGCCCTCATCGCTGCCACCGACGACATCAGGACCCTGCTGGACAACGGTGAGACCGCAGCCCTCATCCTGCTGGACCTCTCCGCCGCCTTCGACACTGTCTGCCACCGCACTCTACGCGCACGCCTCCACGACGCAGGGATCCGAGACAAGGCCCTGGAATGGGCCACCTCCTTCCTCGACGGCAGAACCCAGAGAGTCCGCCTCCCACCTTTCCGATCCGAAGCCTCCGAGATCATCTGCGGCGTACCCCAGGGATCTTCCCTCGGCCCAACACTGTTCAACATCTACATGGCCCCGCTCGCACGCATCGCCAGACAGCACGACCTCAACATAATCTCCTACGCCGACGACACTCAACTGATCCTCTCCCTCACCAAGGACCCCCTCGCCGCCAAATCCAACCTCCATGAAGGAATGAAGGCCGTCGCCGATTGGATGAAGATCAGCCGACTAAAGCTGAACACGGACAAGACTGAGGTCCTCATCCTCGGCTCCAACCCCTCAGCCTGGGACGACTCCTTGTGGCCAACGACCCTGGGAGCAGCCCCGACACCCACCGACCACGCACGCAACCTGGGAGTCATCCTCGACTCAACGCTCTCCATGGCCAAGCAAGTCAACGCAGTCTCCTCCTCCTGCTTCAACACCCTCCGCATGCTTCGCAAGATCTACAGGTGGATCCCGACAGATACAAGAAGAACAGTCACCCAGGCCCTCGTCAGTAGCAGACTTGACTATGGGAACGCCCTCTACGCAGGAGCCCCGGCCAAGCTCATCAAGCGACTGCAACGCATACAAAACGCCTCCGCACGCCTGATCCTCGACGTACCACGCCACAGCCACATCACCCCCACCTGAGGAACCTGCACTGGCTCCCCGTCGACAGGAGAATCTCCTTCAAACTCCTCATCCACGCACACAAGGCACTCCACAAGACTGGCCCAGCCTACCTCAACAGACGACTCTTCTTCTACGTCCCCAACCGCCAGCTCCGCTCCGCCGACCTCTCCTCGCCACCGTCCCTCGCATTCGAAGAACAACCACCGGCGGCAGATCATTCTCACACCTCGCCGCCAAGACCTGGAACACCCTTCCACTAAGCCTACGACAGACCCAAGACCTGCTGACCTTCAGGAGGCTACTCAAGACCTGGCTGTTCGACCAGTAGCAGCACCCCCCCCCCTTTTTTTTCTCCCCAGCGCCTTGAGACCCTCGCGGGTAAGTAGTGCGCTCTACAAATTCTGTGATTGATTGATTGATAATGATTATACAGGTAGAGAATGTTTCCTTTGAGTAGTTTGCTGATTTCCCCTGTTGTTCTCTACCTTTATTTTGCCTAAGGGGCCCCCTCTGTGTGAGCGCCTGTTTGCGCACATAAGAGATCCATTGGAGGACCAATGGAAGTTTAGTGTTATGTTATGGGCCCAGAGAGGGAATAGATTGAAACATGATATATATGATGTAAGTATAAGGAGAAAGATTTTGCCCAGCTTTCCACTGCATCAACATGAAACAATGAACATGGTGGTTGGCCTCCGCTCCATGCTCGAATTCGGTAACTGGTCCCGTGCCTTTTCCTGTGGCACCACCACTGTCTGATAGTGTTCAGAAAGATGAAGCAGCAATGGTTCTACCACAAGGTAGACCATTCTATACCACCCTTGTGATGTGGTGGGGGAACAAAGAGGTGGACGGACACAGCTGGGACTCATAATTACCTATCTCTTAATCATTTGTGTTGCATTCAACCCACATTATCAACCGCTTAACAAGGATTCTTTAGGGAGGTCACCAGTTTGATGCTGTGAAGCCTTCCTGCCAAGTGTGTTGTGGGGTCTTACCCATAGCACTT
This sequence comes from Calotriton arnoldi, assembly GCA_963921515.1. NCBI lineage: Eukaryota > Metazoa > Chordata > Amphibia > Caudata > Salamandridae > Calotriton > Calotriton arnoldi. The sequence continues at coordinate 144,743 of CAWUFW010019042.1, read as the reverse complement.
ATAGAGGTGTTTGGCTAACTTCGCACATTCCCCTCTCTGTGGATTTTGTTACATTGTCTAACTCCTGGTTCTTTAAGGCTTCCGGTGCCTCCTCGTTGTTCATGTGCACCCTTGAGAAAACTATTAGTGATGCCAAAAGCTAAAATTCCTGTGCAGGTAAACGACATGGGATTTGTGGTACAAGGAGGGGTAGGGATGGTGTGTCTCTCCTTCATAAGTTCCTTTATCATCTTGTGGTTTAAGTTGCACTCCCTTCCCCCTTGCATCCTTTTGCCTACAGAGCTGTGACTCATGTCTTGGGAGACGTCTCATCTTTAAGCCAGGATCTGGCCAGTGAGTCATAACTGTTTCGTGGCTTTAGGCTGTCTGTTTGGTAGTCTCAGTCCAGTGCTCGTTCGCCACGTGTGCTGTTCTTAGACTTCTCCAATTCAAGCACAATTGGCATCGGTTTGCACTTTAGTAAATGTCTCCCTGAACAGATCTGAGATTTTGCAAGTAAAATCGCACAGAGTGGAATTCGATGCACGTTCATGGTGATATCTAGTACCCGCAAGCCTCCAGTGCCAGCAACATGGATCCTTTCCTTGACACTATGATCCATACGCACATGCATTCTAAAGCATCCGTACACAAGGCATCCTGACACAAAAAAAGAAAGAAAAAAGAAAAAAGAATGCTTTGGTGTGCAGCTCCTTTAAACGGGAGTAGTTGGGCCGTGCGTTAGGAAAAGACGAAAATGACTTGTCATACAGGTCGAACCCAGTCACTATCACTTTGAAAAAGTAGCCCAGTCTGAAGTCACTGGGGAACACATATCCCAACCTTTGCCTCTGGAATGTGGGGGATACTGGTGCATTGCTGCCGAATAGTGAACCCCGAGTCACTGTCTGTAAGCCGGCTGGAACATGTGCATGGCATAATTGGAGTGCACAGGGACACACACACGCTCGAGCAGTGCACAGAGACCTCAGATAGCAGCAGGCATGCACAGCGCTGCTCCAGATGTGCGCGAGTTCGTGCGCTGCTGCCTGACTCTTTCTTCCAGAGGGCCAAAAGAAATATTAATCATCCCTCGCTCCATGGAGGGGATGGGTGCCCCTCTCATGTTTCAAAAAGGGGCTGGGAGCCGAGGGGAGCCAGCGTGCTCCCTATTTAAGGGCAGAGCAGAGGAGTCCCGGTGGCTGTGTTCTCCGGAGGGCCCAGTGCTGAAAGGGCAGGGAACAATTGATGGTGCTAATTTGAATCACCCTTTTCAAATTTCCCCTTTTGTTTGCACTTAGAGTCTCATGTCTAATATTTAGACATGATGAGCTTCGTGCAACTGGTGGCCCTGATAAGCCTGGCAGTGTTCCATCCTACCGTTATTTTGGCTCAGCAGGACGGTGAGTAGGACTCGCGCATTGTTCTTTGTACTAACCCTGTCTTTGCATTCTTCTTCTACAGTAACAAGGCGCGTTGTTGTGTTTACCACAACCTGCCACCGAGCAGTCTCCGGCAGCCCTGCTTTGCTGTTACATGCATGTGCCCAGCTTATGTATGTTTCACCTGTTGCTAAGGAGCATGCGCGCGCTCGCACAGGTTCGCGAGCGACTCTGGAGAGGGACTTGTCAGTCTGCTGCAGGCTGGGGAGAGGTTACTGCGCACTCTCCTGTCGGGGCTGCTTTTGGGGCATGTTGCGTTTCAATGCGCTTCTCCAACTCGCTTCTCGGGTATAAATATTTGCTCCCTATCCCCGTTCGTATATCGAACAACTTGCGTACATATAACTCCGACCTCTGTGCACTATTGCTGGTCGAAGCTCGAGCGACACCTACGCATGCTTAATCATTACTTCACATAACATCAAATGAAGTGTTGAGCTTTTTATTTCGTAAAAGCAAATATTTGAGTGAATGCTGTCCACTGTGACTGTTTATGTCTTGGCGAGCTCCTGGTGTAGCCGGAGAGGCGCGGGGTGCGTCATACCCACCTCAGCTCTTTCCAGCGGCAGACGCCCTCACAAAACAAAGTTAACGCCCACACCGACACACACTACCACTGCCAGCGCGACAGAATCAGCTGATGGAAGACAGGTCACCTGAGGCATCCGCGATCCCAATGCGTGATGTATCTGCTTCGAGAGCTACTCCATCGGGCTGCTCCTTCTAGGAGCTTTATGATGCACATCGCAGGGGAGCGAAAAATAACAATCGCTTTTCCCCTGTCCCCGCACACCCACAAAAGAAGATTGGGTGGGTGGACAGCCTATAGGCACACGGACTCATATGGAAGACTCGCTCCTTTCAAGTACTCCACCATATCAATGTTTAAGGCATAAGCATTTGGTATGAATTTTTAGCATATGATTAACCGTGTGCGTGGGGTACATTATGATGACAGGACATGAAGAGGGTGGTGTTAACAGCATCCAGGGTGGCAGTGCGCACCTTGCCTTAGTGCTTTACTGTGCCTGCAGTCTCCGGTGTTGGAAAAAAGCGCAGCATCGCCGCCTGCTGGGCGCATTAAGTTTGTACAACTCCGTGAGAGGACCGCTCAATCCAGAGACGCTTGCTTCAGGATAGAACCGTCCCTTACTGTTTGCGCAGCTAAGTTTGATCCAGTAAATTATCCCAACATAATTATCCCAACACCTCTACATATGGATAGAAAATCATAAATACAAAAAATAAGCGTATAGCTGTTGTGTTGGTATTTTTAAAATGCAGAGCTGTAGTGAGTCGTTTCCAATACTCGTATGTTCTAAAATGTAATGTCAGGCAACAATTGGGTAAGATGGTTTTGTCACATTTTATACTGCCATAAGAACGCGCTGGTCTTAAGCTGTGCGAAAACCTGGCTCACCTAAGATGACACACTTTGTATTCCCTGCGGCGGATGCGCCATTTTGGGTGTGGCCGGCATTACACATTTTGAGTATTCCACAAAAACCCTTGTTTCACAAGTCAGTTTAATAGACATTGCAACGCTATTTAATGCATCGGTGATCTTCAGGTGTTAATGTTTGCAAGATGCAGCTAAGAAAATGGCAGCCCTGTTTCTGTATTTCGTTGTTACATTCATACCACTCCACGTAGTTATAAAAGAATATTAGAAATGATCAATTACCTTCGATTTATAAGCGACTAACAAACTCAGCAGTGGGTGAAACATTGACAATGTATAACGAACTGTTTGTTCCCCTCATGTTACGCAGTTCGTACAATCTTTTCTGAGAGCTGTAGCCCCAGAATTGATGTACAGGTAAAAAAACAGAATAATGCGTTTGTCAGCAGGTCAGTCAAAGTAAAACATTACGTTATCATCCCAAGGGGTACGGTGCTCAATTCCTTTTAAAAAACACAAACGTCTTTATTTAACCAATTTGGGACTAGTCAATCTAGGATGTTGGTCGGCTTGAGACTAACGAGATGGCTAGATACAAATACCGAAAAACTTCTACTGTGACGTGCAGCGGATAGAAAACCTATCCTCCCTTTGTGGTACCATGTCGAGGCCCATGTTATATGTAAAGGCCTCTCTGTCTAGCACACAGGTGCCTTTCACGGGCCAAAGACGATTTAAGGAATAGGTAAAGTGGGCAATTGACCTCCCCCCCACACACACACCTTCCAAGGGCTTCCCTGGGCAAATGAACTTTCTCTCTAGCTCACTTTTGTGTATTTCTGTCTTAACCTTTAACGTATAATTCAATATTGTTAGGCAACCTAGGGCTTGAATTAGTAAAACACGGGAAATAAAAATAGAATTTGTTCCTAACAGAGGCCCCAAAAACATTCAAAAACATTTAATGCCTGAATGCGGGACACCCTCACTGCTGCCGAGAGTGCAGCAATGCATCAGTGCCTGAGGGTGTGACACCCTCACCAATGCCGAGACTGCAGCAGTGCCTGAGGGTGTGACACCCTCACCAATGCCGAGACTGCAGCAGCAGTGCCTGAGGGTATGACACCCTCCATGTCGAGACTGCAGCAGTGCCTGGGAGGGGGGGGAGGGTGGGGGTGACACCCTCGCCGCTGCCGAGAGTGCAGCAGCGCTTGAGGGAGTGACACCCTCCATGCCGAGAGTGCAGCAATGCATCAGTGCCTGAGGGTGTGACACCCTCACCAATGCCGAGACTGCAGCAGTGCCTGAGGGTGTGACACCCTCACCAATGCCGAGACTGCAGCAGTGCCTGAGGGTGTGACACCCTCCATGGCGAGACTGCAGCAGTGCCTGGGGGGGGTGTTGACACCCTCACCGATGCTGAGACTGCAGCAGTGCCTGAGGGTGTGACACCCTCCATGGCGAGACTGCAGCAATGCCTGGGGGGGGTGTTGACACCCTCACCGATGCCGAGAGTGCAGCAGCGCTTGAGGGAGTGACACCCTCCATGCCGAGAGTGCAGCAATGCATCAGTGCCTGAGGGTGTGGCACCCTCACCAATGCCGAGACTGCAGCAGTGCCTGAGGGTGTGACACCCTCCATGGCGAGACTGCAGCAGTGCCTGGGGGGGGGGTGTTGACACCCTCACCGATGCTGAGACTGCAGCAGTGCCTGAGGGTGTGACACCCTCCATGGCGAGACTGCAGCAGTGCCTGGGGCGGGGGGGGGGCGTTGACACCCTCACCGATGCCGAGACTGCAGCAGTGCCTGAGGGTGTGAAACCATCCATGGCGAGACTGCAGCAGTGCCTGAGGGTGTGGCACCCTCACCGATGCCGAGATGGTGACGACGTGACCCTCTGCGATAAAGCACTCAGAGACGTCAGTGCCACGCCGTCCTTGATAAAGGAGCCCGGTGTTCAGAAGGCGGCAGTGCCTGCGAGTGTGTCGCGCTCTGTGATAAAACAGGCTCGCTTCTGCAGGGATGGCAGTGCCACACCATCACTGATAAAAAACAATGACGTCCTCACCCTCATGATCATATAAATGGTGTTGTATAACATGGATGAATTGTATTGGAGCTCACATCATACGAAATGTAATGACATGCTACGTCACCTGTGTGGTACCGAGAGCCACACCCTGCTGATATTGCAGACGGGCATGTATCGATGTACCACACGTTTCTGGCCCGCATCTCAATGACAAGATCTGCCAGGCATCTTTGCGCTCAGCCGGACCTGCATCACCTCCGTTGCTAAGTTTCAAGTACCAGAGGAGAAGAAATAGAAGGCTTAGGAGGGAAGCAAGTCAGCCAAATCCTGCGGGACACTGTCAAACATGGTACGATGTTGACGCCCTCTGGCAGCCCACTGCAGTTTTTGAGATCATGGAGTCATGGAAAAGGCAAAGCCGCGGCCAAGACTCTGGAACATGTCAGCCGGTGGCGCCGCGCCATCCAGCAAAACATGGCTGTCACAGCATCCCGTCCGCGCGCCGTGTGCACAGGAAGCGGCCGAAGAAGAGTTTGTTTTAGACACTTAACCAAACGCCCGAAAAGAAACACCACATTTATCAGTCTAAGTATAAAGGGCCCAGGGCCGTGCAGCGTCTGGGAACCAAACAGGCCAACAGGAGGGTGGTAAATACCCCAGGTTGTCATGGCAATGTCCAAAGAGCCCAGCGCTCTCCTACAGCAGCCACTCGAGACAGTGTGCGAACCCGGCTACAACTCCCAGGATGCTTTGGGTTGTTGAATGAAGGCCCAAAGCTATATAAATTGCCCCGGTGAGATAGCGCCATATGGTGGCTCCAGCAAAAGGGCTACAGATGATTGGAACATTTGTTTTATTCTGCAAGACACATTTCACAACAGAATGAACGTAGGGCGGAAGTGATGCGTATTACAGAACCTTTTTGATAAAGTGAAACAAAACTGAATGAAACGCAATCTCTAATAATGTGCAGAGGAGAAAGATCCCGAAGACCGTCTACACACCACTGAAAACGACGTCCTGTGGAATAGTTTCCATTTACTCACTCAGTCACTTGGCCACTCACTCACTCATCTCGCCATTTCACAGTGCTCGACATTTCACAGTGATTTATGAAAGATTCCCCCAGGAATCCAGGCTTCAGCAGAATCAGTGGGCATGCATGCCCCCGGAGCCTTGATTCTGCAATAAACCCCCTCTGGTCCCAAGCCAAGGCTCCGAGAGGGCTAAACCATATGGCGATTGTCACATGGATATATATTGTTTACTGAGCATTAAACGGTGCAGTTTTCTCTTTTTGTATTTGCCCTAATATTTAGGTTGGATGGTATTGGTCTTTTCCATCCTCTTAACAAATAGCAAAAGACAACTTCATGGCCCTTCTTATGTGTGCAATGGTACTGGTCTTCAAATTACATAAATGACAACTCGAGGGATAACGGCGGGGATGGAGTGGGTTGTGTTTGCACTCTCGCACTGCGAGCAGCGTTTACAGGCAGCAAATGTTTCTGCCATTACATCATTTCCACCAGTGATTCTTGGTGGCAAGTGATATGCAAATGAGGGCTTATGCCACGCCCCGTGGTGTCATGCTCTGTGGATTACACATGTGACACAGGCAGGCTGCCTTTGTCGTAGCCAGGAATAATTTGTGTCAGGGCACAAGACCTAAAAAAAGAAGTGGGGGGACGCTGACGTCACGACAGGAAGTGACGTCACGAAAGGTGGCTTTGCACCATCAGACTCATTGCCTCCCCTCGCTCACCCCTTAGATGCGATTGCATTAGAGAAGCCAGCGCGTGAGCAGCGTTCTGATTGAGCTCCGATCTCGCCCCAGAGAGGCCAAAGAGTGAATGTGTGGCTCCATTTGCTCTAGTTATCGAGCTCCCGGTAAAATAAGTGGGGGGACGCCGTCCACCCGCGTGGTACCCCGACTCGAGCCCTGGTTTGTGTGGTCTCCCTCCATCAGCCTATACCACCCCAGACAGGCCGACCGCCATTTTATGAACTGAAGCCACAAATCTGTTGGTTGAGTGGAGGACGATTAGTGTGTGACCCCCCCACCCCCTTCCCCACCTCCCCCGCCACCCTATACCACCCCAGCCAGGCGGGGTAGCACTAGAGTAGAGGGTGGCTGTTTGAGTGATTCCCCTCCCCCTTCCCCACCTCCCCCGCCACCCTATACCACCCCAGCCAGGCGGGGTAGCACTAGAGTAGAGGGTGGCTGTTTGAGGGATTCCCCTCCGCCCTTCCCCGCTGGACACCCCCTGCCAGGCGAGGTCGTATTTTATACAATGAGACCGCAGATGTGTTGGCAGAGTGGAGGGTGATTAGTATGTGTTGATAGAGTGGAGGGTGATTAGTATGTGTTGATAGAGTGGAGGGTGATTAGTTTGTGCATCCCCCTACCTTTGCCCCCCCCCCCCGGCCTCAGCCACGTCTTCATTTTTCCAAACGAGACCACAGATGTTTTGGCAGAGTGGAGGGTGATTAGCTTGTGTGACCCTGCCTGTACCACCCCAGGCAGACTACGTGGATGTTTATGAAATGGTGCCACACTTGTTGTGGCAGAGTGAAGGGTGAATAGTTTGTGTGATTCTGCCCCACCCACCTTTACCACACCAGCCAGCCAGGGCAACATTTTACGAAATAGAGCAACAGATGGACTGGCAGAGTGGAGGGCGATTAGTTTAGCGACCATATCTTTGGTTAAACCCCGACATGGTAGTTTCCACATTAAAAATGGTTTCTTCTTTGGAAAAAGTTCTGAAAGCGCTCAATGATATAGCAAAAGGTTTCAAGCTTTCCCAGACATTAGTCTGATAATTTAACCTAATTGGGTTTTCATCACATCCCATCTGGTGGATTCACTGAAAAGACACATGCAAACAGTGCTTCATATAGCCAGTAGATGTCCGGTACTGAGTACCTGTACTTCTTTACGTTGAAAGGGAGGGTGCCAGCACTTCTCAGCACTGCTCCAATACATTAAATGAGAGAGCACCAGCACTTCTCAGGGGCAAACAGGTACTCTCATTAGTGAGTACCTGCACTTCTACATGTCCATTTAAAGCACTGCAAGTAACTACCACAGAACTCCGTGTGCTTGCTGTTCCTGACATATTTGTCTAAAGTAGTACATTGTACTACATTACTGTGAGTAAGTACTCATAGATGTATTTGTTCCTCTCTTTTAGTCACAGCATTGTACATTTTCTAAAAGTTCCCATCACAGCTGTCTGTGCAGTTCACAGCATCATCTTATTCATTAGCAAAACATTTCATGACCTCTAAATTGAGCTCTCAACATTTTTCTCATTGGTACACATACTTTGTCAGCAAAAGTGAAACATGTTAGATATTTGTGTGTGGTTTTAGCCACCATGTGCAGGGGTCATTGTCACCTTTTGATGCTGGCAGATCGACCCTCTATCTTGAGACAAACTCAAATGACTGTATTTCTTAGATGACTAGTTATAAACCAACCAATAACAGCCCCCTTTTCATGTTGAGGACCAGGCACAATTCCTCTTCCCAGTTTCCCAGCTGTACTAAATTAACACTCAAACCAGTGTGCTTCATGCCCACAGCCTAATTATTACATGAAGTCTGCAGAGTGAGAGCTGAGAAAATCTCTGTGCTTTGTATTTCAAAATGTCTAATAAAAGTTAAGTGGATGACGGAAAATGGTGACTCAACATGAACTGGCAGTGTATTGCATTCCAGTAACTCTGTTGAAAAATGCCCAGACCCCAACCATGACTGTGATTTTTCAAAGTGTCAGGTGAGTGGTGGCTGGTGTTTCAGACCAGTTACTATTGGGAAGACTCTGAGTTGATTCATGCTTTAGTGTGCCCTGTACTCACACTTTCACAAATTCTAAGTGAGAATCACTCAGAGTTACATCTGAGATCCGCAAGAATGACTCCCATTTGTACTCTCCTGGCATGCCATGGGGTTCAGGAGCTTCCAAAAGAAACACATATTCTACACAACTCACTAAGCCAAAGAGGTCCTAAAAGGGTCAAGAAATGAGACCCAACTCTTCCCGCGACATGGCTGACTTCTCCCGGAAGCCCAAAATCCTTTGAGATAACAAGATCTCCAAGGCTCTTCACTGAGGTAGTTGCCATGCATCATGGTGCAATTTACACTTTCACTCCTCTCAGGTCCTGTCTATCCCTCTGTTTAGACGTAGCCATGCTGGAGGTCGGTCTTTTTCGTCATTGGCAGCCAGGGCGTGGAATTCTCTTCCTCTATCTATTAGCAATATCTGATGGCCTCAAACTTGCTGTAAAAACCTACAAATGTGGGTAGTTTAACGCTCATATGTAGGATTTTGCAGCTTAATTCATCAGCCCCTCGATGTACCTTGGGGAATTCGTTGCACTCTATAAATCACACTCATTATCATGCTAACTGCAATATTCAATACATTTTACTAGGCTTGGCAGAGCAAGCATTCATCTTTCTCCCTCATAGGAAGTCCCTCCTCCATTTATGGTATCAGTAGTGATGGAGGTAGGACAAAGTGAGGGGCCACTGGAATAATGGGGAAAATGTGCTTCATGTCACGGCTATAGGAAAAGGTACCAATATTCAGATGGCTTAGCCCCAGTGTTCAAAACTCTTCCCCAACCGAAACAACAAATGTAAAGAAAAATAGTAAAAGGATGCTAACCCCCAAAACCAGTGGATGCACCTTTTAGACTAAAGCATTTTTGAGGTTTGTAGAATCAGGTATTGTAGGGTAAACAAGAGTGTCATTGACAGAGTCTGATGCAGTTCACCATTCTGCTAAGGGAAGCCATTTTTAATGTGGATAGCTCTTCTGCTGTGAGCTATGACAAGATGTCTCAGTCCACAGAAGAATCAATTAAGATGCAAATTAATGGTAATGTTGGAATCATGTCCTTGCAAGCCAGGAGCACAACTCACTAAATATGCTGAACACTATTTCAGAAAGTATCACAGTGAAATTGTACAACCTCAAAAGTATGTTAGCATCATGAACAGGACAACAGAATATGTCTTGTGTTGGCCATATCTTTGAGTATTTTATTTTCCTGTTTTATATAGCGCTGATAGACCCTAGACTATCTGAGCACCTTTTGAGGAACGATAAGCCATGTGTAGGAGCATGTACTGCAGTTGAGAGAGGAGAGGTGGGCGACTTAAGGGCATGCACAACCCAGAAAACAGAGGAACAAATTAGAGGACTGTACAACAGGTCTTCGGGCTACAGATAAATAAGGAGGGGTTCTATTGAATAGTCTCTTTAACTTAGGATTGAAAGATGAATTGCTTGAAAAGATGGGAAGTTAATTAACAGTCAAATTCGAGTATATTGGGGGTTATACATAAATCAAGGGTGAGAGACTTCCAGAACATCAGTTCCACAGCTAGTGGCAATGCTTATGATCAGTTTTCACTATTTTGCAGTAGAAAATTGTAAATGTTAGTAGGTCTTTTCAGGTCTTGAGACCACAAAAGATGAAGAGCTAGGAGAATAAATATTTTTTGTTTGATTGCTTTCAGACTAATAAAGGTAAGCTTGAGCACTATGCATCTTAATTGATAGCCACTGAAAATTGCACCCTTTTTTGTGAGATACATCAAATTTCTTTAAAGCAGCAATGAGGCATGCAGCCAGGAAGAAATTTCTGTAGTGTAGGCAAGAAGTATTAGAGGTTTGTATTAGAGAGGAAGCCAATGATGGGGATAAAAAGTTGAATATTGCAAAGGACGTTTAGTTGAAAAATACATGTTTTCAGAGGGAGAGGAATGAGTCTATGATGTTACCTATGAATTTGTTGCTGATCATCAGAGAAGAAGGGGATATCTTGATTAAAAAAAACATGGAGTTAAGATTGCACAAATATGAATGAAGAGAAAGAGTGCTGAGGTTGGATTTGGTTTCAGTGGGATAGAACGGGGGTGGCACTTGCAAACATCTAGTTCTGGCTATCATTTGGGCAGTTGCTCAGTTGGGCATGTCCTTTACACTTGACAGTCACCTAGAGGGATATGTGTGTATGTGGTATTTACGTAGCACAAACCTAGTCGAAAGACAAAGGAGCACAGTACAGGGTCAAAGGTGAAGACAAGGTCAACATGTGATTGTAGGGGTAGCTGGTTTTTAAGAGCAAAAGTGGACTTCTACTACATCCGTGCGTGTGTGTACATTGATGAATGTTACTTCAGGATTGATCAGTAGTCTCTAAGTAATTTCATGTTAACACTTGAAAGTCATGTTGATAAGAGTGAATTGGGTGATTCTTTAGAACTTGAAGAAATATCAAATTGAGCAGGGAGCTACCCTTGAGAAATGCTGAAATCTAATTCAGAATTAAATCATTGATATGCTTGCAGGAACAGAGTCTGGAGACACGGCTTCTAGAAATCAGTGATGCTGAATGTCATTGTCAAGTTTAAAAAGTCAAGCATCAGGAAGAAATCATTATTATCTGGAACTCTGAGTCTGTTGTCAGAAACATGTACAATTGTTTTTAAAGTGCAACGCCAGAGCCTGAAGTCAAAGTGATTGAGATTTGGGGGGGAAGCATCAAAGTATTTTTAAATGTTTGAATGGTTGGATTGTTCAATGAGTTTGTCAAGCCAGTAGAGCTCAGAGAGGGGTAATAGATGTATAGATCAAAAATTTAAAGATAGGACTTTTTAAGAAGCAGTCTGACTCGGCCTGGCTATAGGTCTGTTGGAAACTGACCTTGTGCTTCAGTGGGATTTATGAAGTAGAGATTGCAAAAAGTGAAGTAATATGGGGGCATCCTTGAAGTAAGATGTCAGTTTCATATCAGGAAGAAAGTGAAGGAAATTAGAGAGAGAAATCAAACAACATGGGCACCATGTAGGAGTAGAGTGAGGAGAAATGGTGGGTTGAGACAGAGTGCGCAAGATAAGATACCGCTGATTATTGGATTGTATGATTTAGACTGAAAGTTGACTTATTTTTCATTGGAGGGCGCTATGGGTCATTTAGAATAAGCATCACTTTCTGTACTTTCATTTGCGTGTTCATTACATGATTTATAATATAAATGTTTTGTGGTAGGTTTCAGAAAATAGCACTTCAGAATAGCATGGTAACATTAATGCAAAGTAGTTCATAGAGTGGAAATCAGCAACAGGTGGACAGTGTACTCCATTAGAATAGTACCAAAATCACCCATAAAATTCAACACCATCTGTAGAATTGAATTTGTTAAAGACATTGTAATGGACGCTTTTAAAACCCAACACCTTAGACATTACTCTGAGGGTTCAAGAGCCGTGATCTATACTCGTGTCACAAGCTCAGTTCCACACCTTGTGGATGGTCCTTACCTCATAAATTAAGATCCTGAACTGTTATTACCAGTTTTCCTCTTTGACTAAGAATTGTCAGTTATTCAAGTTTCAGCATATCGAACAGTAAAATCATCAGCATGCCAGGAATAGCAACCCTATTAAAATGTCAAGTTTCTAGCATGGTGCATGGTAGTCTGGGTCGCCTCATATGTAGATGAGAGAGTTCCTGAAGGCAGCTTTGAGTGTGTTGACAGAGGTGGTGTCAGAATGTACAGGATATCAGGTATTGCAATGATGTGGTGCCAAGTGTGCACAAATGAGAGGAACCAGGATGGAGCATGTAGGAGTCACAGCACGATCAGACAGTGTAGAACGTGGAGGTGGTGCTACCCGTGTACACATGAGGGAAGCAGCATGGAGCACGTATAAGTTACAGTATGGTGAGGTGGCGGAGAACTTGGAGGTGGTGCCAGCTGTGCACAAATGAGGGGCACATGATGGAGCACCGCACATAGGACTTACAGCGCGGTGAGATGGTGAGAAAGAGGATAACTTGGAAGTGGTGCCAAGTGTGCGCACATGAGAAGAAGCAGGGTGGAGCAAATATGAGTTACATCATGGTGAGTCAGTGAAGAACTTGGAAGTGGTGCCAGGTGTGCACACATGTGAAGAAGCAGGGTGAAGCACATATGAGTTACATCATGGTGAGTCAGTGAAGAACTTGGAAGTGGTGCCAGGTGTGCACACATGTGAAGAAGCAGGGTGAAGCACATATGAGTTACATCATGATGAGTCAGTGAAGAACTTGGAAGTGGTGCCAGGTGTGCACACATGTGAAGAAGCAGGGTGAAGCACATATGAGTTACATCATGATGAGTCAGTGAAGAACTTGGAAGTGGTGCCAAGTGTGCACACATGAGAAGAAGCAGGGTGAAGCACATATGAGTTACATCATGGTGAGTCAGTGAAGAACTTGGAAGTGGTACCAAGTGTGCACACATGAGAAGAAGCAGGGTGGAGCAAATATGAGTTACATCATGGTGAGACATTGGAGAACTTGGACGTGGTGTCAGGTGTGCACAAATGAGGAGCACATGATGGAGCACTGCACATAGGACTTACAGAACAGTGAGATGGTGAGAAAGATGATAACTTGGAAGTGGTGCCAAGTGTGCACACATGAGAAGAAGCAGGGTGGAGCAAATATAAGTTACATCATGGTGAGTCAGTGGAGAACTTGGAAGTGGTGCCAGGTGTGCACACATGTGAAGAAGCAGGGTGAAGCACATATGAGTTACATCATGGTGAGTCAGTGAAGAACTTGGAAGTGGTGCCAAGTTTGCACACATGAGAAGAAGCAGGGTGGAGCAAATATGAGTTACATCATGGTGAGACATTGGAGAACTTGGACGTGGTGTCAGGTGTGCACAAATGAGGAGCACATGATGGAGCACTGCACATAGGACTTACAGCACAGTGAGATGGTGAGAAAGATGATAACTTGGAAGTGGTGCCAAGTGTGCACACATGAGAAGAATCAGGGTGGAGCAAATATAAGTTACATCATGGTGAGTCAGTGGAGAACTTGGAAGTGGTGCCAGGTGTGCACACATGTGAAGAAGCAGGGTGAAGCACATATGAGTTACATCATGGCAAGTCAGTGAAGAACTTGGAAGTGGTGCCAAGTGTGCACACATGAGAAGAAGCAGGATGGAGCAAATATAAGTTACATCATGGTGAGACAGTGGAGAACTTGGAAATGGTGCCAGGTGAACACACATGTGAAGAAGCAGGGTGAAGCACATATGAGTTACATCATGGTGAGTTAGTGAAGAAATTGGAAGTGGTGCCAAGTGTGCACACATGAGAAGAAGCAGGGTGGAGCAAATATGAGTTACATCATGGTGAGACATTGGAGAACTTGGAAATGGTGTCAGGTGTGCACAAATCAGGAGCACATGATGGAGCACCGCACATAGGACTTACAGAACAGTGAGATGGTGAGAAAGATGATAACTTGGAAGTGGTGCCAAGTGTGCACACATGAGAAGAAGCAGGGTGGAGCAAATATAAGTTACATCATGGTGAGTCAGTGGAGAACCTGGAAGTGGTGCCAGGTGTGCACACATGTGAAGAAGCAGGGTGAAGCACATATGAGTTACATCATGGTGAGTCAGTAGAGAACCTGGAAGTGGTGCCAGGTGTGCACAAATGACGAGAACCAGGATGAAAGACATAGGATTTATGGCACAGTGTGGAAGTGGTGGCAGCGCCAAGCACAAAGGCAGACATGTTGTTGATGTGGTCATGGAGGGTATGGCACAGAACGATTTAAACACAAGAGTTAGGGATACAAAATATCGTACAGTGGCTTTTCCAAGTGTAGCAGATCAACCTATGCCAAACATGCATCATAGATCCTTCTCAGCAGTTGCCCCGTGATTACATTCTGCCCCATCTCAAGCAACAGTCTGATCATTCAGTACAGAGGGCAGAGCTGCTAGATGTGCAACATGCTGTCCAAGTTACCTTATGACTCTTTGTTTCCTGGCATCTTTAACTAAGGAGATGTTCAAAGGTCTACTGCAGTACCCTGGCACTTGTTTCTGACCTGTGATGTCTTCATTTTTTCCATTTTTTTAAAATAAATAGTCTTGTTTTAGTGTTTGGCATGGATAGAAGCAGCTTACTAGTGTGAGATCCAGGGATGGGATGGAGCGAGTTTTGGGCTTTGCAGGTGTCAGCGCAGAGTCCAGCCCTCACTGTCCCTTTTCCCTGCATGTGGTGCTCTTGAAAGAAGGCTGGTAATCAAGGGATGTGAGTTACTATTGTGTAATTCATTCCTGCAGTCACACAGAATATAAATGCGACCACAAACATACAGGATGCCTCAGGGGTTACAGCACAAACCATACCTTACAGCAAACACCGCCCAGCCTAAGGGTCCATCTATATCCTTGGCCCTCTTTTCACTAAGCACCTTGTTGGCGCGCAGCTGCGCCCCTATCTTCTCTCTGTTTCAAGGCCTAGACTTTACCTCTGCTCTCTAGGGTATGTCCTGGCTGAGAGATGTGTCCCTCCCCCCGCCCCCTCCCCCGCAAGACAATTTCTTTTAAGAAAGTCCTAGTAACCGACTTTATTTCAGACGTGTCCTTTCTTTTTCTTTTAAGAAAGGCCTAGTAACCGACTTTATTTCAGACGTGTACTTTCTTTTTCTTTTAAGAAAGGCCTAGTCACCGACTTTATTTCAGACGTGTATTTTCTTTTTCTTTTAAGAAAGGCCTAGTCACCGACTTTATTTCAGACGTGTACTTTCTTTTTACGGTGCTTTTCTTTAGCTGAATTGTTCTCATTTGCTTGCTGTTACCCTACGGTCAGCAGAGGTAAATACCACCCTCTTGCATGTGTTGCTTCCTGGTGTCTGTTCCCAAGGTCTGTCTGTATTTTCCACAAAGAACATTAAAGTAAGAAATGAATACATAAAGGATGTAACTGCACCCGATGCACTCAAATGTTCCCGTAATGTCTTCTCCCAGTTGCATAGAGGGCCCCATGCATCAAACCAAAAACCGGTCGCAAACGGGCAGATTCGCAGAATCTGCCCCTTTGCGACCGGTATTTTTGCATTTGGGATGCATCATCCCAAATGCAAAAATCGCAACTTAAGGAATCGCTAAAATTGCGATTACTTAAATAGCGATTGCATTTAAGGAATCGCAAATAGCGATTCCTTAAATGCAATGCATTAAGCAAAAAATTATTGTGATTTCGCTATTAGGAATCGCAAATTACCATCAAACTAAAGTTGATGGTAATTTGCGATTGCTTTGAAAAATGCATTAAAGTGCATTTTTAAAAGTCACATTTTACACACACAGGGCATGTGTGTGCGCAACATGTGGAAAAAGGGGAATTTCAGGGGTGCAACAGGGTATCCTTTTGGAACCCTTGCACCTTGAAATTGCATGCGCAATTTGCGAGTACCTATGGAGTACTCGCAAATTGCGCATGCAATTCCCATTGATTCCTATGGGCCTCTAGGCCCATAGGAATGAATGGCAATCAATTCCTTAATTGCGACTCGCAATTTGCGAGTCGCAATTAAGGAATTTTAAGGAATCGCATTTTTTTGCGATTTCTACATGAATTGCATTTTGCGATTACTAAATAGCGAATCGGTAAAATTAGCTATTTAGAAATCGCAAAATGCGGGCTTGATGCATGTGCCCCAGAGTTTTTTCTGCTGGTTTCCATTCTGAAGCAGAATATTGTAACTTTTGTGTACTGTGGGTTAAGGTGAAGTAAAAATTGTACAGAAGATAGTTCTGTATATTAAAAAAACGAATGCCGGC
This sequence comes from Calotriton arnoldi, assembly GCA_963921515.1. Lineage (NCBI taxonomy): Eukaryota > Metazoa > Chordata > Amphibia > Caudata > Salamandridae > Calotriton > Calotriton arnoldi. The sequence goes on along the minus strand of CAWUFW010019042.1, from coordinate 128,228 downwards.
AAATGAGAAAGGAGAGTCCAAGGGGCACATGCATCAAGCCCGCATTTTGCAATTTCTAAATAGCGAATTTTACCGATTCGCTATTTAGTAATCGCAAAATGCAATGCATGTAGAAATCGCAAAAAAATGCGATTCCTTAAAATTCCTTAATTGCGACTCGCAAATTGCGAGTCGCAATTAAGGAATTGATTCCCATTCATTCCTATGGGCCTAGAGGCCCATAGGAATCAATGGGAATTGCATGCGCAATTTGCGAGTACTATATAGGTACTCGCAAATTGCGCATGCAATTTCAAGGGTGCAAGGGTTCCAAAAGGATACCCTGTTGCACCCCTGAAATTCCCCTTTTTCCACATGTTGTGCACACACATGCCCCAAGGGCATGTGTGTGTGTAAAATGTGACTTTTAAAAATGCACTTTAGTGCATTTTTCAAAGCAATCGCAAATTACCATCAACTTTAGTTTGATGGTAATTTGCGATTCCTAATAGCGAAATCACAATAATTTTTTGCTTAATGTATTGCATTTAAGGAATCGCTATTTGCGATTCCTTAAATGCAATCGCAATTTAAGTAATCGCAATTTTAGCGATTCCTTAAGTTGCGATTTTTGCATTTGGGATGATGCATCCCAAATGCAAAAATACCGGTCGCAAAGGGGCTAATCTGCCCGTTTGCGACCGGTTTTTGGTTTGATGCATGGGGCCCCAAATGCCTTATGTTGAGTCGCTATATGGAGGAAAGAAAAGCGAAATTTCTAATCCATGCAAAGATCTGAAACAATTCAGAGGACACAACGAGCAATCACCCAGCATGCTTCCACCTAACATGCAGCTTCACATTTACACACAAATATGACTAGCAATCGCAGGGACTGGAGGAAAGCAACTCGTTAGTTCTGTCTTTAAGCCTTTGAAATGTTACACAGACACGGGTGGAAGAGAAGTAATTGATTGTGATGCATATTTGTTGTTAGATCACCGGCAGAGTGCAGTTACCTATACAACAAAAATATAACTCTGTCAATGGAGCACCCAGGGTTTGGAATAATGTACTCCAGAACTGAGTTCTGAGAGAAGATTAGTTGCTATGAAATTTGCCAAGAGGTTTAAGATTTCAAAAGTTAAAATAGCTGTTGATCATTCAAAAGCTTTGGTGGAATGATGCAGTCCATTGTTGCGATGGTAGGGTTTGGTTGAGAAGGATTTTACGGTCCACCATGGCTTGCTTGCTTTGCTGCTAACGCTCTTGAATTCCACCAAATCCCTTATCACAGGTAGAGGAGGACTGTGAAACCTCGCTGCCCCACCATGGAGGCAGCGGAGTATAGCCAAGCACCCCTTCTTGATGACGGTGCCACAGAACTTCCCTAAGCTTCTCTAGATGTAAATTTTCCCCAGAGATTATGTAGGAGGTGAACATGATTTGCTGGTTTTGTAATTCAGCATATTATCGCAAGACTAGCCGAGGAAGGTGGCATGATTAATCTGCATGAGGTACACCAATATTCAGGTTTACCACACTTGTGGTGTGAATACCAACCCAATTTCCGGATTTATTTCACTTCTCACAATTTTGGAGCGGGTGCATAAAAATTACTTCTCCATTTGCTGCAAATTTAAACAGAGACCATATTACATTCTCTGCTCTCCTGTGCACTGCACAGATACATACTGTGTTTTGTACCCACCTGTGCAGTAGACCACCACTATTTGGTGTGTCCCCCAGCATGCGAGGCATCCTATGGGTACCCTGCGGGTGTTTGTTATGTATTAGTGCTCCTGGCATCGTAAAGCTCTCCAGGCTCCAAACAATGAAGGAGGGGCACGGTCCAAGACCCGGAATCCCATGATATGCCACATTGTGTAGTCCCAGTTGTGTTGCCTCGCCTTCTGGGTAGCCTATTTTATGTGATGTACATGGGGGGGTTCTTCATTTTCGTGGAGAGCACCCTTTCTAAATGAAAGACTTTCCCTCCAGAAATGCGCCAGTGCCTGGTTTGGTGTCTTTTTATTCCATTGTAAAGAAGGGGCCATGGAATCCCTGGCTCTCCCAGCTCACTCCCAGCTCGCTTTACTTAATACTAGCCCACGCATGTCTACAGTCTACGAAGCAGCCACTAGACCGCATTTCCTCCTTTAATGTGCTTCCTTCTGGTGTGATGGTATCAAAGAACTATACTTTCTCCATGATATCCCAGCTGGATCTACACGGTCGTATGCTCATTTGTAGTGGAGAGGCCCCCTCATGTGCCTGTATATACAGATTGTTTTATAAGCACAATGGGGTCTGCGTCAGCACCCTGTCTCTTGTACATTTCAGCACTCTTGACTCTGAGGGGGTAGGCAGCGGACTCGAGAGCCTATCGTTTCTGCTCACTGGGAGTTTTTATTATGCTTGGAGACACGGCCTGTTTCGTGTCAGGCTGACAATGGAAAAAAAACATGAGATAACCAGCCCCACAGCAGACATGTGTTAGCTCTTGTTAGAGAATAGAAGTCTGGGCAAGGGAAACTAGCTGTGTTTATTGGAAATGCAGCAAAGTGGATTCCTGTGGGATGAGGTAACACGTCTTCCATGTTCACAAGTCATGTTCTGCGCAGTCTTTGTTTGCTTTCAGTTAGATGGAAGAAAAAGAGGAGTGATGTGTGAATGGGCCGTGACTGGCTCTGTAAGCCTTGCTTTACACAAAATATGCATGGCTGAAGGGTACTGTAGACTAAAGACAGGGCAAGGAAAGCTTTTAATGAACGCTTAGATGATGTATGTAATTTTGTTAAACAGTTAAAGCTTTCTAGGATCGCGTCAGATTATGGTTCGTGTGAGCGAGATGTATTAGTCATTCTGATGGGGGATTGAATAATGCGATTTTTCAATTGCTTCAAAATGTTGATCTTCTTTGAAGAGTTGTACAAAGGCAGTCTCCTCAGACATCTTGCAATGCAGACAACCGCCGAGGGCAGTGTGGCCAAACTAACTTGAAAAGAATAAAGGTTGGCAGAGAATGCAAAATTGGCGGGTGGCCAATGAGGGCTTTGATGTAAATAACCGCCGCAGCGCTAGGTAACAATGCTTGCTTTCACATAATCCTGTGTGCAGGCCATTTTACAGGCTTGTTCAGACTCTGCCTATGTTGCTAACGAGGTTTTTTTTCGTTTAATCCGAAATGCGAGGCTGGCGTGGGTACATGCTAAGGCCCACACAGTGGAAAACACATCATTCTGAAGAGAGCACAAGGTCTCGGTGGAAGAAAAGGATAAGTAGCTAGGGGGGGAAGGAAGTTATAAAAAGAGGTCACAGTCAAGAGGGAGGAATAATTTAGAAAAATATAACATACTATGCTCTTTTTTATGACATAGGTGGTCTGGAAGCTCTTCACTTACTTGTCTGTATCTTAAGGTTTTTGGGGCCGCCTGTATCCTCCAATTACATTTGATGCCAGAGAAATGTGACTACCAGACATTTTCCATGGAAACTCTACCTCCATCCGCTGCTCAGTTCTGGTACACCGCGCGGGTGTGATGTTAAGGGTTGTTAGAGGTTTTGTGGTCAGGGTGATGGTGCGCCAATGTCTATAGCGGCAGACCCTTCCTGGAAACCAAATCTCAGCCGTACATGCCACTTGTAATCCTTTTCGGCGAAGGTCTAACTCATGAGGAAACCATTACAACTAACCATGTAAAAACCTGCCCCAGTCTGCAACCGGATGCGATAATATTGATGAATGCTGAGAGTGAAGAGATGATGAATTCCAGGCCTGGTCGAAAACCACTGCCAGGGAGAATAAATCGTTGAGCAGATTCCTTTCGCATAAGAATCAGATTGAAATAAGTGATAAAGTTCAGAAATAATATTTCACAATTGAAATGAATCACTTTTTAAAAAACTGATTTCTTGAAAACTTTTCCAACTTCAGTATTAAGAACAAATGGAGCACTGGGGCATGCGGACCTACATCAAAGAGAGACAGACTCGTGTAAGAAAAGCTAGCGCCAATCAGGCTACAACCAATCATACTCTGCTACTCAGCACAATGGGCATAAAATTAAGTCACAGCACACCAGTTCCTCCTTCAGAGTGAGACCTGCCCAGGCCCAAGTTTTCCAACAGAGTTACAACTGCAGCACCATTTATTTCTTGTCTCTTGAAGAGCAAGGAGCCATATTCCTTTTGCACTCAGGGCCTCATTCACAACAAAATGATGCAGCGCAGCACCGCACCGCAACTGATTTTGCTGTGCCGAGCTGCGTAATTTTAAAAGCACAGGGATGCATCATATTTACAACAATGTGATGCATCCCTGTGCTGGCGCACAATTGACTCCCATGTGCCAATGCTGGCACCCTTGCACCATGGTGCACGGGTGCCTACGTTGCGGGGATGATTGTTTTTGTGCAGGAAGGCAGACCTTCCTGCACCAAAACAACCATTGATGGTGTTTCCCTCTTTCTATGTGTACTGCAGAATGCCCCATGCATAGAAAAAGGAAAAAAAGAGGAGAAATAAAATTATTTCTCCTTGTTGCGCCTCCTTACACCTCCCCTGGGGAGGCGTATGATTCTGACGCATTCCCAGGTTTACGAAATGTTGTAAATCTGAGAATGCAGCAGAATCCATGGGTGTTGCATGGGAACGCCCACAGAAACACCCATGACACGCTCCTTTCACGCAAAGTGATGCGTGAAAAGGGGTCGTATTTACAAGGCCATGAAAAGTCACACAGGGTGGCTTGGCATGGCCTTGCAAATATGGGCCAGAACACTGCGCCGCTAGTGCCTCAAAAAAAGTGACGCACTGGCGGCCCAAGGGGCTTGTAAATCAGCCCCTCAGTGCTACTACAGGAGAGCAGACAGTCTGGTCACACACCCTCAGCACAGAAAGCAATCAAGTACAAACTGTTATAGACCGCCTCCTTGATTTCAGCTTTATATTTACTGACCTCTGCTTGCTCTGAGTAGGAGATAACCATTTGTAGATTGCACTGTACCTAGCCATCACAGGGAAAAACATGAATTCTCTCACTTAATTTTAGAATCCATGTCACAACAGTAGAATATCTTTCAATGTATCCATTCCATCGACAAATCGCTTTGCATTCTTGCTTCTTGGACTTCATAGCAGTATTGTAAATACCACAACAAGGTAGAATGGCTTTACCAAAACTGACATGTCTCACAGAGTCACATGGACACATAATTGAACAGTTGAAGTAATTCAAGAAATGAACATTATTGGTAGGCTGGGGCGAAATTGAAATTACGCCAGCATAATTCATGTAATTTCAGGAATTTCACAAAATGTTTGTTATACAAAATTCCCAAAATTATGCCATTACGCCACAGCGCATATTATCTACCATTTGCAGCAAAATTTTACTTCAAGGGAATAATGCAAATGGCCAGAACGTGAGTGGTTGTTGCACACACCAAACTCACATTTGTGCGGTAAACAGCACATTAGTGAAAGGCGGTCTGGCTGTTTGAAGCTGCTGGTCTGCGGTTCACTGTGTGTAGAGACTCAGCATCACTTTCAAAGGGGTGGACAGAGATCCCCACAACAACGGGTGTAGTGTGACTGTGCTCCCCTACTGAGCGATTCATTTGGAGTCCCTGGGACCCTGCTATCCACACCCAAGGGGCTACATCAAAGGGCACACTGACTCTGTGCCACCTTATATCTTATGCACATTCAGTGGGCCTTTTGACAGCTTATTTGCCATTGCGTCCACATCTGTAATATGGTTTGTGTGCCAAGCAGAGAGTTCCTTTATTTGCATGGATCCAAACCCACATATAAATTAGGGCAATTCTTTTGGAATCATGCTGGCGAACTCCATATTACAAAAGGGTCCTGCAACCCCTGCTGTAAAACCAAAATGCCCCGGAAATGCCAAAAGTGGGCATAGATGCCTGTTGTGGCATCAATAAAGCCCTTTGAGTCCCATCATGTCATCAAGGCATTGCCTTGCCTATTGCTATTCTTTGTCGCCCACTGCTTTGATTGTAACATCATCTTTCTTTCTCTGCCAAACAGTTCAAATGCCCCTTGCATTCTTCCAAACGAGTGGCAAAATGGCGAGACTTTGGCACTAGGCATGCAGAGATCAAAGCACAGTCTGTGCCTGGTACAATCTCTGCCAACTTTTGCTGACATTTTTAGATAATTAATCATAAGCATATTTTGGGTGATGGGGTGTCAATCTTATGGCCATTCACATTGTTTTGTTGTAAATGAATGATCACACTTCTGGTGCACTGCAGAGGCCTGGTATAGATATCACTCAGACCCACCAGAAATCATGATGAGTTGTAATGAGTGTGTAAATGTTGGCCTCTGGCCTAAAGTCACATTTGCATGTATCAGGAATCAATTATTATTTTCCTTCTTTTATTTATTCATTGTTGTCAAGTTAATAAGTGGTGGAAACTCACAGTAGAAACCAATCTTTGCACAATCTGAAGTGGATTAAGGAGTAGTAGGTGACTCAGTCTAAGTGCCTTCCTATGCAGGGTCTGACGTAGGCTAATGAGTGGTAGGGGGCTCAATCTAGGTGCCTTCCTATGCACGATCAGAAGTGGATTAAGAAGTAGTAGGTGACTCAGTCTAGGTGCCTTCCTATGCAGGGTCTGACGTAGGCTAATGAGTGGTAGGGGGCTCAATCTAGGTGCCTTCCTATGCATGATCTGAAGTGGGTTAAGAAGTAGTAGAGGACTTAATCTAGGTGCCTTCCTATGCACAATCTGAAGTGGGCTAAGGAGTGGTAAGGAACTCGATATATGTGCCTACTTATGTACGGTCTGGAGTGGATTAAGAAGTGGTAGAAGACTCAGTCTAGGTGCCTTCCTATGCACAATTTGAAGTGGGTTAAGAAGTAGTAGGGGACTCAGTCTAGGTGCCTTCCTATGCACGATTTGAAGTGGGTTAAGAAGTAGTAGGGGACTCAGTCTAGGTGCCTTCCTATGCACGATTTGAAGTGGGTTAAGAAGTAGTAGGGGACTCAGTGTAGGTGCCCTCCTATGCACGATCTGAAGTTGATTAAGAAGTAGTAGGGACTCAATCTAGGTCCCTTCCTATGCATTATCGGGAGTCGGTAAAGACATAGTAAAGGACTTAATCTAGGTGCCTTCCTATGTACAATCTGAAGTTGGTAAAGACGTAGTAAAGGACTCAATCTACGTGCCCTCCTTTGCACGATCTGAAGTGGATTAAGGAGTGGTATGGGACTCAATCTATGTGCCTTCCTATGCACTATCGGAAGTGGGTTAAGAAGTTGTAGTGGACTCAGTCTAAGTGCATTCCTATGTAGGGTCTGAAGTAGGTTAAGGAATGGTAGGGAACTCAATCTGGGTGCCTTCTTATGCACACTCTGAAGTGAGTTAAGGAGTGGTAGGGATCTCGATCTAGGGGCCTCCTTATGCATGGTCTGGAGTGGATTAAGAAGTGGTAAAGGACTCAATCTAGGTGCCTTCCTATGCACAATCTGAAGTGGGTTAAGAAGTAGTAGGGGACTCAGTCTAGGTGCCTTCCTATGCAGGGTCTAAAGTAGGTTAAGAAGTGGTAGAGGACTTCATCTAGATGCCTGACTATGCACGATCTGAAGTGGGTTAAAAAGTGGTAGAGAAATCTATCTAGATGCTTGCCTATGCATGCCCTGATGTGGGTTTTCCTTCCAATCTATCAGCAATTTCAAAAGCTTCATCTCTGAATTCTTCTTTGCATTGAATGGTTATGGTACCTTGTGTGCCAAGTTTTAAGGTGAAGATCCCATGCATTTTATTCATGTGCTAACAGCAACATGGCCCTTGAAACAAGTTAAACGCCCTATCTCCTTATGCGCCCTCGCTTGTGGCTAGAGCCCATAAGTTTATTCTTTGAGGCTAACCTCAATAATGGTAGTGTTCATAATAATATGCACATGGTACACCAACAGAAAGAATTGTGTGGGAAAACATAAAACTATGGTGATTACCTTGGTTCCAGAACATTTGTGGGCATCCCACAATTTCTAGTTGCCCAAGAACCACATTTCCTGTATGTTCAAGGCATGAGGCAGCTCCTCGCATGACTCAAAGCCCTGTCATTGAACATAACCCACAGCCTCTGGCATCAAGGCGCTACATTTTAGTGATATTATAGAAATCCTGATTTTGACTCACACAAATTCAACACAACCTCTTAAAATGTGATTGGAATGCTGGCTAAATATTGTATATTTTACCTCCAAATGTGATGCAGTTGCCAGCAGATGGTGTTATCCTTAATCATGGACACCTTATCTTCTGCAGTACCTGTTAATGTGAATGTTTATTTCGCATCTTGTTCACCAAGATTAATAGTCCGCCTTATAAAATACTCTGAGCTATTAGTAATTAATGCCACTTTCACTCAAAGGGTTCCATTGGCTCACAGAGTCTGCTCCTGTAAAGAGAAGCGCCTCTTTTCAGAGGTGAAAGACTTAGGTAGTGTGAATTAGCAGGAACACTGGTAGGTGCAATGGGTTTACTACTAATACTATTTATGCTGATGAAAAAATGCGTAGAGCAGTATCTTGGAAGCAGTAGTGTTAGGGTCATACATTCATAACAAAGACCAAATACGGTTCATTTGATTAGAGTATAAATAAAGACAGACGTGATGGATCCGGTAGCCGCAGTCTGCCACCACTTTCACTGATTCCAAGTGGCTCAATCCTGGATCCCGCTTCAAGTCGTGAAGTGTGAAGCCGCCCCACAGCACATAAATCAGAACGGCGACTATACACAGAGTTAGTGGACCTGCCGGCATTGACAGATCCAATAACTGTCAAGCTCAGTACACATGATGATTCAGACATGGTGTTTAACCTTTATGTGCAGCCAATGGGAAAGTTGACCTGCTCCTTCAATATCAATGTGTTCTCTTTTGCCCGTGAAACCAAGCTCCATTCCAGGACTTCCCATCGGTTACCAGACTCCATTGGCCAGCTTGGAAACTCTCTTGTTACAATGCCACGCGGATGGTTGCCAGCTGTCTTAATATGAATGCCAATGAGAGGTAGATCCTGGTGATAGGAGGGATCAGGAACCATCATGCTGGATGTACGGATGCTGGCCAGAACAGCTGGACACAGCTGCGACCCACCCTCATAGCTACCTGGGTTTCCACTTTTACAAAAACTATACTTTGAGGCCCAATTTTGAAAGATGTGGTCTGACCAGTCTCTTGCAGCTATGCCTGTCGCATTAGAATCTATTGTATTTTCAGCCTCAGTGCAGGTCATGGTTGTCGGCACTTGTGTTTTTGTGTGCCTGGACAACAGACATGCCTTATACCACGTGGTATCTGCCGTCCTGGCCTATAAGCTTCAAAGTTTGCAGAACATGGTCTTTGGACTTGTGTCTGTGTCTATGTTTCTGTGGCGCATCAATCTCTTCACTATTGGTGAAAACTAGGTCTTGTGCTTTGTTCAAAGCGCATGTCACATACCCGGCTCTCTTTCCCTCTCCAATGGAGTGGTCCCTCATGTCAGGGTGTGTCTCCTGAGATCCAGTGCCATGCACCTATTGATATCCAGGCTTAGAGTGTGCCCATTGCGGGAAGAGCATTGAGAGACTTAGACTCTTAGCTTTGCATCCCCCCCACTGCATCATCATCATCCCACCATGCTAAGTTCCACAAGCCAATGAAGACCTAAGTGCTCTGCTACCTTCTGTTTGTGCTGTGTTTCGTCTGTGCTAGGTGTACTGGCTGTTTCCTAGCACTAACCTGCATTCTGGTGAACATTGCACTCTAAACATAAATAAAGAAATCTATGCCCTGCCATATGATCACACCCGTAGCCTCCTCCCTATTCCATTTTTACACCCTTCTCACCAGCGGTCTCTTTTTTTCAAAAACAATAGTTCAGCACATGCTCATATAATCTTACATCAAATGCCTTTTCTAGCGCAAAACATCATGAATTTTTTTCGAAGAACAACATATTTGCTTTCCACTTTTAAGGTTGGGTTTTGTTTAATGCAAACATCATCCAACCATGAAAGTGGAAAGCAAATATGTCCACCACAGCGACGATGGAAAGCAGTGCACCAGTTTGCTTGCTGGTAAGTGCCTTGGCAATCGGTCACTTGGCTCTGTGAGAAGGAATCTTTTCTTTTAGTTAGAGTACTTTTTTTGAGAAGTACCCATACTTCTCATCCAGAAAGTCATGGGTTCAATGTAGCTTCATAGCTCTTCTCCCTACCACTGCTCCATATTATTCATCAGCACATACCAGAGCACAGGGCTCCATTGTCCTGTACAGTAAGACCATTATTTCCTAGCAGTGTTAGATGGGCGACAACTACAGCAGTTACCAATAGACAAGCTGCAACTTGTACTCTAGCTTTTCATTGTGCAGCCGTCCATCGCGTGGAATTATTCCGAGAGTAGGTCATGCAAAGGTCATGCACATCCATCTGAAAGTTGCCTGTTGATGACTGCCTTTAACATAATTGGGAAACTTTATCAAAGGGGGGTTGTTTAAGGCACTCTTTCCAGCATATGCAATACTATGGAAACTGACCAGCCAATCAACGTCACCGTCGACCTTTACAGTATACTGTTAGCCTTCGCAAAGTTGAAAACTTGCTTTCGAAGTGCATTCGTCTAGGTTCTGAGCTCATCTATGACTCTTCATTGGAAGAGGCCTCCTGGTGCAGACCTCTTAGTATCATCTTGGTCATTTAAAGAAATTCATAACATACCTTTCCAATAGTTTTTTATAATATGATCGGTTCTCACTAGCAAGATTAAGCACCTCAAATTGGGGCATCTCAATATATGCTGCTATTTAAAATTATGAAATGATGTCATTTAATTGTATATATTTTTTTAATGCTCTAAATTACAGAAAGTGTTATTGACAAATTATTTGAAAAAAACAATACAGTGGTTGTCATTGCCTCTACTATAGAGGCAATGACAACGGAGTACCCTCTTCACCAAACTGAAGTTCCACCCGCCTCATTTACAGTTGGGTGGAACTTAAGTCTGTCAGAAATGGTCGACTGCTATTTCTCCACCGCTGACATACTCCTCTGACGGACCGACAGAGCAAAGGCCATTGGAGGTTTGGATATTTGACTGCCCATCCTGTTTATAGAAGGTGAAGGGGTTGTTGCTTTTTTTACTTTCAATAAGAACATCCCACTTTGGGATTTGTTTTTGAAAATAAAATAAGGTATTAAAGGTGTGCTGTATGGCACCATCATGTTGATGAAGCCGTATGACACACTTTCAATGAATTGATGGGGTTGCTGTCAATGTACGATCTCTAAATTCGGACCACGGCTGCTCCATCAGGGCAACAGAGTATTTTACTCCATCGCCCTGCTGGAGTAAAAACCATATTTCAAACTTTAAATAAGCCCATTGACAAGAACCCCTTTAAATCAGCCCCTTAGTAAGTGAAACTGCGAATTTAGATGGAAGTCATATTGGGGGGCACATCTTTGTGCTATTTTATGTTCACTGAAAGTTTAAAGGTTTCTTCTTGGGGTGAGAAGGAGTTTTTTGTGATTCTTTATTGATGTTCAGGGAGTGTTGAGCCCTGTCTCCCCTGTCTCTGACGGTAGACTTCTTCATTATTGCACTTATACCTTGTTGTAAGTAAGTAAAACTTTTCTAAAGCGCAACGAATGCTGAGGCGTTTTGGCACTAGAGGTTACATGCACTTCATCTAGGATAGAGGGAAATATTTACTTTTACTTAGGGCGAGGGGGGCACAGTTTTGAGCAGCTTCCTCAAAGAGGATCTATTAGATTGCAATCTGATTAATGCAGGCAGCGCATTCCAAAGTTTTGCTGCCCGGTAGGATAGACTTCTGCCCCCCCCACCTAGCCCTTCTAATCCTAGGAACAAGGATCAACCCAGCACCTTAGGTCCCGCTGCGGAACGTACCAGGCAAAATGTTTCTGCAGGTCACGAGGGCCCCCCATACAATGCTTTGTGCACCAAACACAGTGCTTTAAACCCATTCCTTTCCTGGACAGGTAACCAATGGAGGTCTCTAATGCTGTTGGATATGGGATGAAATTTGGGAATATTCAACAGCACCCGTACAGCAGCATTTTGCAAAGACTGTAGTTTTAGTTGTAAACGTCTGTCAATACCTCAAAAAAGGGCATTGCAATAGTCTATTCTAGAAAGGAACAAAGCAACTATCATGGCTTTTTTGCAACTCTTGTGGGATGAATGGAAAGATCTTTCTCAAAAAAAAAATTGCAAGAAAAAAACAAGAGGATGTAACATTGTTAATCTGTTCCAAAAAACAGAGCTGATCGTAAAACAGTACTCCCAGATTTCTAGCTTTATTAACAGGGTCAGGCCGTAGACCCGCCGCAGCAGGCCCCCAGGAGTTATTCCAAAGGGGAGGGCCACTCCCAAACTCCACCACCTCCGTTATGTCTGTATTTATCTTGAGGTCGTTTTCGTGCATCCACCTAATGATTGTCCTCCTACTTTATCACACATAAAGATCCCAATAAAATATTCCAAGAAGTAAGAATTACAACAGCAGTAAAGTTCTGAAATAGTTTTCTATTTAATACCACATATTTGATCAACATGACAAAAGTGTATTAAATTGGAGAAGAGCGGGTTCAGGTTGTCCTTTACAAAAGGGTCACCGCTTGGGGAGTGCGAAATTCAAGTAATTTGCTTATGCAAAAATCTAACACAATCATGCTAAATTTTGTGTATCTAACCAGTGTGATATTATAAAGCGTGCTAGCATACATTAATACAGAGCACCAGCACACAGTGTCCCAGGAGACATTACATTAGTATAACATGACACTTACACCGGAATAATGTATAGAACAACGAGACAAACATATTGGGGCTTATTCGCGTACACATTTATGAGTACTCTTTCACCCACAAAGCATCCAGGTCTCTATTAGGAAAACTGCAAACCAGGCATTGTCCTTTCTATTTGTAATAATTGGAAATTAACATTCCTATTTTATTCCCATTGTTGATGTTTTGGGCCCAAGTCACAAAAAAGTGAAAGAGTATGTAAGGAAGTACTCCTGTAGTACTACTTCCCATACTCATAAATGCTTTTAAATCGGGCCCTTAAGGGCTTCTGTTTCTCTTCCTATAGGTAAGACCGACAAGCAGCATGAAAAGTACTTTTGTAGTACTACTAACTGCCCATACTCATAAATGCTTTAATGAATCCGCCCCTTAAGTCAAGCAGCATGAAAAGTACTCTTGTAGTATTACTGCCCATACTCATAAATGCTTTAATGAATCCGCCCCTTAAGTCAAGCAGCATGAAAAGTACTCTTGTAGTACTACTTCCCATACTCATAAATGCTTTAATGAATCCGCCCTTAAGTCAAGCAGCATGAAAAGTACTCTTGTAGTATTACTGCCCATACTCATAAATGCTTTAATGAATCCGCCCCTTAAGTCAAGCAGCATGAAAAGTACTCTTGTAGTACTACTTCCCATACTCATAAATGCTTTCATGAATCAGCCCCTTAATTTATTAATTAAAGTAACATGCAAAGTACTCCTGTAGTACCACTTCTCATACTCATAAATGCCTTCGTGAATCCCCCTCTTTATGTCTTCTGCTTCTCTCCCTGTAGCTGTCGTGCACGTTTTGCTGTTACACGATGATGAAGCGTCGCTTCTTTGCCCTTCACCGCATACCCTCATGAGGAACCCTCCTGCTCATGTTTTCCCAGAGATTAGCCTCTTCAGGGAGGCACCTTGTCCTTCCTTTAATCTCCATGTGCAGGGCAATACATCATAGCCTGTTGGCCCTTGCAGACATCTGCAATTCATGCCGAGGAAAGGGGGAGTGTTTTGCGTGGGTTAACTTGATCCAGATGTGGGTACTCCCAGCGAGAAAGAAAGAGCCGCCAGCACGCTGCCAAAAGAAACAGAAGATGTCTGCCGCACTTCGCTCGCTTTACTTCACAGAAAATCTGCATGAATCAGCGGCTCGGAGCAAAACATGGAATTCATTGATTCCAGATGCGCCTTTACAAAGTATCTTCCTTGCAAGTTATTGCCATCTAGTGGCTACAGCGTGGATTGCAACAATGAAATTATACATTCCCTGAATGCAAGATGTTTTAAGATTTACTTTTTTCGGGCAAAACGTGTGAAGTTGATTTTTTGGGCTTGCCGTATATTAAATTATATTTCTGCTGGCCTCGTCACCCAGACGCACAGCAACTATGACTGACTTCAGCACAAATAAAAAGAATACATCAATAAAATGCTCTGCATGTTGGCATCTGCAGTGATGCAAAAATACACTGGTCATATCCCCAATATTTGCATTGCTGTTATACTAGGTGCTCTGGCTCGGGAGTATTTTTAAATACAGACACAGACACATTCACAACTACTACACTTTTTCGACAAAATTCAGAGTACGACAAATATAAAAAGACACAAACAAACATAAAAGAGACGAATAGGAGTTGCTTTATAAAATGGAGGGTAAATGTGGAAGGTTCGCAGCCAGAAGGGATTGGAAGTCAGTAACTGGGCGCCCACCAACAATGCGAATAACCATTTCCTTCAGAGGAAACCGAGACTAATTCGATCCATCTTAAGTGCATTTTTTCTCCTTGTGTTATTCTGCGCACACGTTGACCGGGGGGGTTGGGGAGGGGTCTGTGTTTATGCATGTGTCGTGTACCTCCGGCTTCACAACCCAAGGGGCTTTACAGTAGGAATAACATTGCAATAAATTCTGCTGCAGACAATGTGAAAAGGCGCGTGCTCGCCCAGACGAGACCTGGCGCTTGCATAACTGACAGTCCCACAAACGCTGTGTCATGTGTCGTTTGGCAGCAGTGGGCAGTTGGATTGAGAAATGTAGGCTCTGCCTGCTGGGGTTGTGAGGTCGGACGATGGATGATATTCCACAGCACAGCTGGGTCTGCCGTAGAGCACACAGCTTCGACTCACAAGTCAGCCTAAGAACACGTATCGTGAAATGAGACGAAATCGGCCTGGTAAATCTACCTACCAGATGCCCCTCGCCCTACTCTGAAGGTAGTTAGCCCAGTCAGTTCTTGCGATAATATATACCTATTAAAAACTGCACAGCCCGGTGCCAACGTGGACGAATGCAAGTCTGAAAAATAGGGGGCCTCATTTATGAGGCTCCTTGCGCCGTCGGAACGTCACTTTTCGTGACGTTCCGTGGCGCAGGAGTCTGCTCCATATTTACGTGGCAACACTAAGCCAGTTTTTTTGGCTTAAAGCTGCCTCGTAAATATTGTCCTCTTAAACGCAGTTTTCTGTGTTAAAGGGGCGTGCAATGGGTGTTGCTGGAGGCGTTCCCAGCAATATCCATGGCATTTTGACACTGCCCCAGATTCACCAGAAATCGTAAATCTGAGGCAGCGCCAAAAACTTACGGCGTAAGGGAGGCACAGCGAGGAGAAATATCTTTATTTTTCCCCGTTTTTCCTTTTTTCATGTGTGCTGCAAAAATGCAGCACACATGGAAAAAGGAAAAAGCCTCTTTTGATTGTTTTTGTGCAGTAAGGTTTCCCTTCCTGCACAAAAACAATCATCCCCTCAACGCAGGCACCCTTGCGGCATGGTGCAAAGGTGCATGTGTTGGTGCACGGCAGCCCATTGTGCCCAGGGGCAGAGGAAAAGGACATGAATGCACCATATCTCATAGATACGGCTCTTCTTGCCCTTTTCTTTTACCACAGGGCAGCGCAGCAGGGAGGGCTGCGGCGCTGCCCTACGGAAAAACCTCATAAATGAGACCCAGGATGTTTTACAATGAAATGATGAGGAAAGGTAATATGAAGGGTTGGCATGGGATGTCTGGCCCGTCTAAGTAATTTGTTTCCAGGTGTGTTTTACTTAATTTTAATGAGGACAAAAAGACAGATTTAGAGCGTAATTCAGCGAAACTAGCACTGGAAAAAGCATTGATTATTGCTAAATAACGGTCAACAAACAAAGCCACAGAATTATTAATGATTTTAGCCAGGTTTACATCACAAAAGTGACACTAACTGTTGATGACGGGATTTGCTTTCTGAGGCAAAACTTTATTTGTGCTAAAATGTAGCCCTAAAGTAAAGCAAAGTAGTGCTAGCTGTGCTTTCCATTGCTTTGCATCAAGGTGGTGGGGAAGGCGGTTCTAGGGGTAGGCAATGGGTTTCCCACTGGAGTCATCCATGGTTTTTGACGCAAAGCCCTACGTACTAATAATAGGTGGCAGGGCTATGTGCCCCAAAAAATGCCTCTTTGAGGCTGGCATTAACTTGGAGAAATGTTTTTAGTTTTTCACATGTGTTTTACACTAAATTGCACACATACAATGTGAGGAAAGTGTATACTATGTCTAGGTAGACTGTTTTGTACTGGAAGGGTATCCTTCCAGTAAAAAGAACATATGTTTTACATCATGTGCATGCCCTTGCACTATGGTGCAAGGGTTTGGGTATTGGTGCATGGCGCCTAAAGTGCACCAGTGCAGAGAGAGAGGAAAGCAGTGCTGTATCTTATTAGATATTGTGTTGTTCTGCTCGCTCCCTTTCATGCAATGCACCACATCTGTCTTCTGTCCCAAAGAGCGCACAGAAATGTTTCAGTGCAGATGCTCAAATGGTGCACTTCTAAACAATGGCATATGTCCACTGGTGCACAAGGGGTACCTACACGACTATATAGGTCTGAAAGTGCAGCTTATGCAGACAGTGGGCTGCTTAGTATTCACTGGCACCTGCAAGGGAGGGTCTGTGAATCCTGCAGTTTTCTGTTCCTCCTCCACAAAGGATAGAACGTGGAGGACAGGCCACTCATGGCCAGTTCTGTGTATTTCTGTGGGGTCAAATAGGCATATAGTACATCTTAGGCAGTGGCCAGTTACATTCAGTAGCATTACGGTTGTGTTGCACGCGAGCACATTTTAACTTTGAGATTTAACAATTTGATTACTGTGTGTTGGTTCCCCATCTTGTGCATGCTCTTATGTAGAATAGTGCAACTCGCGGTCTGCAACATTCTCTTTGATTGTCTTAACTTAAAGAAATACCCACATATAACTTGTCAATTTAAACAGGAAAGAATGACGGTCCCCGCAAACTATTTCATAAATTCAGCTAATTCCTCAACTGGTTCAAATTGAACTTGAGAGTTAGTGTAACAGGATCCAGTATCAGTGGTGGCCACCACAAACAAAGGGTGGTGAGGCGGGAGGAGTGAGCGTGAGATTGTAGGGTGGAGGGTTAATATTTTTTTTTATTTAGAAAGGAGCTCCTTAAGCTGTCGACCACCTCTTTCGTCGAGCCTCCATTTTCTTCCTCCCAGTAGACACTAGGATAGACTCCCTGTGCAATCCCCACGCTGCTCTCATGAAAAGATGTTCTGCTCAGGACAGGGAGTCTGTGCTGTTTCTCCAGCCTGGCTGTTCAATACAGCAGGGTTGGAGAAACCTAAGTGTGCATGTGTGTTTCACCAGCCCGAGACAGCCGGCCAAACACACATGCACACTTAGAAGGGCACATATCACTCCTCCTTTACCCGCCCATGTTCCGGCCCACCCCTCCCTACGCGTGCTGGCTTACAGCTGGCAAATGAAAAATAAAATGATGATGGAACATCGTTTAATTTTTCACCTGCTGGCTCTGAGCCAGTGGGGCGACGCTCCCCTGCCATTGCGGTGGAGCTGCCCCTGTCCAATATTCTTGCAATACAATACACTTGCGATTGGTAGAGAATTAAATAATTCTCTGCTTTTCATGCAAGCAAATTCCGCACTAGCTTTTCTGACCCAGGAGCAGTGTCATTTGGTGAACTTCGATCAGCCAAAATAGCAGGGCACTCAGGTCACTTGGACCCAAAATCTAATTAATGCTGTAAACCGTGTTACAAACACAGGCTAAATAAAAAGGAAGACGCCAAAATAAGGGCACCTAGAAGCATTTTTAATGAGGGTGGCATCTCCAAGTACTTACTTCTGCACAGAATTTGTTGTCACTTTGAAGGCCTTCTTGTAACCATCCCATTTTTCAACAGATTCATGTTTCTTGTCTCACAAGTGTTGCAGGTGTTCCTAATATAGTCTCCAAGGCCCCAAGGATTTCTGGGATTCTGGCCTACTGGAAATCGAGTCATATTTTGCTTACTTGTATTATAGCAAGTCGGCTGCAGGGGTAGATATTGGATCAAGTGGGCCTGGGAAGTCTACCTTCTCTCTATATAAAACAATTGTCCAATAAAAAAGGTGCCCGGTCTCAATTTGCCCAATTAAACACCATCTTTCTAGCACAGAGGAATCGGGGACTTGGTACTGCCAGTTGAAGCTGCCATTATTCACTATTCATTAACTTAGGAAGGACTGGAGTGTGGGCAGAGCCAGAGGCCTGCTATAAAAAATATGAAAGGGGAAAAGTCGTGCTTACAAGTTAAAACAAAATATGCTCCTAAACGGGCCAGCAGCAATTGAGTGTTTCCATAGCAACACAACGTCATTTACTGTGGGAACAATAAGGCCTGCTTAAATGCACATGAACATGATTACAATGAGATGTGTTTTTCATAGTGGATTTTATGTTTAAATGCTGATTGCGTTGTTCTTTTTTCTTTTTCTTTGCGTTTAGTTGTTTTAGGAACATGTGCGCATCTTGGCCAAGTGTATTCTGACCGGGATGTTTGGAAGCCGGAGCCATGTCAGATCTGTGTGTGCGACTCTGGGGCCGTTTTGTGCGACGACATCATCTGTGACGAAGTGGAATTAGAATGTACGAACCCTGAGATTCCGTTCGGGGAATGCTGTCCAGTGTGTCCACAGGGACCGTCGGTAAGTCTCTATGCTAGAAAATGAAAATACGGTGTCATCAGCTCCCCTTAATCCGGACCCTCGTTATAGCCATGCTTAGTAAATACACATACTGGTGGATTTTTACATTCTTTGCACACCTAAATTCAGATTACTAGCATAGGAAATGTAATCTGATGGGGAAAACGATTTCGTCATTCACAGAATTAAGAATGTCAGTTGTTTGCCTCGAAAATGGGATACAGGTATATACAATATACATCCGGGTATAGTAAAATCATAGTATACTATAGCCTTAGAGTCCAACCTAGTGGGCTCTACTGGCCATAAAAGGCCCGCTCCAGCGTTGCCTTTAACAAGGGAGCGGGCCTTTAATGGCCAGTAGAGCCCGCTAGGAGGGCTCTAAGGCTATTAGAACATTCCGCCCCTAGAGGGTCTAGGGCAGAAAGCTTTAATTAGTACAAAAAAAAGCCTCTCGGAGCCCCAGGGTGTTTAAATCCCCTTGGGCTCCGAGTAGCCTTTGTTCACAGCAGTAGCTGTGAAAGGAAAACAACATTGGAATGTTGCTCTCCGGGCTTCTGCCGGCCAGTAGAAGCCCAGAGCACTCCATTTTCTACAATGGAGTGCTCAACATTCCAATGTTCTAATATAGCTTTATAGCTCACTGCCGAGGGCTATACTGGTTGTTAAAGGCCCTGAGGCAGGCGAGGGCTTTTAATGAAGGAGAGGGCCTTTAGCAACCGGTATAGCTCGAGCGTCAAGGGCTAAAGGGCTATTAGAACATCGGAATGTTGAGCACTCCATTGTAGGCAATGGAGTGCTCCGGGCTTCTACTGGCCAGTAGAAGGCTGGAGAGCAACATTCCAATGTTGTTTTCCTTTCACAGCTACTGCTGTGAGCAAAGCCCTCTCAGAGCCCGAGGGTATTCAAACCCCCCAGGGGATCCGATAGGCCTTTATTTTTACTAATTAGAACATTTTGCCCTATAGGGGCGGAATGTTCCAATAGCCTTAGAGCCCTCCTAGCAGACTCTACCGGCCACTAAAGGCCCGCTCCCGCTTTAGAACATTCCACCCTCTGAGGGTAGAATGTTCTAAATGAAAAAGGGGGAAACAGCAAGACAAACACTGGAATGTTGGAGCAGAAGGCTTATATTAGCCACCATAAGCCTGGAGCTACTACATTGACTTCAATGGAACTCTCAACATTCCAAATGTTCTTAACAGGTTTAGAGGCATGGTCAAGATTGAGGGTGTTCCATGGTGGGTCTACATGCAGAAGTTGGTAGAGGAGCACAAACGCCTACACTTTTGGGTATTCACCAATAATTGTCAGGTTACTTCCCTGTTTAACTGAGTGTTAGAATTTCATCATGCAAGCATAGTAAGTACTCCGTTTCAGAGTCAAGATAAGATAAGCCCATTCAAACAGGCTTGCCTTGATTCAACTGTGCTTTGTCCAGGACCACCATTTATGAAAACATGCCTGTTTACTGAGCAGCCAGTGCCCCGAAAAGCGCAACTGGTTTAAGTAGTGCTGGGCTAATATCAACTTAAAGCAAATCCATGAATTCTGATTCAACATTAAATAAGCTAACTGTAAAAATATTAAAACTCCACTGGGAGGCGCTCTAAGATTCTATTTTGCTGGTAGTTCACAAAATGGCGAGAACATGTTTAGCTTGCATTGTTTTTCTATACTGACAATAAAACATGTTTTGCAGAAACTACATATTCATTAGTGTAGGTCTCCACCGGTTATCTTGATTGAAAGATGCATAATTTTACTACATTTTGTATGTCCTCCGGTTACAAAAATCAACACGTTGCTTTCTAAAACACACCATAAACAACTATGTCCTATCAAACTATACAGAAGTTCCATTTACAGTGTCTATTTACTTTTCTGTACTCAAGAATAAGCTACAGCACAGGCATAGTGAGACCTAGTATTTATCCTTTTAAATGGCATGTTCAACTTCTCGTCAGTGGTAGTAAGCGCTGTATATAAATACAATATTTGCCTGACTTTGTTTCTCCTATTGCATTGTTTAGCCGGCCCCTTCGAACGGCGGAACTGTCTCCAAGGGCGACCGAGGTCCCAAGGGTGATCCTGTAAGTTTTCTTCCCTACATAAATCAGAAAATACATTAAAAAAAGAATGCATTACCTCATGAAATGGTTTAAAATGTTATTTTATGTATCATGTTAAAAAAAGCTCTCTTTTTAATCTAAATTGTGTTTTTAAATCTTTATTTTGTTTTATTGCAATTCACCTTTGAATGCATCTTCTGAATTAGTACATCTCAAAAAGAGAGGAACTCTTGGCCTTAATAATTTTCCGAATGGCTACCTAGTGTACTTGAAAGTCAGGAACCCTGCTAGGTCAAGTCAGATTTGCATAAATGGTTCAAGAGCAATGGGACAGTAGGTAAAGGTAGATAGAGGTGCCCACACAAATCTACATGGCATTGATAGGCTTAGAATTCGATTAAATTTGTTTAAAGATGACTGGCCCAGGAATCGACAAGGTTCACATATTTATGGTATTAAAAAATGTCTTTAATTGGTAGTAAAATTGGCCACGATTAAAAATATGATCTTAATGGTTCACGTATTTGTTGCTTTTCTCTGTCCCTTGGACAATTAATCAATTCGAATATCACAGCTGCTAAGTGCCTCGAGAAGAGATGTGTTGATCTGAAACACTTTCGGACTAATTTACAAGGCCATTGCGCCGCCGGTGTGTCACTTTCTTTGACACACTGGGGGCGCAGTATGCCTGCCCATATTTAAAAGGCCAGGTAAAGTCTCCCCGCGTGACTTTTCATGGCCTTGTAAATATGGCCTACTTTCACGCATTATCTCTGTGTGAACGGGGCATTCCATGGGTGTTGCTGTGGGTGTTCCCACGCAACATCCATGGAACCTGACACATTTCCAGATTTACAAAGTTTTGCAAAGCTGGAAATGCGTCAGAATCCTGTAGGAGTAGCGCAACGAGGAGAAATACCTTTGAATGCGTGACGCATGGTGCAGCATGCATACAAAGAGGAAAATGTCATCAATAATTCTTTTTGTGCAGGAAGGTGTCCCTTTGTGCAAAAAACAATCATCCCTGCAACGTAGGCACCCTTGCAACATGACGCAAGGGTGGCTGCACTGGCGCATGGCAGCCAATTGTGCGCCAGTGCAGGGGAAAGCACACAGATGTGTCCTATTGTTGTTAATACGACATATCCCTGTGCTTTTAAAAGGACGCAGCTCGTCACAGCAAAATGGCTTGCGGAGTCGCGCTGCATCATTTTTTTGTAAATGAGGCCCTTTGCTTATACAGTTTTTCACAACTTCAGATGTTTAAAGATTTTTAAAAAAAAATCTGAATGTATATCATTCCCTGCAAAAAATCACCATGTATTGTCAATATTCGTCTTGCTGAACGTAGGATTTCTTGTTCCTTTTCTGACCTAACGAGCAATCGTCGTTAACAATAATGAAAACATCTTTTACTAAACAGTAATACATTATAAACTAGAACATACACGGATGAAAAGAAATATGTTAATTTTAAGTACAACGCAAAAAGGAAACAAACTGAAATAATGAATAACCTATTTTTTTTGGAGCCTACATTCTAACTGTGTATATTTCTCTAAGATGCATTTCATACCATATCAAATACATAAACTCTAACGCCCAGTAAGTGATATACATATAGTCCACCACAGCGCGTGTCACCCCAAGAATCTAACCAGGTAGCTAGGTACCTCCACAAAATAGAGCCTTTCCATGTCTGAATTACCCATATGAGTACTGGTGGCAGTTTTGCTCCATGCCTTGATCAACAGCAACCTTGGTCCTCACCAGAAAGGCAAAATGTGACAGAAAGCAAAGGCGATGCCTACCATAAGGCATCTGCCCTATAGAGAGCTAGGCAGATGAGAGGGTATTTAAAAGTCTGAGTGCACCAGTGCTGATGTTAGTGCAAGCTATTCATTTCCCTTGCACAGCTCAAGCAAGCATGGACAGAGAATAGTAGTAATCACATAAGGCAGAAACTGTTCACCTCAAATGTACCCAACTCTGCAATAAGAGTATAGTGAAGGTCAGTGGTGCGGTGCTGTGCACCACAGAGGTAAATACCAAGACGGAAGGGGGGGAGGCGCTGCCAAAATCGTGGGTGAAGTCCCCCTGACGGCAGCACACTGAATGATGAATACATAACTTTGAAGAGAAACTGCGAGGACGATAGTCCATAACGCACGGAAGGCCTACAACTGTGATATGTGTTCTCTCTCCAATACCCTCTCTAAGGGAGATTCAAGAAGTCCAACAAATATCCCGGAGATATGTGGGTTGGACCATGAAGAAGAAACATTACAAGAACTCGATGGTGAAATTATTTTAAAAGGCTGAAACAATTTTCAAGTTAGCTGGAGAAGGGGGTCAGGGTTCCAGATTGACAGAGGTCGCCCCAAGAGACTTGCAGAGCAGTGTTCCTCATGGAAAGAGTTGTGCACACCAGCAGGAACCGAGGGAGAGGGCATGGGCTCTAAGACATTATTCAAGATAAGTATGAGATGGACAAAGAGGATCTTTAGCATGGAGAAAACAAGGAAAGGATGCTGCCAGCGTGTGGTCTGGAGTACTGCAGTTGATGGACAGGATGAATGATTTCTGTGGCCCTGTGTCCTAAATGTTTCTAAATTTTCTTTTATCAATTAACTTTGCCATCCCATAACATTGTATAGTTAAACTTTTAATAACGTGTCAAACTCTATATTTCTCAATAGGGCTCCCCTGGAATTCCTGGAAGAAATGGTGAGCCCGGCCTTCCTGGAACACCCGGCTCCCCCGGAGCTCCTGGCATATGTCAGAATTGTCCTTCTACAGAAGGGGTGAGTCTTGTTGTGTTGAGTAGGCCGTGATATCTTAATTTCAGTATGTTGGGTTTATTTAGGAAATAGTGCGACACGTAGCCCTGTTGTAAAGTTTGAAAGATCTAATTCATGTTACTAAACCATTATCTTGACCCTGCACCTATTTACACTATAGAAGATAGACGTTTATTCCTGATTAATAAATGTCGTCCTTCAAAACTCCTACGTACAAAAAGAAGTTTATTTGTAAATACCTCTGACGAACAAATACCCTAAGCATTCACCGCCACTTTTGTTCATGTTACCAGAAAGTGGCTCCAGTTTCTGTGCACTTTCAATTAAACACTAGTGTCAGCACAGCTTTGCAAGAGTGAAACACCCTCTTGTGCATGAAACCTAAATGTACACAATTCACAAACAAGAGTACAGCATCCTAGTGCAAGCACTGGTGACTGTACTCAACCAAACCAGTCCCCTTCTTTTAAAAGTGTGAGCCACTAGTGAGGAGAGGTAGACATATCCTTGTCTTTGCTTCATTACATTGCCCAACCTTTCTGGTGCATGGACTCTCATGGTTTTCACTCTTACATTCAATTTCGTGAAACTTGTCTTTCTCTTTTCTCAAAGCATATAAGTAATATTTAAAAAGTTTTAAAAAATCATGAAACCGCGTGCACCAGAAATTCTGAAAATTCCTCTTTTGCTTCAACTCGCTGAAAAAGACAGCTTGTTTGTTCACTGTGCCCACACCATCATTTGTAATGCATGTAAGCCCATTTCACCGACATTAAACAGACGTATGGCTACACTGTGAGCTAAAAAGGTACCAAAGTTATTTACTGTAAATTCAATGTAATAATAGAAAATTGTATACCTGGGTGTGGGTAAATGTGGATGTCTGTAAGTAGCCTTCATTATGAGTGACCATTGATCCTGGCCATTCACAACATCAATTGTTCTTCAATGTCCTCCATGTAAAGTGCTCCGCTATCTATCGCAGATCTTACTCTCGCTATATAAAACCTTTAAATAAATAAATAAAAAGCTAAATAACATCATCCAAGACTTCCAGATGTTTGCAGGTAGATTGAGCAGGGAGCGGATACCAGCATCCACATCAAAAGCTATTGCATTCAACTGAGAAATAATCTTATTTCCCTCAGAACCAACGGGTCTAGTAAAAATTGAACTGACAAAGACCCATTGCCTTTTGGGGAATATGTGATGTTACAACGCGATCAAAATGATCGCGGTATGTAACATCACAGTTTTTACAACGCAAGTCATTACAACGACTTGCGCTGGAGGGCGCTGGACTTAGGAGTAGTAAGATTTACTATTCCAACACCAGTCTACGTACAGTAGGGAAGGTGTTGGAATAGCAAATCTTACTATTCCTTAGGTTATAGCGCCCTCCAGTGCAAGTCGATGTAACGCTTGCGTTGTAATGGCAGCGTTCTAAATGCATTGCGGTGTAATCACCGCGATGTAAAGGATGTTTCCCCCTTTTGGGGATGTTCTTCAAATTATTCAAATGCAACCCAATTGTGATATGCATTTATAAGGAGTCAAGGGACATGACCAGCGAATGCTTTTAACCCCTTGCCCGCGATCGGAATTCCGCTCGTGTGCTGGACATTCCGATCGCGGGTGTGGTCGTGACGAGCTCAGCTCGTCATGCGCACAGCGCTACCGCGCAGCATGACGAGCTGAGCTCGTCACGCGCATCGAAGGGGTTAAGCAACAAAGCACTGATTTATAAAGCTCTTAATGCATGCAGAAGAAGATGCGTGTTGTGTAGGGTGTCTAAGTGAACTACATAGTCAATGTACCAACCATGAATGGTAAAGTCAACTGGCCCATCTCGCTAGTTGGCCACTACATGGGAAGCTGAGCAGATAGTGAATCTCTGCCACTGAGCTCATAGAGAAAAAGGCAAGTCTGGGTTAGAACCTGTATATAATCCATCAGTACCATGGGACGTTAGGTAGGAAAGACATTTACTAAGTTTTTACGCAATACTGCACAGCAACAAAAATTATTGTGCTGTGTTGCGCTAGAGTAAAACACATCACAGAGCTATATCCACTAAGATTGTCCTGCTGCTGCTGTCAATGCCTGTGCTGGTGCCCTAACAAGGCTCCCTTTTTGTGACTCACAGCCTCACTCCATGATACACTGGTAAGTGTGGACTGTCTACCACAGGATTTGTACTGGGAGTATACCCTTCCAGTATACATTCAAATGCCTAGACAAAATCAGAGGAATCCCACACAACATGTTCAGATGCAATATGCTGTGTTTTTTTGGGGGGGGAGAAATGATCACATTCTCCCTTGTTTACGCCTGCTTCAAGTAGGGATTAGTTTTCTACACAAAGGTCGATTTGGCTATCTTAGTACAAGCGATTGTACAACAAAACCTATGAGTGTTTGTGCTGATTTACCCCAGCAATGTGCCTTGATGAAAAGTGAAGCAAAGCAGCACAAAACAGTTTTGTATTGGGACCAGGGCACCCCTACAGCACAAAACACATTTTGTGCTGGATAGGAGCCACTTTGCACAGCTTTGCACTGGTGCAAAATCTAAGTAAGTCTGGGCCGTTGTTGTTACTGACATGAAACATGTTCAGTAACATCGGTTCCAAATCGCTTAGTTGAATAACCTCTAAAAGTCAAGATCAAGTGGCATTTGAGGGTTCCTAAAATGTGCTGAAGAAGCAATAACCTCCCAGAATACAGTGAATTGGCCAGCAAAGAACCTCTTTCTTTGATACAAAGCCCCATATACTGAACAAGTGAATGGGTGTGTGCACATATGATGTAGAAAAAAAGCTCCTCGTGGCTCAGTGTTTGTGTTAAACTGCATTTAGCCTCTCCCTTTGAGTGTGAAGGATGTCCAAAGCCCCTGTATTGCAAAGAGGCAGGTCCCAAAAAATTGAGAACCTGCAGCCTCATTAATCTCAATGGAGAAGGTATTGGATTGTGACTTCTTGCAATCTGCTGTGAATGCTGGCATGGAGGCCTGCATGGGACAGCAGACCTACATTCCTCCATTTGAAATCACAGATTGTCTACTTTGATTGCAATCCTTTTCTCTTAAAGGCCAAGGACAACACTCAAAAAATTGACAGGGCAATCTGTGAATGTCAATAGGGAGTGTGCAACAATTTCCTGTGCTGTGGCATACACCCCCTCCTCCCCGGTGGCCAAGCCTACATTCACAAAGTGGATGCTGCTCCTCATAGACATGTTCCACTTTGTGAATCCCATGCCACCTCCTTTGAGGAGGCTGCAAATGTGGTTGCAAAGAATTGATACATGTCATTGCGATTCATAAGAAGGGGGATGGCCCACTCATGCCCTCTCCTCCTTTTGAATCACAAATGCACATTGCAAAATTTCTGAGTCACAATGTGCCTTCAATACATTTTGACTTGTTTTGCAGTCGGAAAACATGTTGTAAATCACTGACTTTGCTACTGCAAATCCATTTAGCCCCAAAGATATACATGTACAAGAAACATTTATGCATCTCTTCTTGATATATTTTGCGCTCCAAGCAAATCCGCAAAAGTCCACGGTGTGGGCAATTTTTTTCAGGAGTGTCTTGTGTTTAGATTGCACAAAATATTTGAGTACATGACCAATATGTGTTAACTCTAATGCAAATGTGAAATCACGCTAAAATAAATATATTACTGTAGTTGAAGGTTAGCACTAGTGCTTTTATTTTTGTGCTCATGCACAATGTAAACATATTGCACTCATGAAAAAAACATCGTGACCAACGTGCTTCTTATACATGGGCAAAAGTTGTTGGTTCAACGTTTGTACTAATTGGACAACTAAGTTCAACCTCGACCAGATAATTCAAATTGCACTATAAATGTCATGTATTAGGATGGTTCTACTTGTATCGAATCACCAACAACTGTTGTAGGAGTATAGATATTGACAAAAGATTGTCCAAACCATTACCTCACTAGCTCCAAACAGATCACAAGCATTCCCACGATATGTGGCAATGGCACATTAAAAGTGTATTTACAGCCAAAACAACTTTGTGTCACTGAAGGATGTTTATCAATCACACACTTGGGCTGCCCTCTTTGGAACTGATTGGCGTGATGCGTATGCCAGGCTCTGAGAAAAGTGAAGCCTGATGGAAGTTAACAAACAAGTAATGGTGCTATGAATAAAGATCTGTAAAAACGCTCACACACATACACACACGCACGCACGCACGCACACACATTCAACATAACATGACCGGCCATTGACCGCAAGGAAGTGTGTATTTACTATTCTAACTCCATGCGTGCTTTGATAGTAGGGTAGGTTATAAAGCGGACCGAAGCACATCTAACTGCACTTTTAGAGGCTTATTTATGAGCCCTTGCATCACATTTATGCTGCTGTTGCGTCACTTTTTGTGACGCTGTGGTGGCGTAAATAATGCGCCACGTTGTGCCATATTTGCGAGACGCAGATACGTCACTTCATTAACCCCTGTGCTACATTATACCTGCGTCAGGTATAATGTATGCAGGGTGGACGTTTCCCCGCATCTAAGCCTCGTAGAAGTGGCTCATTGAAATCTATAAGATTTCAGTGCGCCACTTCTAGGACGCCATTGCGTCAAAACTTTACGCCTGCCTCATGACAGGCATAAGGGTGACACAGGCCCTTTCACATGGGCGGTTGCCCCATGTAAAAGGACATATTGCTGGAGTTGCGTCTGTTTTGAGACACACCACACAATGCGCCACTTTTGCGCATACAGATACGTCAGTAATACTGACGTATCTGTAACATGATGAGTCATACAGTAAATATGACGCATCGATGGTGTCACAGGAGGGCACACTGAGAAGTGTTGCATCACTGCTTTGCCACAGCGATGCAACACTTCTCATAAATAAGCCCTTTAGTTTTTTGATACACTCACTCGAAAGTACCTAAACACACTACTGGGACCTGTCATCCTAACATGCACCGGTCCTCACAAAGATATTTGTTTGTCTACTTCTGTTAGGGTTTACCCATGCTACGTGGACCAATCCAATCCTCACAGTGTGGGCTATACATGCCCCCCCACACACACACATAAATAAATACATACACACACACACGTGCACACACATCCAAACTCGCAACACCGGAGTGTATTATAGCAGAATCATTCCCTGCAATGCACACCACACTGCATTTGCTGGAGTTCTCATGAGCAAATTGTGTGCACACAACTAATGCACATACCGTAACTGCGTGAGTAAGAATAAAAGGTTGTGTGTAAACAAGACAGGGGTTTGTTCTTCTGCAAGTAGAACTTTTAAATGTCAATAACATCTCAGTTTAGTCAAAGAAACTTAACTTTGCCAAGGTTCTTCAGGACTACAAGACCACGTATCCATAGTGCGGATCTCTCTACCAATACTTTCCTTTCATTGGTGTGCACCTTTGCTGACGATCACTGTTGATGCGATTTTCTTTTCTACAGAACTTCTCCCCTCAGTACGAGTCCTATGATGTCAAGTCTGGAGGAGGTGGACAAATGGGTCTCATGCCTGTAAGCACTCACTCTTTCATTTTTAGAGAACTAACCTTTTTTATGTATACAGTGACGAATAACATTTTTTTTATTGTTGGAGTTCAAACTATGACTATACCATCCACAGCCAATATTCCATCTTTGGTCCAGTTCAGTCTCAGACTCTTTACAGGAATCATCTCATGACACCCATTCATTCTAAAGCCTGCTCTATAGTTTGTTCAGTCTTCACTGCCTTAAGTCAACAGCAGCGCATCAATGCCCACATTTTAATGCTAGATACTAGTATATGATACTTCTGTGAAACTGTGCCCTTTACTAGGCTAAAACCACAGGCATCTAGATATCAAACATGACTTGCATTCAGGAAGAGGTAGATCAATGAATGAGTCATGGATTTTATGCGATATAGGCTATTAAACAATAGCATGAAAGGGAAGAGATGTTATGTTGTGGCTCCAGAGGAATAACACATTCTTGAAAATAATTTGGGTGAATTTATTAAATACCATGTTTTTTTAGATAAAGTGTAACTATATTCTCAAAAACCACAAGAGCATAAGATAATCTTGTACCAATAATTGTTTTTGGTGGGCTCCCGTGGCCTCAGCCCAGCAAAGTCAGGCCAAACCCCTCATTCTCGTGGGTTTTAGAAAAATATTGTTAATCACCAATCAATTTGAACTCTTGGGTGACTGGGAGCATAAAGCCAACCCTGGTCAGTGGGCTAGGTGTCCCCAGTATAATGGACCACATGGCCAGGCTACTCCCTGTGGAAGTGCCGGGGTTGGATATATGCTCCCAGGCGTTTCCATAGGGAGTTGCTTGGACATGTGAGCCACTATATTGGGGACACCAAGCAGCTTGACGCAAGGGAACCCTTTACCTCTTGATCCTTTTACAAATCTGGCCTTCCAGTTATTCCATGCAGTAAAATGTGAGAGTAACCAATTAGATAGATATATTGCAGTAAAATTCAATACAATAAGACAATAAGTACGCAAATATTTAATCTAAACCACAACTAACAATTCTGGTAGGGTTGAAAACAAGATAAGGATACAGAGAATAAGCAATGCCCTGTGCTATATCTATAAGCGCCTGGCCTTGGTCCATTATTCAGCATATAGAAGAGCCGGCACAGAGTTTTGTGCACTCAGTGATTCCTAACTACTAGTGCTCTGGTGATAGATCCAAGATACATGTGTGACCCATTCAGTTTTCAAGTAAAAATGTACACAATTGTGATAGCTCTTGCTATACAGTGTCAATGATAATATGCCTATCCTTCACCTTTCCCCAATATACATTTTTAAGTCAGCTTACAAATATAGAGTTTGAAACCAGTTCCTAATGCCTTTAGTAAAACTGTTAATGCAAATTCTTCTCAGGGGGAAGAGCTGCACAATACTGTGCTATGCAGCAATCGTGCTCACCTGTCTACAGCATAATGGATGTTCTCATTGGAACCCAATACCAGTAATCCCCGGTAACTTTTGACATAGGTATTGTCACCTCAAAATGGCCTTAGTGATCCCGAATAAAACAGCTGTTCTAGATGCAAATGTTAAAATCATGAGCAGCTTTAAATCTGAAAAGTGTCACACTGCATCTTAAGTACTTACAGACACAAGTGAACTTTTATCTCCAGGTTATCTTGGTGTATCTTAGCCCATTTACTGTGGTTCTTATCACTTTTCCAACAGTGGAACACAATTGGAGGCATACACACAATCTACTTGACATATTATGTGTCTATTAGCATCACTTTCATTTTGAAAGGATATATTCTCGAAATACTAACAGGATCGTTCCAAAATCCAGAAGCTCAAGTACTGTATGCTTATATGTGTCTTATGCTATTTTGTAAATAAATAGTTTTTAACTTATTTTATGTGCTTGCTTCTTTTAACCGAAGGCATCTCACACCTCGTTCTTCTCTTTAACTAGAATTAATGTTCTAATTTCCAGCCTGTTAATAATTTCTTCTTTATAGCTAATTAAAAGCATGCACATATTGAAACTATCATCTCAATACTCAATCCTAGTGCTTCTAAAGGAGACAGAGATGTATTGATAACATCTTCCATTGTGGCTTCACCCCATGCAAGATGTCCACTTCACGCACTGAGATGCAAAATAGAACTGCTGCTGAGTGTCAAGATGACCATATTGATTGGCCATATACTTTAAAAAATATCTAGCTCCCATAGAAATTAACTTATGTTTCCTCTGGTCTTCAAGGCCATCCATCTCTAATAAGCCTTCTGGTTTCGCATAGGTTCTCCCATCCTATTAACCTGACTTAGCTCTGTGGTCTGATCCCACCTTGCTTACAACCGCGGCCCGTGCAGATAAGAGCTGTGGGGCCTGGTGGAGGGGGGTTCTCGACAGACGATGTTGGGGGGGGATTAAATAAATAATTAATTTTCCCTCGTCATCGTCTGTCGAAATACGCCCTCCCCCACCGCCGCACCGCTTTTACCTGCACAGGCCGTGGCTGCTTGCTTAGAGAGTTTGTAAGATATCTTACAGTCTCACATTCACTCGCACAACCTCAACTAACTACACCCAAGTAGATCAGAGATAATGCAGAATCAGCCCATCTGATATTCTTTCTGTTGATCAATTTTGTGACCAGGTGGCTTTGTGCCTCTTCTTACAAACGACACCAATAAGCTTTGGTTTTGCGTAAGTTTTACTTAACTTATCGTCATCTAATGTCTGCCATTTAAATGTAAAATGTCAAACATTCCTCTGACAGAAATTCATGCTGGATGTCAAACCAGCATTGATTTCTCTTCATAAAAGATGGTGAAAGTACACTTTGCTATGGGGCAGATTTACTTAGAATTCACTCAACGCGGTGCAGCAAGGCAGGTTGCTGCATGGCATTGCATGAATGGGAGAGAGCAGAAAAGCACCATGGGCCAGATGTATGACCCTTTCATTTAGCGCCTCGCAATTTGTGACACATTGCGAGTCGCAAATTGCGAGGCGCTAAATGAAATGTACAACAGTGTGTTTACACTGTTTTGCGATTCCCAATGGGGTCGCAAATTGCGAGGCTCATTAATATTAATGAGCCTCTCGCAATTTGTGAGCCCATTGTGAATGCCAGCCCTCCCAGGGATGGTGGCCTGCTGGGCTCAGTAGACCACCATGTCTGGGACTGCTTTTTAATAAAGCAGCTTTTTTTTTTTTAAATGCTACCCGTTTTCCTTAAAGGAAAACGGGATGCATTTAAAAATAAATAAAATGAAACGTTTTCGTTTAATTTTTTAAGGGCAGGCAGTGGTCCCTGGGACCACTGCCTGCCCTTAAAAAATTATTTCACATGCATTTGCAAAGGGGAAGGGGTCCCAGGGTCCCCTTCCCCTTTGCAAATGCATTACCACCTACTTGAAGTAGGTGGTAATTATGAGTGTTTTGCGACCGCAATTGCGGTCACAAAACGTTAGTACATTGTTTTGAGACTCGCAATTTGGAAGAGAATGCCCCTTCCAAATAGCGAGTCGCAAAACATATTTAGCGAGTCTCACAAAAATTGCGACTCGCTAAATGGGCTATGTACATGGCCCAATATGTTTTAGCATGCGCAAACGGCCCCATATCCATTAAAATATGGTGCTCTTCAGCTCTCTCCCTGCACTGGAGCACTTCAGGGCTGACTAGTGCAAACACAGACACCCTTGCACCGTGGTACAAGGGTGCCTGTGTTATGGTCAGGATTGTTTCTGTTCAGGAAGGAATACCTTCTTGGATAAAAACAATCCTTAGAGGCATATTCCACTCTCTATTAATGCTGCAGAATGCAGCACACATAGAAAGAGGAAGTAAGGAGGAGAAATAAACAAATTTCTCCTCGTTATGCCTCACTGGGGAAGGCGTAGCATTTTGAATCATTATAGGTTTACTAGCTTTCATAGATCTGGTAAAGTGGTAAAATTCATGAGTGGATTCATGGGAACGCCCATGCTCCACTTGTGTAATGCCTTTTCAATGCAAGATAACCAGCCGCGGCCCGTGCAGGTAAGATCGGTGGGGTGGTGTGGCAGTGTGGGGGGGGTATTTAGACAGACGATGACGAGAGAAAAATTAAATAAATAATTAATTTGGCTCGTCTGTCAAAATACCTCAACCCGCCCACCGCTCTTACCTGCACAGGCCGCGGCTGAACGTAACGCAAGGCAGATCTGCGTTGAGTTACTTTGTATTTACTAAACTGTGCAAAGCCATGCAAAGTGGCTTTGCATGGCTTAGAAATACCAAAAATGATTTTGCGTTGGGCTGCTTCACAAAAGTAGCGCACCCTAACACAAAAATCATAGTAAATCTGTGTCTGCATGTTTAGCCAGGGTTGTACATCGCATAACTTTAAACTCAAGAAATATTTCTCCATTTTAAAGAAACAGTGATAGCATTAAAGTGCAAAATGGTGTGCTTTAATCTTAAGTGGTATCTTCTTAATGACAATCATATTGGTTACACTGGTTGCCGATGATTAATTGATGACATGTCAGAACACCTTTTGCTGTAGTGGCATGATGCTCTGCAGAACCAATTGCAAATACAGCAGATATGTTCGATTTTAGCATTTCATTGCTATGGTTTATTTAGGGGCTTAACTGTTCAATGCATGCGATTCTAACATTGAACATTATGTGTTAATAACATATATAACACATTATTTTACTCTTACAAAGTAGTGTGATGGAGATGGGCAACTGAGCAATGCTACCAAACTAAAAATATTTTTCCACAGTCTGGAGAATTCTTCAAAAACAATGTTTCTAAGTTTAATTTACTCCTTTTTGTGACTATTCCAACAACATGATATCTGATTTCAATTTCTATAAAGCTTGCTGAAGTGCTTTTTGTATTGGTTTGAGCTATACTTAATTTTAACATCACCATGTTGTTATTTCCCTTTTCTACAGGATCATCCTATAGGCAATAGATGTTGCACTTTGCCTAAAATTCAACAGTTTTACTCTATTGCTCAAACTACTGTTATGTAATGAAATCTAACACAGATTAGAAAATTCCGCAAATGAAAGAAATAATTTTGCAATAATTAAATAAATTTTCACAGCACTATATTTGTTCAAGAAAGGTTTGGCAATCCATTACTTAACAGGTAATATAAGGGTAATATAATATATCTTATAGTGGGCTACACCGGCCATTAAAGGCCCGCTACAGCATTAAAGGACCTTGCCGAAGACGAGGGTCTTTAGCAAGGGAGCGGGCCTTTAATGGGCCGTATAGTCCAGCTACAGCGGGCTATAATGCTATTAGAGCATTCAGCTCCATAACGTTGCTTTACATGGCCTTGTAAATATGCTGCAGCACATTGCCCCACCGGAACTTCAAAAAAGTGGCGTTCCGGTGGCGCAAAAGTGCTGCAAGGGTTCCTCATAAATAAGGCCCTCAGTATTTAAAATTGCTGCCAATGTACTTTAATATGAAGGCATGTATTCAGTTTGCTATTGTAAATGATAATTGTTTCTAAAGACAATGGTCCCTAGACAATGGGAATGTAGGAGAGTAAATATAGACTCAATCAGTGCTATATTCCACTGTCCAGCCGGACAGGATTTTAATACGAAATCAAAGTAGTTTCTTCAAATAATATACATAAACATTATAAAGTGGGACACAAGCCTGCATCCAACTTAACAAAAAAGGGGAAAACGAGGGAACGTAAAACATACAGTGAAAGGTTCAGGCAAGGAAAAGTTTGTTTGTTCAGAGCACAGTTTGAAGTAAAACAAACAGATTAGAATGAGGACATCATTGCACATTTAACATAATATTTTTACAGAGTGTTTATGTATATTATTTGAAGAAACTACTTTGATTTCAGTATTAAAATCCTGTCCGGCTGGACAGTGGAATATAGCACTGATTGAGTCTATATTTACTCTCCTACATTCCCATTGTCTAGGGACCATTGTCTTTAGAAACTGTTAACTTACCCTAGGTCCCTGACCGATAGTAATTGGGTCTCCTTGTTTTTCTCATAATATTGTAAATGATAAGGCACAATTAAAATTAAGTTGATCAAGGTACAGTGGCTTTTATTTCATATCTCTTAACAAAATACTTAAATAATGTCAGCTCACTCTCCAGTTAAAAAGTGTGTATCAGTCAGTTTGCATGAAAGAGGTTTCTAAAGATATCTCGTAAAAAATAAGCCTTCTATGCACCTAAGTTTGTACATTGCCTCATTTATGTTAATAACTGATTCATAAATGAGTTGCTGATGTTTGTAAATTGGTTTATATCTCTGTATTTTATCTCCTGATAGAGCAGAAAATTATGCTGCAGTAACTCTCAGGCAATGGATGGAGAGTGGATAGGTCAAGGTGTGATTTGTCTTGAAAATTTGTGAATGCCCAAAAAACGACGTGTTAGTTTGCTGGTATTCACAAGCTTCTACCCTAGCCCTCCACTCCCTGGTTGTAATTTGTCTCCAACAGAGGGCTGAAGAAGCATCCCTTAGAGGTTGGGAAGAGGAATGTATCACCATCATCTTGGAGGAGGTGCCAGGGATGGGGTTTCTCTGTGGGGAACAATGTTTTGCTTGTGGAGACAAAAAATGAAAAAAAACATAAATGTGCATTTGCCTAATGCAGAGTTTTATGCCAAGTACACCTCTATTTTCCAATTATAGCAACTGATACATGCCATTCTACGCAGTGTGCCTGGAATGATATGACCACTTGAAATGTTTGTGAATTCCAAAAAGTTGCAAATCTGAACTTGGTCAAGGTAGTTACTCAAAGGATGCAGGTTTACTACTTTTTTGTTTTAATTGCACACTTACTATTCTTACCTCCACATTTACTTACCTTAACAATATAGTAAAAGTGAATTATAAAAAAATATAGTAATAGTGAAATATTGTTCCGAGTTGATATTTCAACCACAATATTTTGACCTCCCTACCTGTGAATGTTAACAGCTCACCCGTGGTTATATTTGGTTTATGCAATGAAGTGTGCATTATACATTTGTATTCCTTGAAAAGAGCTTCTGCGATGCACCAAGGCTTTGGATTGCTCTCCTGGGTCAAACTTACGACAGATGAAAAACACTCTTTCGCACTGACAGAGTAACCATACTCCAAATTTAGAGATGTTCGCCAGCCTGAGGACATCTCTTAACAATGTCAGGAACAGCCATCATGGTGGCTCTTCTCAATGTGTTAACATTTTAACGGGTGCTTCTATCAAAGTGATGTTACCATCCATCAAACTTTTAAAGTGCTTCTGTATTTTCGAAAACAAAATCCCAAAGTGGTATTTTCTTTTGAAAATACAAAAACGAATGGCCTAAACACCATGTGAGTTGTCTCCTATGGTGTGGGGGTCATTTTTCAGTTTTCACTGCATCCTTACCATCAGCTTTGATCTTTTAGGAAATTTGCTTATGATGGTGTTGGTCTTCAGCTCCCCCGACAATAGTTTTACAAAAACAAAAACAACGATGAAACAAAGTATCATTCGCACAGCCAAAAGACTGACATCCAATCCCAGACATTTGGCTTTCTCAATGTTTGTTTATATATTTTGAGAACTCCACAAAGAATACATTCTTATATTCATTTGATAATTTATATCCTGCATTTGTATTTTAGGGTGCTCCAGGACCTGCCGGACCTCCTGGTCCATCTGGTCAAGTTGGTCAACCAGTAAGTCAATGTTTTGAAAACTAATTTTATTTTACCATTACTTTCATGCATTTACTACTCTTGTTTTTTTTTGCATCTAAGTCATTAGAGTAACAACTTTACTTATTCAATGATCATATCATTCTATGTTGCATTAAGTTACACAGAGCACCTCAATAGTATTTACAGTTTTGTAGTAGGGAGTTTATTCATGTGTCGGACACCAGTAAAGTGCTTAATGAGGTTGAACAGTCAGGATCTTATACATGATCGAAAATATACCAGCTATGTTCCAAGTAGAATTTCTAACAAAAAACACTCTTGTAACAAGCTGATTACAAGACCTATATTGCCAATTTTAAGAATTCTATGGTTTAAACATAATTATGTTGCATGATTCTGTGAAAACGTTCCATACTTTCTACTTTAGAATCATTTCGAACTAAAATTCAGAGAAAAAGTAAGCACTGTGCACATTACTTTCATTTGTAACAAAAATTAATTGTATTCTAGAGTTTCATATTCATATTCTACATTGCCTTTAGTGCAAATTGAATAGTATTTATTTTTAACAAATTTAGGTATATTTTTATAATCCGCTGGCCCAATTATTAAAGCTTTATGCCATGAGGAAATGTGAATTACTCTACGGAAGTAACCACTTTCCAACAGCTTTTTATACAAGCATGCTAATTAAGCAAACCCTAAATTAACCTGTTCCATTATATTCCTCTAATTAGTTTACTGCAATGAAAGTAGCTCAATCGGATACTCTGGGTACATAAGTTGACAGTGTGTCATGTTCAAAGTAGAAACTCATCTTTACATACTGTCTTCCAAATATGTCGTTGTTGCATCATGACTTATATTCAACATGTCCAAACCAGAATTTCATGAGCATCCTTTCTACAGCCGTATACAGGAGACTGCCAGGATTATCCAGCTAAATGCCTGGAACTCAGTCCCAAATATCCATTAGTACACACCCTTCTGTGGTCAAATATAAGGGTATTAAGTTCAAGTACAATCAAAACACCAGTCTGAAGTGCTTTTTAAATTGTAATATAATGGCACCAGTCTTGTGCAACTTCCAAAATGTTGGGGCATATTAGCAAGACCGGCGATAAAATTATCGCCGTTTTAGCGGCAGGAAACTGCCGCTAAAACGGCGATAATGGGCTTGCTAATATGCGTTATAGAATTCCAATAGAAGCCCAGGTTAGATGTCCTGCACATCTAACCTGGGCTTCTATTGAATTTTATAACGCATATTAGCAAGCCCATTATCGCCGTTTTAGCGGTGTTTCCTGCCGCTAAAACGGCGATAATTTTATCGCCGGTCTTGCTAATATGCCCCTTAGTTTTTTTACAGATGCTAAACAAACCCATAAAAAACCCCATCAACCTTTTTGTTAGCAGAGAGGGATTAAGACATGCCTTCATAGTACTAGGGGTCACATGGTAAAAAATCAAAAAGGTTTAAAGGGCAGGCATGTTCCATGACCCTGATTTAGCTCAATGTTGTTAATTTGTTGACGACCAATGCCTCATCTTCAAAGCCACGCTTTACTAAATGTTCAGTGCGGGGAGCCAAGCCGGGCATCTATAAACAGAAAAAAAGATGTTATATTCATATTATATATGAGAGAAATTACTATTAGTCATTAATAGTCTTCACAGTAGGAATCACCAATAGACCGTAGAAATCCCCCTCCCTACATAGTGAAACCCAAGGGAAATGTTTGTCAGACAGGAATCTAAATATATGTAGTAGTTAGCCATTTAATAGGAATATTTATAGTTTCCCAGTGATGATGTTTGATGGTTGGCATCTTAGAGGTTCATCAAAATATCATGATCTTATTTTTTTTAATTAATTACAATGTTACTGACCTTTCAGCAGTCGTTTATCATGTCCATTAATCTTAATAACACGAAAGGTGCCATATCAAGAAGAAAGGTGTGATACATATGAGAGGTTAAGGAATATTTGTAGGCCCCAGATTCAGGAGAAATATACTTTTACTGATTTGTAAGTCACTTTGGTTATTTTGGACACTGCAGAATGGCACTAGAAAAAGTTTTATTTCGGCAGGAATCTAATGTATTTTTCTGTTTCAAATTAGGGCCCTCATGGTTACCAAGGTCTCCCTGGTGAGCCTGGACAAGCCGGGTCTTCGGTAAGTTCATATTTACTAATGACTGACATGTACTGCTAGTCAGTAGAATAAGCACACTTTTTAACAGGAGTGATTTTTTTATTTTTATAAAACAATGTGCATAACTGTTTTATTACTATACCAAGTAATAGCTTGGGGATCATAAGGTGTGTTTACCCAGATTCAAAGCATTGTTATACTCATTTAGTTTAACAGTAGAAAAATGTGCAGGGTAATATGTCCAAATGAAAAGCTCTAGTCAAGCAGCCAAGCTGTCAGTTTTTAGAGGGTGAGTAATATAATTTAAATAGTAAAAGATTAAGCAACCCCATTACCTGCTCTAGAGATCTACAGGGAACTTTCACCCATCAAGGATATGGGTTGTCTATGTAGACAGACGGCCTACAACGAGGTCAATGATGTTATAGGTTTTCTACTAACAGGTTGCAACCATGATTTTAATGGCTGATTATTTATTTTGCAATATATTTCAAACTGATGCCTGCCTGTACTTTAGAGGCAGAATGAAGCTACATAAGATACTGTAAACAAGGCATTATGGCGGATGCAAATAGGGAAAACCCAATTGTGATTATCACCGCTATTCTTTTAGTTTGATCACTTGGAACAGAGAATTTGCCTGCAGTTATTATAATAGACATAAAAGAGTGTTGTTTTTCAGTAGAAGACTAACACTTGGTCCGTTTTCCAGTATTGCTCTTTAGACCTCTTTATCCTATCACAATCCTAACTTCTCTGATACATCTGAGCAGGAGCTGGAAACTCTAAAGCCTGTCAACCAAGAAATCTAGACAAATGTGTTTCTTGTCTGCTTGATGCCAGTGAAAACACCTCTAGGATTGTGTGCAGGCAGCCTTCCCCATGGTTTTACTAAAGGATAAAAAAAACTGTGCCAACAGCATAAAATGTTATAGATTTTCTATGGCACACTTGCGCCCCCAGATTCCCACACTTTTTTCCTCACACCATAAATGATGTCTACCTAAATGCACACCTGCCACAAAATTCAGAATCAGACTGGAGTCTACTGAGTAGTCAATGTGACAGAAGGTTTACAAAGGAGAGAGTTGCTGCATACTCCCCATTACAAAGAGATATGTACCTAGTTTGTAGATCATATGATCTTGGAGTCATTAGATTTGTTAAATACAATTTTGTGTTGTACAGCTCATGGCAGTTAGAGGGTGGATTAAATATGTTATAAGAGAGAGAATGAGTGGCCATGGTATGGGTGTTTGGACATTGGGAGTTAGTCATGGACTGAGAGACAGCATGAGTGGGTAAATGACTGGCTTAATGATTGGGGTTTGATATCTGGTTTCCTGACGTATCAATTACAGTGTTAATGGCACCTTTTTCACCTTACTTTTATAGACCTCTGCCACATACCTACCAACACAGTCTTTGGAGTCTATCACTTAATGTGAACTCTAAATTGTGTAATTCCTCATAAAAAGAATGGATGACAGTCTATATTCATTGATATCCCAACGGCCTTATAACATCTTATCGCTCATACTATACCAAACTGATTTCGAATTGTTGTTTGATAATCAGGTATAGTTTAATTGTAGTAGGAAGCTGTCTAAAGGGTCCTTGTGCCCTTGCTTAGCTTTGTGTACTCCTATCACCAGCAGAACTTATTGATAAATAATCAGTAAATATTACACATACATACATAAGTAACTGGGTGGACAGTGAAGCTTAGAAATTACAATATATGTATTTTTGTGTGATAACTGCAATGATCTTAAAACCTATTTAAGTGACAAACACAAGTGTAACTTCATTTTTATTATTTCAGGGTCCCCCTGGTCCAGCTGGACATGCAGGCCCCCCTGGTCAACCTGGGAAAGACGTGAGTGCTTGATGGGGATAGTTTTGGTTTGGAAGGGTTCAAAATCAAATTCTTTGTGAAAAATACATAAAATCACATAAAACAACTCTCATTCCGTGGGTACAAAGATGTTTGGTTAATAAACATAATTTTAAGCAGCATGGATTGCTCTTGTTAATGTTCTTGCTTCTGCTGTTATTGAGTTATGTTGAAACTAGTTGTGGTACTCATGGATTCTAGTAGTAAGTATTCCTCTTGCCTTTTCTTTTATTTATCATCTATTGTATTTACACTCAGCTTGTTTCCATATTGCAGTTCAGTTTTATTGTGTTTGCCCAACTCATGTACATGTTGGTTGTTTGACCATAAGCTTAATTCATCCTTATAAATATCGAGCATTACTTAATTTGTGCTGCAGATTATTAACAAACATTAGAAAATTGGATTGTTGGAAGCACAATTGAACACAATGGAGTGCTCCGGGCTTCTAATGGCTGGTAAAAGTCTGGAGCTCCAACATTCCAATGTTTGTGGTTCACTGCTGTGAACAAAGGCCTCATCTCATGGAGCTGAGGGGATTTTGAATCCCCTTGGGCTCGCTGATGCCTTTGATTTATTTGTTCGAACATTCTGCCGTCTAGTGGTGGAATGTTCTAATAGCCTGATAGCCCGCCTTGTCTGGGCTATACCGGTCATTAAAGGCCCACTCTCTTGTTAAAGACCCTCGCCTTTGGCTCGGGCCTTTAACGCTGGAGAGGGTCTTTAATGGCCGGTATAGCCCACTACAGCAGGCTAAAAGGCTATATTGTATCCAAACAGCATGGATTCCATAAAGTAAATGAAAAGGAATTAGTGGAAAGAATGGGCCACTCTAGACCCTTTTTGCTAACATATATACGTTAAACCACTTCAAGAAGGCCAGAAGTAAAGAATAGTCTGTACATTATAAATCTATTTTCTTGATCAGTGAAATACATAGGCGTTTGCTTAGAAAGCTCAATGAATGCGTACACATAGGCCTTGGTGGTGGACTTGTGCAAAAACAATGATTCCTTCTGCCATGGCTCATTACAAATGATCAACCTGTTTGTTATTAGTAATAGTTTTGGATTTACCAGTTCAGCTTGTCGGAGGGAGACTGGGGAAGAGGAAGCAACAGAAAAGGAGTGTGAATAGAGGAGGCAGAAAATGATGAAGATGAGAGAAGTACTCCTGAGAGATTGATAGTGATCATGGGACCAATGACAGGGTTGGGCAGGAAGACCCACAATCATAGACTAGGTGGTGAGGCAAAATTATAGGGATAGGGAGCGGTGGAGTTATGGAGAATGAGTAAAGTAAGAATCTGCTATGAAGAGGGATCAGAAAGGTGCAGGATGATTAGTGGGGAGGGAAGCAAGAAGTCAATGAGAGTGAAGCAAAAAGAGAACATATATCTTTACCCCCATCTCAGGAGAGTTTCAGAATAGGCACCTTTACTGGTCGAGTCCATGGGAGCAGGGATGACTCCCCAGGCAAATGAGGGACCCCAATAAAAGGACCTTCAACCTGCAAAGAAATGTGATGTATATGTAGATTCGAACTAGATTGGAAGCAATTCACCATTTCCTTTCTCTCACATAAAGAAATAAACATATCCCTTCATACATCAGGGCAATGTATCACAACATAACAATTTTCCTATACAGCATCTGCAAATGATATGCAAACGTTCTCTTTCTCCATAAAAGTTAAGACACCAATCCTTTAGGATTGAAAAACTTCCACACACATGATCTTTAAAGTCTCAATACTAGATTAGAAGGCTTTTCATATTTGTTGAAATTAAAATTATAGATCTATCCTTTTGCCTCATTTTAAAGTGAAACACATATTCTTCTATATTTCTCTGGCAATACAATAACATGTAACTCAGTGTTCCTATGGAAATATGCATTTGCCCCTATCTAAGTCTCAAAAAAGTTATACATGCCTTCTTCTTTAAAAAGGGTGAAAATGGAAGATCTGGAAGACCTGGTGAGCGTGGATTACCTGGC
Source organism: Calotriton arnoldi (assembly GCA_963921515.1). Classification (NCBI taxonomy): domain Eukaryota; kingdom Metazoa; phylum Chordata; class Amphibia; order Caudata; family Salamandridae; genus Calotriton; species Calotriton arnoldi. Next base: position 85,263 of record CAWUFW010019042.1, on the reverse strand, counting down.
GCAGCGGTAAGGCTTATGGCCAATATTGCTTTAACTATAGACCATTTATCCATTCACTGTTATTATTGTTTCATTATATGGAATAGTAGTAGCAGCATAGATTCTTGGAAGGCAATCTTCAGTACAATATAGTTATTCATCACATGCATTTGCATGTCTTTATTTACCCGAGCTAATTATCCCACATTTCATTAAAGATTTGAGGACTAGCTTTTAATTATTGTGGACTGACTGCCCAGATTCAACCACTCCTTCGACGCTTCCTCTATCTATTGCATGTTGTCTTTCTAGTGTCTTATTGTAGCCCTGTTGGCCTTTGTTGAGGTAGAACTGCTCACTGCTGTCCAATACTGCATGCCCAGCTGAGAAAACGTTTTAAAAGTGCCCTATTGGGCATCAAACTGAAGAAAGACATATTCAGATCATATAGAACAAAACTTATAAACATGCTGCAACATTTTTTAAACTATACTTGCATCCTATTTATTTGCTTGACTTTTAGGGGGCAAGAGGTCCTCCTGGCATGGCCGGTTTCCCTGGAATGAAAGGTCACCGAGTAAGTATCCATGTTTAAGAATCTGTTAAGCACTACTAATTTTTACTGTCGCCTATTTAAAAACTGCAAAATACATATGGGCACTGTAAGGTGAAGGGAAGAAGGACATTAACTTAGGTAATCACAATATATGAAGGAAAAACATTTTCACTCTGTTGTCCTAAGAAAACCGTAGAGACCCTAGGGCCATGATGCTATTGATCAGACAAACAGAAGCATTTGCTCAATACGACATATTTATGCATACATTTTCATTCCTTGCAGGAACTTGGTCCCATAATCTAATATACACATTTGTAACTTTTATACTCACCTCTGTGGAGACAAAATACTCTACTAGCATTAAAATGTATTATTTGCAACACTCTATACTGAACGTAACAAAACTCTGAGCTTCATAGCGTTCTCATCATTGATAGAAAGCACACAAACTCATAGACCATTCACAAAACATCAGTGCTTCCATGAACGAACCTTTGAGTGTTTGTTAGCATCCTCGATGTATTCTTCTCTTTAACCTAGAGTCAAGAGAAGGTGTATACTCCTATTATTAAGAAATCTGATGCTGCCTAGCATTTGAGAGCTGTACTCATCTATTGCATTGTCATTTCCACATTGTGAGACACAAGAACGTGAAACATTTCCCCCGGCATTTGTTCACCCTACTTTTTATGTACTGGAGGTAGAACGTGCACATTTTGCACCGAGATAGTGGGGTATTTCTGTTTTTCAATTTCTGGGCAATAAGGATACTTTAAAATGATACTGTACTGTATGAGCAAGTATTGCCACCTTCTGATGATGCGTCCAATAAACATGGAATTCCTGTGAGCCTGTGATTTTGAAGCCAGCTGCATATTGCAGATTTTATATCTAGTCTAGTCGATATTTGAGTCAAGTAATCTACTTTAGAATTATTCAAAGTGGCAGCTGGTATGTGCTAAATTGATGTAGTAGGACACATGGATTAGTTTGAATTTGAATACCTTCTCTAATGTTCTACCTTGTAGGCTCATGTTTAAATAAGTAAATAAGAGTGATCAGCAAAATTTAACATTTTGTAGTTGGTTATTGTTGTTATAGCCGGCCTTTACGTTTGGTAAAGTTGTTTTGTGTTAGGAGGTCCTGCTCACAAGCATGACTTGTTAAACGTTTTTAAAAAGTCAAACATGCATACTTTATGTTCCAGACTGCTATGTATGATTTTTACATATACACACCATACGTTTCATACCCTCTGCTTGTTCCCATAGGGCTTCGATGGACGAGATGGTGCCAAAGGTGACGCTGGTGCTCCTGGCGTTAAGGTAAGACCTTCTTGTAGCTCTACAGAGAATCAGCCATAGAGTATACCGTTACTGAGAGAACAATTGTAAACTACTATCAGTCAATTGTACCGATTCCCACAATAAAAAATATCGCTACATGCCAAAAGGTAGTCTGAAGTAATGATGTTGTTAAACGAAATGCACATTTGTGAACTGCAGCGTAACCATGCCATATTCTTGAAACATTTTAAATAAAAATATATTGATGTACTATGCAGCCTCTAGCATCTTGTTTACCTTTTCTGCTGCACTGAACATTTTACTGAAGTTGAAGGTAGCATTGCTGTATTTTTAGGTTATAGTACACTGCTCTTTATTAATTTTTGTCTAACGCGGTGTCCTTCCTTCACAGGGAGAAGCTGGCAGTTCAGGAGACAATGGCTTACCTGGCTCAGCGGTAATTACTGCATGTTTCCTGTTAGAAATGCAAAGGGTGGAAAACGCAGTGATGTCACTTGCTGTACAAATGAATGCTAGGCAAAACTGTGATGTCAGTTCCTGTTGATATGGATGCTCTGAAATCTGTAGATGTCTTCTTGCTGGCTGCTGGGAAATTAAGTCAGCGTGCCTGGCTTTTTTAAAAAGATGATTTTGGCGGGAATCTACAGATGTTAACTGTGTACCCATGGGTCCTGGGAAGTACAGTGATGTCACTTTCTTTCGAGCTAGATGCTAGTAAATTCATAAATGTCTTCTTGCTGAGTTGGACGCTGGCAAATGAAGTCTGCTTGCCTAGTTTCTACTTTTAAATACAAAGATGTAATTTTGTGTGCCTGTCAATGTGCATGAATTGATGCAGTGTACTATATCAATGTTTAACAATTGAAATTTGCTCTGCTTTATAGGGTCCAAGAGGTCCAGCTGGTGAAAGAGGACGTCCTGGTGGTCCTGGCTCTGCAGTAAGTCAATAAACTGAACGTATCCACGACAAATCACCTACGCAAATACTTTGATACATAAGCCACTTTAGCCTCATGTTTTGTTTTGTTAAATGCTGAATAGCATTGGGCTCAATTAGAGATGCAGATGATTTGAAATTTACTACTCATTAACCCAAATGCAAAATGTCATGGAATATTGTATGAAGTTAATTTATTGGATTGGTACATGAATACACAACTATATAGTTGCTCCCTCAAGTAAAGTAGAGTATGTTCTTACTCCTGTACTTAACATAATTCTGTAGATCCAAACATACATTTATATATTTAAATTGACTAAACCATGATTTATTTGATGAACAAATTGATATATAAGCATTGCCATGGGCACTACTGAAGCACTAATTTCTTAAGGGTTATCAAAAACACTTATTTCAAAACTCTGCATGATTCTGTGATAGAATCTTTACACCACTGTGGTGCTACCTTTTTAACGTACCTTTGCGGGTGCTGCTATTACTGTGGATATTTAGTGGCCTCTCCTAGAATTTGGAATTTCCACCTTGTATACACCTGACAACTTACTCCCTTATGACTCATTTTAAAAAACCCAGGCATACCTCTAGTAGATAGTTGTCAGTTAATTAGAAACATCCCTCAATCTTTGTACCTATCATTTAATTTCTAGTTGTTTTGATTTTGTGCATCAGAAGCTTTTTCTTTCTGTTTTGTGAAGTGTACTGCAGCTCTGTATTGGTGAAGCTCCCCATGTGCCACTTCATAAATATTAGCTATTGTACATAAATTACACTGAGTTTAATAACGTCCCTGTGTCTAAAAAATAAATAAAATGTAAATATTTAAAATGTTTAACATAATACATATATTTTAAATGCCTTGCCCAATTGCCTCAGTTCTCAACTGTTATTGTTTCATATCATTAAAAAAAAAAACAGTGTTTGTATTTAAAAAAAAATTAATAATTCATCGATTATATTTGGAACACAGTATGAAAATGCTACAAGGGTATATATAGCATGCCATCATAGCCAGAGATGATTCCTACATTGTTCTCCAACAATAACTGCTCCAGTCCCTTTAGCAATATGAATAAAATCAGAAACCTTAAAGTAACAGGATGATAGTCTGGCTCTTTATTTGTTTTTTCACCTCATTCTTAAAGGAACATTCTCTACTTCTAGGAACTCCTCTGTGGTCTCCAGTTCTAGACCTGATGTATCTGGTAGAGGTGGTTTAGCTTGCTCAAATAGCAAAATTACATTAGGTATTGTGAGGCCTTGCACTCTGTCCATGGGGGCAGTAAAGACTCATGTTCTTTATTTGTCATTCTTTACTTGCACAACACGTCAGGTCCTTAGTAACAACAATGCAATGCAATATCGTGTATGCCACAGTTATTGAGTTCATGCAGACTAAATCTGAACTAAATTTCCCTTCTTATCAGTCTCTGAAGTCAGAGGTTGCACAGAGTGCCATATCTATGTAGTTGTGTGGGGACAGGATGCTCTGCATATGTCATTCTGTCTCAGAAGATGTTTCCATGACTTTCATGAGTGACATGATACCCAAAAGTCAACCAGCCATTTATTACCAGATTTGAAAGTGTCATTTATGCCATGGTTTGATAATTGTGCTTTCGGTGTTCCTTTTAGGGTGCCCGTGGAAACGATGGTGCTCCTGGATCTGCTGGACCATCTGTAAGCTTCTCTTTTTAATATATTTTATACACAATAGAAACGGATGTGCATGATCAGTATTGATAAAATATAATAATGAATCATTCAGCTTGCTCCAGCCAGGGAAGCTGTATCCATTTCCAAGTATTCTTTAGGTCCGAGATAGACCATGAAGACAGGAGTGGAGAAGGGCCACGGGGTAACAAAGCAAACACAGCGCAATAAACTTAAAGACATTATTCCTTGACTTGAATAGTTGAAGAGTGTGCAGTAGTGAAGGATACCCCAATGTTGTCATCACTGTAAGACTGATTATGCCTGACTCACTGAGCTTTTCCACATGTAAGTCTTACTTGCAGGAGTATATGTATTTATTTAGAAGCGCAAGGTATCCACAAAAGGTGAATTTTCCCTCATAAAAGAACAATCTTAAATTCCTTTAAACCAGCACTATCCAAGTCCAAGGGGGAGTCAGATTTAGCAGCTAAACAGTGAGCTTCTACTAAATTACATGCTGAAGGCAACAGAGAAGGCCAGAAGCAACTGCCCTGAGAAATGTATATGATAAGATCCCACATTCACAGATTGAGATTAATTATATGTTTAAATACTATTACGTTCAACTATACATTCAAACGTCTCCACCTCTTCCTGAGCTCAATGAAAATGTAGCTGTCCCGGGGCTGCTATGAATACCGCCATACATGACTGAGACCCAAGACATACCACTTACCTTACAAGAGATCAAGGAAGCCATTAGCAACATGAGAAAAGGCAAAATGCCTGGAGTGAATGGATCAGTCTTAAACTTTTACAACCGTTTTTGGGTCACAGTTATGCCCCAGATTATTGATGCTATATAATAAAGGAAAGACTAGCAGCACAGTTCCACAGACTACTAGAGAGGTAGCAAAAGTTATGATCCCTAAATCCCCTAAAGCCCTCTTATAGTGGGGTCATATTGAAAACATTTATTGCTGAACTTAGGGCTATATATGCTAACACATTTTCCCATAGACACATATGGAAACAAAGCCTGTAGTACATCAGGCCACTGTATCGCAAAATATTTGTGAAAGTGATAGCTAGTAGAGTACTGGCAGTGACCACCTCGGTCATCTGGCCCAAAATAGATTTTTGGTCACCTGTAGTACCACCCCTAATTTGAAATGATTATTCCGTATCATGGTGGAGGCAACAGAAGGAGAGCAGTTTTCATCAGTAGTGACTTTATATTCTTATTAATATTCCAATGATTTTACCACACACCTTTTTCAAAGAGCCAAACACCATCCTGATGATTTAGTGTGGAATGAAGGAACTCGCAGGTTTGTATTCAATAAACTGTGATTGCTGCTGCTGTGTCTGGAAACCCCAGACTTCGAATATATGATAGAGCAGTGCTTCTCCAATCTGTTTCAATGTGGGTGCCCCTCCCCCTCAAACATTTAAAAAACAGTCATTACATGAGCTATTGAAATTAGAGGACATGGCAGGAAAGTTGTTTTGGCAAAATATAAAACCCTACTATCTACCACAGCCAAACCATAGACAGATCTGAGATACAAATGCACTAAGACTATGGAAAAAGAATTAACAGAAGGGAAGTGAGACACAATTACAGCATATGTGGCCAGGGAACAGAGGAATAACAGATTGAAATAGATACATTTTAATTATATTCGCCACAGATATCTATTTAGCCCCATTTTTCTGTTAGCAGTTTATGTTAAATTGGGAACCTTAATTATGCTTTTCCTTTTTTTATTTAAGGGTCCTCCTGGTCCACCTGGTACAGCTGGATTCCCTGGAGGCCCAGGTCTTAAGGTATTTGACAACTAATGCTCACAAAAGATGTATTTTATAGCTTTGAAAATATGAAAAGGAGATCGAAATAGGATAGGCAAAGAAAGAGCACATTCTTAAGAATGTAAAATTTAAAGAAAACTATACCAGAGAAAACAGTAACCATATCTGCAGATGGAGAATCAAAGGAATATACATAGAAGATAAAAATACAAAGAATCAAAGGGTGTTTCAATTAAAACCTAACTAACATACTTTCTCACTATACGATACACATGAAGAAATAGATTGCAACATGCCCTACATAGAGCTCAGGAAACCTTATGACTGTACCAGTGCCTCTGAAAGATTAGCATTGTTGGTGAAGAATTGGTCAAATGTTGCATGACATCTGAATGATTCTGTCTCAGCTTTTTTCAGAGGTATAGGACTATTTGAAAGTTTTTAAGCTCTCCATGGGGAAACAAACTGTGAATATAATGTATCTTGTTGTTTTACTAGATCTTTTATCTATCACAGACTCCTGTATCAATGATGAACACTTATAACTAAACACAACAAGCATTTTGATCAGCAGAATCTGTAGCCATCACCACTTGCAGTTATCACACCTGGCTACACTATGCATAAATAAGCTAACAAAGTACAGTACCAAACAATGGAATTATTCTTTTTCTATTTATATCTGCAGGGTGAAGCTGGTGCACCAGGTTCCCGTGGATCTGATGGTGCTTCAGGTGGAAGAGGAGAACCTGGTCCCCAAGGTCACGCTGGCGCTACTGGTCCTATTGTAAGTCTCAAGAAGTACATTGGTTAACATATGGAAAGAGTTTTCAGGTGGCAACAGTGCACTACAATCAACAATCATTGTTGTTATTTGCCCATTCTCAGGGTCCTGCTGGTAGAGATGGGGGACCAGGTGGAAAAGGTGAAGTGGTAAGTATTACATTCAGAAACATATTGTCACATACCACAAGTAGACATTTTATAATAGCAGTAGGTTATATGTAATCTGCATTTTAAAGAGGTGATTCCACAGAAACAAAAAACCTGCAATCTGTTCCTTCTTAAAACATTATGACACCAAGTAGACTATTCAAAATACGGCAATCAAAAATATCTTCAAGGGTGCCTCTGTGTTTCTTATCGTATGATACCTGTAATATTTGTAAGGGCTTCTAGGGAATTGGGACCAACATATTTACCAGTGGTCCCATGGAAGCTATGGTCCTCCGGAAACCTGCAACTAAATGTCTTAAAATATGGATGCCTTTGTCTCACATCATCATCATCATTCCATTTATAAGATGCATAAAACCTGGAGGTATCCAGTGGCTAAGAGCTAAGGATAAAAAAAAAACGACCCCTGGAAAATAATGGTTTTAATTAATTTCTGAAGAAGGTGAGGAAGAGAAGATGAACATCAGTGACTTCTCCTGACATCTATTATTAATTCTCTTTTCTAAACCATCATCATATAATTAATTTAACACCTCTTTAGTTAAATAGTTATTACATAAATAATCGGACATAGGATACCAACATTTCTAATATATAACACAATGATTAGATACTGCAGGCAGTCAGAGCAATGTTTAGACAGCATACTTACATCCATACAATTTTTGGAGGTCAGATATTAAATTAGTGTTGTCAAAATATGCTTGCAAATGACGTTTGATTCTTTCCTTCAGGGTCCTGCTGGTCTTCCCGGTGCTCCTGGATTAAGTGGGGCTCGAGGACCTCCTGGTACCCCTGGCACCAATGGAGCTCCTGGGCAAAGAGGTGCATCGGTGAGTATTATCTGTATCTGTATGCTTAAACCCAAGTTTTAGAATGATGGAAACCTTTCCCTAGTCAAAAATGGACTTCAAAATATAGCACATCTAGCACATGGAATTAATTAAAGGACCTATCTTTAAGAAGAATATCACCAACCAGCTACATTTATTCACTACTTTGAAAACAACATACACACTCAGTTAGAGCATTACAGATGTCCTACCAACCATAACATGAGTACATTGATATCAATGGCACTCTGAATGCAAGGACCTCCACCACATGTTGGCAGATCTTCACATTGCTAAATTCCAAATAAGCTGCACAGTTTTGAAAAGGTATATACATAAACAAAGGTCAAGATAACTGACAGCCTTAATTTGCGGCTTTTTCTAGGTGCAAATTTCCAATTTGATTGCTCAAAATTTTCAATTGTGATTGTAAATTTGCAATACTGGTAGGAGTAAATTTGCAGTATTGGTAAGAAGGGCAGAGCTGCACAAATTGTGCTCATAAGACTAACATCTGATATTTTGTATTGAATTGACATATGTTTCACGAATGACATTTCTCAGTGAACATTTCCATGGCACTTAGTGTCTCTGAGATCTACTGTTATGAAAGGAGTGGATATTGATGGCATGATACAGCAAAATAGACACAGACATTTATTTTAATTCAAATTACCACATTTAAAGTTTTCATTTTGGCAAATAAATTCTAGATTTAAGACTCATCAAAATCTGACACCTGAAAAAGGAACAATCAGATTTTCCGGGAAACCAAAGACATTTTCATGGCTGTAATGCCCATTTCACACATGCTTGCTGTATTAAAAAATATTTGGTTATATAACAATACTCTCCATTATTCAGAGTGTTCTCTCTCTCATTCAGTGATTACTCATCACTATCGTTTTGAGGTGAGACCATATCATCCAGCAGTTGAAGCCATTTTGTTTCACCTTTTCAACAACATAAAGCCGTTCTTTCATCAAGGGGGAGCTACAAAGGACCACTTGACCAGAGGACATTCTGTTATGTCATCACACCACTCCTGTTGGCTTGAACAGTGAAATGAGTTTGGAAGAAACCACTCAGACTGGTAGAACTTACTAATAGAAGATGTTGTATTACGTCATCACCAATCATCTTTACTGCAGTCAATAATGGCCTGATTCTCAATGTTCAGAACGTATCACATTACCCAATAACTAAAACATAGCCATCAGTTTAGTTTAGAAAAGGAAACACAATCAATTGCATAGAACGTCAGAACACCAGCTCAAAAATCATTTGCCTCGTGTTCCTTGATTTGCAACTTTTAGCGTTATAATGATGGAGCAGCCCACCATGGCAGCCTAGAAACCTCTTTCTGAAAGGTCCCCAAGACTTCAAAACGGAAAGTTGTCTTCCCCTGTTAGAATATCCTGGAACCGACTCCAATAAGCAAAAGCAGCTATGCATCTGTATGAATCCTTAAAATTGCCATTGACTTAGAAATGCATTGCCACTGTAAGACAGGTCAAGCCCTTTCTTAGGAACACAAAAAATCATTCATAGGTCACAGATCACCCGAACTATGCCACCCTAGACAAATACACCAGATCTGCACAGTAAAGCGATGGAACGCAAACTTCTCCTCCAAAGTACAAGAATCACTGGACCTCCCTGATCCTCCACTGACCCATAATAAAGTGTAGGGCAGTTTTGCTGCTGTACATGAACAGGTCAGGAAAGAAAACTGCTTCTGGTTCCTTCTGAAATAAAACTGACACTTTCCCAATGTAGAGGATGAATGTGACAGTTCCTTATGAGAAACCTCAAACAAAGGGATTGTGTTACACATATGAAAGAAATCGTTATGAGAGCTGTTTTCTCAACCATATTGACTTTTTAATTCCTCTTTACCAACTGATGCTCCAGCGCTAGGTTTGATAGCTAGTCTGATAGCTCAGCACATTAATGCATCCAGTTGAGGATGCTTAGTCACAGGTTTCAGGAAAGACAGCTCTTTCCCAGCTTTTCATTCTTCCACGGTTGATAAAATGACTACTCTTGGTAAGTAATAATAACAACTTCTCTTATTCAGTGGCAAGATGCCTGACGGGTCAATGTATGTTTTGCAAATACACAAGTTATGTAATGTCATCAAATGAAGCATTTTTGAGGAAATTGGGCTGCATCCCCATTTCTCCTCAAAGCCTCTACAACACCTGAACAATCATCTCCCTGCTGCAACAATGGCTGAAATGTCTCCAAAAGTGATTATGTTGTGTACGGTGCATGTGCACCTGCATTCATGGACAGGTTGACCGTGGTATGTGGCTTCTAAACCATACATTCCATTTTGTTAACCACGTTTGGAAAGAAGCATCATCTCTTGCCAGTAAGGTGCTGCGTGCTGGAATAGACAACCTTGATTTGATTTGTACAATGTTGAAAAGTCCAGCCTCTTAATTTTTCCAAGTATACAAGTGATGCATAAACCTGAAATTTAAGTTATTTCATTACAAGATTAGGTCCCCGACTGGATGTCTAGAGGAAACACAGAGAGGAGATAAAATGAAGGGAATATGTCACTTCTGGTCCTACACCTCTGGTTCTCTGCTGGAAATCCGAGAACCTCATTGATATGAATTAATACTTCCTTGTAATCATACTTGCCCTTGGGCTTGTGTTGAGGTTGCATGGAATCCATCAGATTAGTAGAAATTCAGTCAATTGAGGAGTAAGAAGATTTTCATCTCTCCCATGTACCAATGCTTCTTTCATTTATAGTTCTCCTTTGTTTTTCTTTAGCCAACATATTACCCCTACCCTAGCCTTGTCGACTTGGCTCTGGACTTCTTCCAGGGAAGCTTCATCCGCCCCAGGCAAGAGAAGCTGGGCTCTCTGCATTGTATTTGTGCTCCCCTAAACTGCTCCAGCTGACCATCAATCATGCTAAAGATTCATTAAACCACTGCTCCAATACTCACAAGAGCTTTGCTTTCTATTCTGGACGCATTAATCCTGCAATGTAAAGAGACCTCAAAAATGTGTCCAGGTATATGTTGAGGTTCCGGCCACAAGACAGACTTCTAAGGCCTATGAAGTAATATTACCTAATAGCGATTTGCTCTTTACCGAATCGCTATTAGGTAATATTAAGGAATCGCCAAATCTTTGGCAATTCCTTACATACATAGCATGTTGCGATTACCAAATAGCAATTCGGTAAAAATCACTATTTGGCAATTGCAAAATGCTTATTTGATACATGTGGCCCTTTGACAAGAGGCTACTTCAAACCTGACAGAAAAAAACAATTACACAATGCACTGCTATTCAAATCATAAAATGTGCCTATGTTTACAATTACACAATGCACTGCTATTCAAATCATGAAATGTGCCTATGTTTACAATTTAAATGTTATATTTGTTATAAAAGCACATGCTTAACGAGCCCTTATTATTTCATATAGTTCTCCAGGTTGGAAAGGTAAACAGTTAGTTGTTTCAGTAGTGATCTGAAACAAACCTCACTTTTTATTGTTCTTTGTTAGATCTAGGCAGCCATAGAATACTCCCTTGAAAAGAGAATGAAAACTGTCTGACTTTTCGAATAGTTATAGAATTGCACTGCATCAGTTTTATGCTGTTTTATACAGATTAATCTCATCTCAAGTATTGATGCTGAGGAGGATCTATACCTGCTATCAAAAGATTAATAATACTTACAATTACTTTTTTCTCAAAATATAGGGTGAACCTGGTAAGAATGGTGGGAAAGGAGATCCCGGCGCAAGAGGAGAGCGTGTAAGTGTTTTCTAGCCTATTCAAACATGCTATCTGTGAGCAATAACCATTTATGGATCATAATGTATTTGTTTATCACTCCTATGTTAGGGTGAAGTTGGTCCACCTGGTGCTCAGGGTCCTGGCGGTGAAGAAGGAAAAAGAGGAGCGAACGGTGAATCAGGCACAAATGGAGTTCCTGGGACTCCAGGAGAGAGGGTGAGCAATAATATACTATCTAGAAAGAATGCATTTCAAAATTGTGGACAATGGTGTTTGCTTTAATATTTGCATGACAAAAAGCAAGTAGGAGAAATGGCCTATCTTCTGAATGCACTTGTCCAAAAGATTTTAGAGCTGTAGCTATACCTTGGAGGCATAAGCATGCTTTACAAATAACTAAATGTGATACAATGTAGCCAGGGCTTGCTTTAGTGCTGGTGACGCCCGGTGCAACAGTCTTTTTTGGCACCCCCCATTCCCTCACTACCACCCTCCAAAAGTGCCCCTCATCTCTCAATAGCCCCTCTCTCACATAAATTTCATTTGTTTTAAAGCACCAGTAAAGGCTGGCTTTACTAATTCACTCAGCTATCCACATAAAATAAATATATGTTCTTTGCAGCAGGCATATTAACCCTCTACGTTACTTTATGGCGAGTCAAAGCTGCCACTAGATCTCTCTCTGGCAAGAACATTAATCACAAAAGTTATCTTGACATTTTTACTGCCGCCTGAAAGCTGGACGCACAAGGAACTCTGCAGCAGGTGCTTTTAAATCATAAGTGCTTTGAGATCGTAAGTTAGCGCCCCCTCCAGGTCAGCACCAGTTGCACCGCCCTAAAGCCAGCCCTGAACGCAGCAATGAAAAGGGGAGAGAAACCGGAACCCTGCAAAGAAGAAATGTAAACATGGATGGTATGAAATACAGTCTATTAAGATAGAGCTGTGAGAGGTGGCTTTACAGTATCTTCCTTCAGGTTCTTTAACCTTACTGGGCCCTCAGAGAAAGAAGGAGGGCTTAACCATTACTGCATCAGGCATATGAAATTTGGCTGAAAATAAGCTAAAACAGCCATACATTTCTACCACCTCCAAGTTTGATCTTCATGGTGAAGCTTAAGAAGTTTATTTTTGCAAATGCTACATGTGATCTAAGTCTACTGCTATGTTATATGCTACTTCAGTGGACTAATATGCTCTTTTTCTATTAGGGTACCCCTGGATTCTCGTGGACCTCCTGGAAGTAATGGCATTCCAGGAGAAAAGGTAAATTGTTTACAAATTCTTAATCTTTAAATGTGTGTATGTGCATGTTGAATTACTTAATTGTAGTTGCAATGTATTGTATATTATTGATGGGTTGCCCTTCAATTGTTCTGTCATACACATAGGGCCCTGCCGGAGAACGTGGTGGCCCTGGTTCTCCTGGCCCAAGAGGTCAAGCTGGTGATTCTGGACGAGATGGCAGTCCCGGTCTTCCAGGAATGAGAGTAAGAGAACTACTTGTTTTAATAGTGTTAAAAGCCTTTTGAAATGTCAGCCAGGAAGACACAAATAATTATGAAATGGAATGTGAGTATTTCTGGATTTGAAGACTGGTTATCAGATTTCCATGAAACTGCAATATATGTGAAAAGGCAACATTAGTAGACTATGATGCATTCATTTGAAGAGTGTGAAGAGTCTTGAAGAGTCCAACTAGCCAATATTCACCACAATTCAAATGGCACCACTATCAAGATTTATTGATTGTTGAATACAATTGAGATGTCCTAACATGCTCAAATCACAATGGCTCTGAACCTAGTCAAAAAAACAGTTTATGTCTCTAAATATAGATTGGATAAGCACTCATCTTACAAAGGATTTCATAAAAGGAGCTTAAACAGGTCACTCTAGATAGAAAACAATGAGTGTGCTTTGGTCATTTTAATAAATGAGCATACAATTAATGCATTAGCAATTGCAGAGGTATGTGGATGCTCTAAGTGCAAAAGCACTACCAGCTTTATATGCTGGTATCTCCTCCATGAACGATATTATTATTGATACTATAATACAAAATACAACCTGGGGATCAAGTAAGTCAGAAATCACCAGGCACACTTGTTCAGATAATCATGCTGCATTATCTTACTGTGTAACTTGCATTTAAAGTAGGTTTCTGCAAAGTAGTTGAAAGTGTCTTCTTTCAGAAGATTGAGAAGTGCCAACACAAATACCTGTTGGCTTTCGGTATTTTGCATAGTGTGTACTCACATGACAAGTAGAGTGACCAGAACTGTTAAAATGTCACAACTCCCTTGCATAGATCAGTGTTCATTTTTAAAGTAAATCACATGATTGCTAAAATGGCTTTCACCTTCATTGATCTGGCACTGCATCACAAATGTAACATTTAGTTCAATAAGCCATTGCAAAAACTACAATGGGATGGATTATGAACTTTCAAATGCATCATGAACTAACCACTAATGAGATTCCACCAATAGGGCACAGCAGGATGATTGCAAGAAAAAAGTAATATGTCCAGACTTTGGAAATTTTAGCTCAAAAAGATCCTTCAGACAGCAGGGAAGGAACCATCACTATTTTGTATATGTCAAGCATGACTCCGTTAACCCAGTTAATGATTTTTGTTAACCTTTGTTACTGCTTTGTGATGATAATCACTTCCCCATCAACTCACCCTGACCCTTTAACGTTGCCTTCAAAGTTGTTGAGAAGTGATGTTAAGGGGTCCTTGATATGTGTGCAAAACAAAAACTCTAAGGGTGTTAATAGAGTTGTGGTGATTTCAAGACATGGATTTTTCTTCAAGGAGAGAGAGACCAAAAGATGCAAGACCATCACAGATTTTATCAAATGGCTATGACCAGTCGTTTATAAATGTAACTAGATTAGAATAATGGGTACTCTCTCTATTCCTAACTACCTTCACCATTGAGTCTGTTCATCAACAACCAATCAGAGGTTGGAGTGATTTATTCTCAAACCTAATGGCAGAGGTGAAAGAGGAGTGTATACGTATTGAACAGGTGTTGATATAACTCAAACAGAAACTGCTGAATGAAGGAGAATAGAGGAGGGGGAATTGTAGACCTCCGCACCAGAAGCTGATTTACTTCTTGTGATTGAGGGAACAGCACTGCAGTGGTTAGAATAGGTGCATTTTCAGTTTCAATCGTTAAGCACTTTAGGTGGACACATTTGTAGATAATTCAGAATCCTTTGAAGTATGCCTTTAGTGTCTAAATGTTTTTTTTTAAATTTATATGGTGCCGTTCTAGATTAGATTTCCTCTAAGTGTACCTAACACAGGCATACAAGTAAGATGCTTCTATAATCTAAGTTTCATACTGTTAATTTGTGAACTCTTGTAAAGGAAACAGATGAGACATATTACTCAATTGAACAAGAGGGTCTTTACCTTTTTACAAAAGGCTAGGAGGTATGGGCTCACGGAAATATGGAGTGGAAGATTATCAATGCCTAGGTTACAAATTTCTAGTCTCTGCTGCAATTAAAGTTAGACATACCTACCATAAGCAACACTCGCAACCAGATATGAAGTCACATACTGGATCAATAGGTCTATTTTGTCTGTAAAATAAGATTACATAAGATAAAAAAGGATAATTCAATGTCTAAACTGTGGGTTCTGAAGACCACTTTTAGCCACTGTAAGGCACTGCAGCTTCAGTATATATGCTGGCAGTTGCAAGTAAAGTGCATTTGCATAATCGAGATAAGCATTGATAAGTTCCCTTATGCCCACTTTATACGGAGTTCAACTGGCCTTTCATCTGGTCCAAAAAAAAACAAGAAAACATTTTAACAGCTCCCAGATCTGGACTTTGAATTGTAACTTATCACATCAAATAGCTCCCAGCTTACAAACCTTCGGGATAAAAATGGGTTGAGAATGAACAATGTAAATTGACTGGCTACATTGTCATTGTAGGTCATGGAATGATTATATAGTAGGACCCAAGAAGCCCATAGTGTACCTTTCGGATGTTAAGTACCCAGCTTTAATATCCTAAGAAGAATGTGGGTCTTTGGATATCATAAAGACAGGAAAATTGGTAAAGTAGAAAGAACTAGAATACCTTAGTTAATCTTTAATGGTATTCTGGATACTATCAATTGAGACACCAGCAGTGGTGATTAGCCTTCAGTAAGCAACCGATTCTTGAACCAAGAGTCTCAGTTGAGTCAAGAATGTCCTACAGATTTTGTCGTTAGATACCGGGGTGCTACATTGCTCTAGAAGGCACTAAATAGAACATCTTGAAGAAGTTGTTGTTGTGTTTGTAGGTAATGAACATCAGTTCTATTTTGTATGATTTGATTCTTAGAAAATTTCAGGCTTTAACAAAGGACAAGCCATTCATCAGACCCTGATACTGGCATTGTCCGGGCTGTGCCACCGTCATATGAGTTGCAGAGAAGATAGAGCTTGCTGATAACCTAGTCCTGAGTATTACTCGCTTTATTTGTTGGACATTTTCTAAATGAGGATCATTGAAGATTTCCTAATATTATCAAACAATTTTAATACTAACAGGTCTTACCAAGTAAAATATTGGAAGCATAATAGTTACTTGAAGAGTGTTTTTGAATGCCCACCTCAATGTAACCCTCAGGAGGTTATATCCTAGCCTAGAAATGTATATGTTATCACTGAGAAGTGTATGGTTTCAGAATGAGGTGTGATGCTTAACAGTTGTGGAAGACAGGACTATATCCTAACAGAATCGCACATGATTACCTATTCATCTGAATGGTTCGGCATGTATAACACAGATAACAGTAGTATTAAGCGGTGTATTTAATTGTGATTAAAATCTATGTTTCTCTTTCAAACGTAGGGCTTGACAGGAAGTCCGGGTGGTCCTGGCTCTGATGGCAAACCTGGCCCACAGGTATGTTTGTTATTATCATTCATATACCTACCTAGGATGCCATTGTTATGGCATCCTAGGTAGAAAGGATAATTCATTTGAAATGTGGTTTATAGATACCATGAAAGAAAAGGATTATTTTAGATATTTTTGTTTTTAGGGTTGTGCGAAATTTGCATAATTTGGTTTAGCATAATTAAGTTAAATTTTAGGAAAATTGCACAAAGTTACAGGTAGGTATGTGACATGGAAATCCATCTTTTAGCGCTATATTTTAGTTTGCGCTCAAAAATGTGCAAAAATAGTTACTTCCAGAAAGAGACGCTCGAGTTCTGTTTGCTTGTGTTGTTCCCGTTCTTCAGCACCTACATTTTGCCTCGAACTGCGGAGTAATTACATGGCATGGTGTAAAGGCATAATTATGGGAATTTCACGTAACAACTGTAACATGAAATTCCTGAAATTACGTAAACTACCCCGGCTTAATTTACATTTTTCCCAGGCCTAGCTGTAATGCCCAAACAAGTGATTGCTTACAATAACCTCTTAAAAACTGATAAAGAGAGGCATGGCTTTAATTAGTGACAAATGTTTGCCATGTATGAGCAATCACCAATTAGTCCTCAGCACATCTTATTGAAGAATATCTTGCAGTGGTATATATTGAACCGTAGCTGGAAACATATATAGCAGTGGTGTGTTAGCACCCATCAGCGATCAGTCCTTAAAATGTAAGTACCATCAGAACTAAGGTTGATTGTTAAAACATCTCAATTTGCCTCTTTTCCTGGCTCTTTCTCAATCTGCTGTTATGGCAGATAGGCACGCACAGGTGGTCAACAATGGCATGACATAATATGTTCCATGAGTAATAAAACTTTAGGGGCATATTTACAAGCCCCTTGCGCCACTTTTGCGCCGCCGTTGCGTCACGCATGTGACGCAGCGGCGACGCAAACCATGCGCCGCGTTGAGCTATATTTACAACGTGACGCATCTAGGGAGATGCGTCACGTAGTAAACCCCTGCGCCACATGAATCCTGCGTCAGGTTTCATGTGGGCGTACCGGCGCAGGGGGGGGCGTTCCGGCGCAGGAACGCCTCGGAAAAGTGACGTAGTGAAATCTACAAGATTTCACGTAGTCACTTTTCCGACGCTGGTGCGTCAAATTCTTACGCCTGCTTCAAGCAGGCGTAAGGATTGACGCACCATGTTAGGGATAGGGAAGGTTGGAACAGTGCTGGAGTTGCGTCGCGCTTGCGACACAACTTCAGCACTGCGCCAACCTTCCGCCGGCAGATGCGTCACGCATCTGCTTATCCTTGCGCCACGATGCGCCACATTGTAAATGCGGCGCATCGGACGTGGCGCAAGGGTAAACTTGCGTGACGCATTTTCCCTGGCGCATCCCTGCTGATATGCAGGGATGCGCCAGGGAACGTAAATATGCCCCTTAGTGTTTTGGAAGGCACAATCGTCTGTCTCCTTTGTAAGACAAGGTTTTGAGGGAATCAATCACCAGAAGAACTATACTTATAAAACAGTGTCATATTAGGACAAAGCCCCATGGAGCAAACTGATTGAACTTCAAACGTACATTAGAATACTTCACTGTAAAGAGTATACAAGCATCAAAGCATAATAAATACACCGTCACAGCATAATTTTGAGAAACGATAGTCTCGGATTTTCGCATTATTTAGATAAAAATGTAATATTGATATTGAAAGTGTTTCCGTATTTTTGCAACTCTGGACTGGGTATGTTTAGGAAACGAAATGACCACTGTGTTTCAATGACAGTTTTGTATGTCTCACTCATTCTTATTTTTACCTGTGTTGTCTTCAGGGTCCTCATGGTGAATCTGGTCGTGCCGGACCCCCTGGCTCAACAGGCCCAAGAGGATCTCCAGGTGTTATGGGGTTTCCTGGTCCAAAGGGTAATGAGGTTGGTGTCATTCTTTGACTTCATGTTGCTCAGTCTACAGATGGCAAACATTGTCCAATATTTTATTTTTTCCTCAGTCATGCTGACAAATTGAGCTTGATTAAAGCTTTAGTTCTTTATTATGAAAGACTTTTATGAAAGACACTTCCCAGTGTGTCCCTAGTGTTCTTGATGAATTGTTAGTTGTCTTTCCTTGATCCCCTGTTGTTCTTGCTGAAAGTATAGCCTGCCTGCATGCACCAGACGCAGGACTAACATCATCAAACGTTTAATTTAGAATGTGGCTAATCGTGAATATTTCAGAAGTGAAATCTTTCCTTTCTAAATGTAAATTTAATCTTCGTTTTTAGGGTGCCCCTGGCAAGAATGGCGAAAAAGGCGGTCCTGGATCTACTGGCACACAGGCATGTATCACAATCCATTCCAATTAAACAATTTCCCTTTTTTTTCCTCTAAGGTCACAGCCACCTTACTGTACTGATTTATTTTATAGGGACTTCCTGGCAAGAGCGGAGACCCCGGTGCACAAGGTCCTCCTGGAGCTGCTGTGAGTATAAATATCAGCTGAAATGTCTAGACCTGTTTTGCTTTTTTAAATATTGTGCACCCAGATGTTAGATGGGCATTAGGCAAAATGGGGTTTAGTTTTTGAAAAGTACAATTGTGAGACAACAGCACGCATGCACACATTCTGCATAGATTACATAGAGACACAAGCAGACAAACGCGCCTATCACCAACCAAGTATACATGCCAACAGACCTCAAGGCAGCCATGCACATACACCACCAGCTGCATGGTCGCCCATGCCAATAGATCTGCAGGTCACCGTACCCATACAGACAACAAACAGAGCCACACACTCACTCACAAAAACAATCACAAATAAAACACTTACAGACACACATAGTCACAGACAATGCATGTGTACATGCATACATGAATGGAAGGATGGACAAACGAAGGAGCAAAGGGATAGGTGGACTGAGAAAGTGATGCAAGGATTGAGAATAAAATAATGCATAATTAATGCTAGACAGGCTCAATCCTTAGTTTAAGAGCAAAAATGTAAAATGGCTTAAAGTCACAGCTTCAAAAACATGGTCATCAGAATATCTACCCTAAGTATATATTTATTCTGGGAAGACACTTAGTGCCTGATTACGACTTTAGCTGTGCAAAACTGGGTCCGCCCTGCCGTCCCACCGCCAAAGCCATAGTCAGACCACCGGCCAGATTAGGCGTTTCCTCCTATCCGGTGGGCTTTGTTTTTGACATTCCCATGCTGGTGCCCTGAAAATAGGCACCACAATGGTAACGCCAAAGACAGTTCCTGCATGGCATGGACTAAAAAGCCCATGTTGTGCAGGAACTTGTGAGCATGCACACAGGGGGGCACATGCAGAGGAGGCACAGGGGGCCCTGCAGGACCCCCTTTATTTCCTCTCAGCCATAGTGTTCATGGAGTAAGAGCCTCCATGACACCGCCGGCAAAGAGGTAACTCATAATATGCTTGGCGGGACCATGGCAGTCCCACCAAGCATCTTGCAGCCTCCTGACCACTGCATCACCACCAAGGAATGATGGTTCCCTGGCGGCTGTGGCGGTCCGCCCACACAAATCGTAATACGGCGGTCGGGAGACTTCCACCATCGTGCCCCCACGAGTCTGGTGGTCTGTGAACTGACAGACTCGTAATCGGGCCCTTACCACGCACCAGTTATATTAGATGTCAAGCTGTTGTCTGAACATATTTGTAAGTGGGGAAGCACAATAACCACAAGAAGCATAGGACTAAATAAATAAAAGAGCACTGGGTAGTTGTGAGGGATGGGCTTAAGTTGTGAGGGCAGCGTATATGCTTCCGGCCTGACCCTCACGCAGTATGGCCTTTATCATGAATCAGGACATGTGGGGTTTGTAGCTGTAGCCAAACGTTTGCAAGTTAGTACTTTGTAAATTGGACCCATGATGTTTTAGATGCATGGAAGGATCAGCTAACCCTAATTGCATTGCAGTTTGCGTTAACATTACTAGTTTTAATTTTCTACAAAACCTATATATTTAGGTTATGATGCTGTCAGTTTCATTTAGTTGTGTTTCTACCTGTCAAAGGCATGAAATATGTTTCTTATCGAGGCATGTGGCAAGAGTTTTGATGAAAAAGCTAACTCTCTCTGGTACAAATTCTTGTATTAAACTTGTTTGTCATTTTCAATACCATGTGTTTAGAAATCATAGACATAATGATTCCCATAAGAGAAATCATTTCACTGTGACCTGAGGGAGTTAAAACCTCCTCATCCACTTTGAGGTTAGTAACTTTAGGGGTCCTTTATAGCTTGGCTGGTAGTCTTCCAGTTTACTAGGTCAAACAAGGGTCTGCCCTCCTCTCTCCTGGCAGAGGACCACCCCACTATAATCACAAGGCTAGCTGGTGGGGATCTGTATGCCTCCAGTTCATCTAGCCATTGCCCTAAAGTCACAGATGAATTTTGAGTGAGAGCCATACTGGTTTCACCCATTAGGCATCCTTTTGTTTTATTCTACTGAAAAAACTCCCAAATTGATTGCTTATTTCAGCAAAACAAAATATCAATGGCCCTGACACACATAGGGTTTAATCAATGCACATCAAGTGCATTGTTTGTTTTCTCTGCTAGGATTTGGCAGTCCTGTGCAAGGAAATCCACAGATGGTGGCTTATCTTAAAGAGGGTAGAGGAAGCGCCATTGTGACATGGTGGTCCAGTGGCAGATGGGTTGTCATTTCAAGGGATTTCAAGGGTTTCCAAGGCAGGATCCTGATGGGGCACTGCAGTCTGAAAACTATGGGCCATATTATCAAGAACGGCGATAACATTATTGCCGCTTTAGCGGCAGGAAACTGCCACTAGAGCGGCGATAAGGGGCTTGATAATATGCCCTATAGAATTCAATAGAAGCCCAGGTTCTGGTGTGAAGGACATCAAACCTCGGCTTCTATTGGAATTCTATAGGGCATATTATCAAGCCCCTTATCGCCGCTTTAGCAGCGATAATGTTATCACCTTTCTTGATAATATGGCCCTATATTGTTACCCAACTCTGAATGGGGTGGGGCACCATAAGATTGGCATACAGTGCAGCCACCATTTTTTTAGTAGTTACCCCTCATCCCCAACCTCTAAAGGTGGTCCTTTGTTCACCTAAGTAATACAGTAAGATGCACCACCCATACTAGGGCAAATGCCTCACCCCAAAAGTGAATATTTGATGAATTTCATTAGTAGCTCTAGATTCCAAACAGTATTCGCTGACTGATGGAGACCTATTGTTTCCGAAGCATTTCATAAACTTGCAGCGTGCTGTGGGCCGCTGCTCATGATTGGTTGACTTTATGGAATATCTCCCTTCCATTCTCCTGATTCTGTGTTTTTTCTCCCTATTCTTATGATTGTGCCACCCATGAATATTTTGGTCACACAGTGTCTTGATTTGATGATGTGTTCTTCCACTGCTGATGTTTGAGCTTGCATTATGGTGCAAATGAGGGAGTATTTTCTCTTCCTCGCTCTCAGCTATCCATACTCCCTTGCATCCTGCTCTTTAAACCCTACTTATGTCATCCCAACCTAGAGGCTGCTTTCCTCATACCCTATTTCATTTTTAACCATTTCAAGTTGACTGCCCACATGGACACATGCAAAAATCGCATCTTCAAATGACCTTTTATCAAATACCTTTCAAAGATGGCCATTATGCATGCACACACATGCACAATGGCCTTTTTCAAATGTGATTTAATAGAATATAACAAATGCAATCGAAGGTGCCCACCGTGCATGTACAAGACCTATTGCCTTTGCCAATTTAACATAGGTTAACAGCTAAACCTACACATTCCTATTTCACTTCACCAGCTAAACGTAAGCATTCCTTTTTTATTTCAACATTTAGAAGTCTACAGTTCAACATAGCACCCCAAATTCCCTTTTCTTACATCTCCTCAACATCAAAAGACTTGATGTGAATGCCTTAAATGGCACATATCAGAATATTATGGACAACTAAATATAACGACACAGGGAAAATATTGTATGTAGAACTGAAGGTCAGCCCAATTTACAAAGAATGTGGAAGGTTTATTAGAGTGTGACATATTTTTGATGCAACTTTAATTATAACAGCAATTGTTAACATACATAAGTTTAGTGGAAAGGAAGGTGAGGGTTTGGGTTCATGTCAGACTAAACGCAAGGAAGACACACGTGACCTCACTTAGTGGCCCGGTGGTGGCCTGTTCAATAAGGAGGCATTAGGGTGACATTGTTAGTAATGCCTCGCAGAGGGTGTCTGTTAAGAAAAGTGGGATAGGGTGGGCCAATTTACTTGAAAAAAGTTATGAAAATTATCCGTCTCGCGGAAGAATTTAGAGATATACGTTATTACGTCATCCATCCAGACACATGCTAAACATTTACTCGACTGCAGTTTATATTTAGGATGTTTTAATTTCTTTTCATACACACATTTTTGAACAAAAAATATCACATTAGGGCTTGCAATATGAGCCAACTCTGAATGAAATAGCACCTACTTTTAGTATATTATTACATATTTTGCTAATCTTGTGTACTTGGCAATACATAATTGTATTTAGAATACAGGTAACATCACAGGTTGACAAAATGTATTGTATTCTTTACGTTTCTATTAAATAAACCAAATGCTGTATTTAACTATGTCCTGGCTTGCCCCCTTCTTTAGGGTCCTCCTGGCGAGAGAGGTGAGCCTGGAGCTTCTGGTCCCCCTGGCTTTCAGGTAATAGACACATTTTGTAATCGCTATCTTTTCGCTGTGCAATATAGAAGTAGAGCTATATAATTGTACATTATTCTTGCAGGGCTTACCTGGATCCCCTGGACCAGCAGCAGAAAATGGCAAACCTGGTGAAGCGGTAAGTTTTAGAAGAGACACACTTTAACAATATGTAAAATGTTAATAACCTCTGACTCACTGACTCCTCATTTCACCTGTGGCATATTTAAGAAATACGGTTGAAGGGTCCAAGGAAACAACTGAGATCTTTCACTTCTGGAGTCCTGGGACCCTTATGGTGACCCCCCCGCCCCCAAAGTGGGAAGGAACCAAGTACCCATTTTCGAACTGAGCTGTCAGGGTACTGAGGCAGAGCTATTTAAGTCGTATTGTTCGTATGGTTCACCCCGTGCACAGGGGCAAGAGGGGGCCCTGTAGGCCCCCCTTTCTTTCCTCACCGCCGGCATTTACATGAAGGAAGAACCTCCATGACATCGCTGGTGGTGAGGAAAATCGTGATATGCTTGGTGGTGCCTTAGGGTACCACCAAGCATGTTGCAGCCCTCAGACTGCCGTCAGACCTCCAGACCGCCAGGGAACTGAGGTTCCCTGGTGGCAGCGGGGGTGCAAGGGTGGTCAGACCGCCGGTGCGGCGGTGGCTGGACTGCCTCCACCATGAGTCTGGTGGTCCTCGGATAGCCAGCCTCGTAATTGGGCCCTTAGTTTGAAATGTAGTATGTTCCACTATTATAATGCAGTACGTGCAATCTGATGAGTCTGGGATGATTATTGAAATGGAATGCTTACTGAAATGTTATTGAAATGTTAATGTGATTGAAACTGGGTACATGATTTAACACTGTGCAACGTTTTTCTATTTTACAACAGGGCCCAAGAGGTGAAAATGGTAGTCCTGGCGTCACCGGTAGTAAAGTAAGTGTAATACTTTAAATAATACTCCATTTCCTTTCACTATCAAATGCACCATCACTAATAAACATCTTATTTACATAAAGTACATCATCTTGTGACAATCAAATCATGTATCACTTTAGTTATAAGCAGCACTTGAATATTAAGCATTACATTTGTGGTAAGTATACTGTATACACAGACAAGGCCCTGTTTACAAGCTGTTGGTTGAATTCCATTTCCCTGTACAAACAGATGAGAGATGCGGAGTAAAAATGGGACCCTTAATCTATTACATGACCAATGAGTCCCTCTTTTGACCACCTGCATTTTAGATATTAATGGGCATATTTACTAAGACTTTACATCAATGCAAAGTCTCTCAAAATGATGTAAAGCAGCACTAATTTTTGGAAGGGTATTTACTTTCCAGTATTGGAGGAATTTTGTGCTGGAAAGATACCCTTTTCTCAACGCAAAGAGTGTTTTGCGCACTTTGCGTCACGGTGGCATTACATAAGTTAATACATGTCACACCATGCTTCAAACTGATAGTCACTGGAGGTACAGCCAACAGTCTCATTTAAAAAAAATAACCAGTCCAATATTCACCTGGTATACCCTCAGCATAGATTTCCAAAGCAAGGTTTTAATGAATTCTTAAGGATTGAAGACATGCATTCACCAGTAATTGTCCAAGCGGTAGACATTTCTCATGAAGCATGATAATACTATCAATCTTCGATACAAATACATAATTTAACAGTCCTTGATAAAACGAAGACAAAACAGATACAATATATAGAGTAAACACATGATTTGCTTAAGTGGTGTCATTGCCATTTTAGGGTGAAAATGGAATCCCAGGTGAACGTGGAGCACAAGGTCCCGCTGGCAATACAGGTGCAAGAGGCGCTTCTGGTCCCCCGGGTCCAGAAGGAGGCAAGGTAAATACAGAGCTGTTTGTGGTGTTTTTCTACTTATTTGTTATGAACACCAGGTAATATTTAAAACAACAATGCTTGCATGTAGTAAAACAACAGAAAAATACTTCTGTTTATAAACCATGAGCTTTATCTCATAAAGTGTCAGGCATTTATTTTTGTACATGTTATTTTTCGATATTGCTTTTAGGGTCCTGCAGGTCCTCCAGGTCCTGGGGGATCAATGGGTCCACCTGGTCTACAAGGAATGCCAGGTGAAAGAGGAGGCTTTGGAAATCCTGGTCCCAAAGGTGAAAAGGTAACCATTCTTTTTTGCTAAGATATATTGTTATACTCCATTCAATGCCACATGGTGGACATGGGTCACTGCGTCACAACTGTGATGGTTGGGGTAATTTGCCTCTGATGTCCTGGGGTTCTTTCTATTTTGACTCTGCAAAGTCGGTCGAGTACAACCCTTCTGCACTTGACACTCAGGGTGGCAACTGATGAGCAGTGAAAGGCTTCTCAGGGAGGTAGTGTGGAGGCAAGATCTGAGAAATCAATGGTCAGACAATAGACAGAATAGTATATTGTCCAGCACAGTGCTTAACGCTTTGTAAAGAGAAAGTACTATCATTTTACAGAAAAACAAAATACTTCACACACCAAAGGTGGCTCAGGTGGAGTGCTGCAATCTGTCCATGAGGTTTAGCACAATACTGTTACACTCTAAGGCACTGGTTTCCCTTTCCATTTCTTTCTCCAGTGAGTTCCCCTACACCTAGGTAACCCAGGCAAAGATTCTGGTATGTTGTGGACTACGCACTGGTGCAGATCACTATTAATACCCCAAAATGTTAACTAGAAGATCAGTTCTTTTAGCCCCAAAAAGTCCATATTGACAAAGAATAACATTGTGGCAGCAAACTTCCTCTTTGCTCATATTAGGGTCAGTTTCTCAGTCTGTTCTAATGTTGCCCCGTATTATCTACTAAAACTGCATGATGATTCAGAGGGGCAGGTCAGTGCTAGTGCAGCCAATGACTTCGCACTCCTGGGCTTCAGCCTCAGTAGCAAAGGATTGTGATGGCAGTCTTGTGCATCCCTTGATGACTGAGGTTGAAAGCTTGCTTGGCTAGCATGTCAACAGTTCTGATCAATGGGTCGACACAGGTGAGTGTTTATCTTTAGCAAATGCAGCCTCAGAGGACCAATGTAGGCAGATAATCAACTTCGGTAGTTGCAGCTCCCAGAGCCAATGCAATCGGGTGGTCGACTTTAGCAATTGCGACATCCAGATCGATATAGTGGCTCCTCTGGTGGCAGTATCAGGCCTTTAAGGTCATTGGCACAAATGCTATCAGTATGCTGACAAGTTGATGCATAGCTTCTCATGCAGTTCACAGCAGGCCCTGCAATAGGAGAATGGGGGACCCCTCACCGTTCTGGTCAGGGCTGTCTTTGCTCCATGCCAATAGTTAGTTCGTTGTAGGGGGCCACAGGGCCACTGCTTGCTCCTAAAAAATGCTTGTCAATTGAATCACTTTCTCTTTTAAATGCACCCCATTTTCCTTTTAGGAAAATGAACTCCATTAAAAAATAATCAATCAGAAATATGGTGATTTACTTACTCCAGAAGGCCACCATGCCTGTGACTCTAATCAACCAGTGTGGGTCTAAATTTGTGACCTACCTCAAGCATATTATATGTATCTGTATTTTGTGAACCAACCTATTAATACATAGGTTGGTTCACAAAATACCAATTCTTTCGGTAGACGGTAGTGTGCAAACTCAGTCTGATCTAGTTGTGATGTCTTAAACAAATAATAGACTTTTTGGTAAAATGGCCACTTGGGCAATCAACCTGTTCTAGAATACCTCAATAAGATCACTCAGTCATTCTATAAGGACTTTTCACCAATGTGCAAACATTCCCAACTGCTACAGGGCATAAGCTAACATTCATATAAAAGCATATCCAATCAGGTCTTACTCTCCAGACCATATAAATACACTCTGAAATGGTTGTAAGTTCACATTTGCATTGGAATACTAAGTTTCCTAATAAATAGAGTAACTGCATTGTAAAAGATAATAGTGGCATGTCCATTTATTAAGAGTGGCTTTCAGGAACATGTCCATTAAAGATCTGATATAATAGATACATTAAGGACAAATGTGACTAGTAAACCACAGAAGAAGCATTGTAAGTTTTTTTGTAAGTATTGTAAGGAATGCACATGGAACACCAGTGATTTTAATGAGAGAAGGGACGTTCGAGCCTCTGTTTGCTACCCAAAGGTGACTGTGGAGAGGGTGTTGTCTATGGGGTTTCATGGAGGCTCTAGACCAAAGAAACATTTCTGTGGTTGGTCAATGCTTCTCCCTGTTTTTGTATTTCGTGTGGTAAAGGGACATCAGATCTGCCTGCAAAAGTACAAAGGCCATTGGCAAACCATGTGTCAATAAAACAAGTTAGGGTTAGATATTTTCAACATGAGTCAAATAAGAAAAATCACTAATACTACCTACAAATTGTTTATGTTTTAAACCAACAGATTGCATTCACTTGAGTGGCCATTTTCAGCACGTTCCTTACATGAAATAAATACCATGCTACACTTCTTAATATTTATTCCATAACATTGTTTAATTTCTTTATTGCAGGGTGAAGTTGGATCCAGAGGTGGTGATGGGATCCCTGGTAAAGACGGTGGGAGAGTAAGTGTGTATTTTACCAAAATGTTCTTCAATTTATTGTTAACATTTCTAAACTTGTACAAATTGATTGGTATGACCCAAAGCATATAATATTTGTCTACAATGTAAAAATGGCTGCAGTTGAAGCAATTATCAATGGTATGGCTATATTGGCAAGTTATGAGCCCTTTGCTCAAGCAGGGTATTTAGCAGGGTATTTAGCTTACAACAAAATAATAGAATCACCACGATGGGATTGTAAAATAAACAAAAGGGTTTTGACAAGTAACTAATTAAGTGTATATCAAAATTTCACTAGTCACAATGTCATGTGAAAATTGAACATAATCTCAGACCTAGAAGTCTACTCATGAAGCTAAACATAAAAGCATGGGTAGACAGTTCCACCTTTGCCACAACATATGTTTACACATATTCACTACCATTCCCGGTAGAAAGCAGCACTGGGTGCAAGATTCCAGTCATACTAGTGGGAAGCGTAGGTGTCTTTTGCTGCAGGTTCCTTTTCTGCTGTGCAGTGTTTTCAATAGGTCAATGCGGAGTTTAGGAATGCCTACAAACATACATCTTTGTGGGTGTTCCCAAACTTGCAAGGAAACCCACACCTTGGAGTGATCTCTTCCTACCCATTGAGTAAGATTTATTAGTAAGAACATCTACGACTCTCCACTCTCATAAAACCAATTATGTCTTCCACTAATCTCTCTGTGAATTCCTGGTGGAATGAAAATGAAAATTTGGTCATAAACGTATATTTATGACAGAATATACCTTTGTGAATAGGCACCCTAGAGTTCAAAAGTTGAACAAGACCCGAGACTGGTTAGAGGAGAAAATGTCCAGACATTTTCTGGTCGAACACAGTCTACAGGGCAAAAAGTCTGTGATATTTTTCACCTGCAAAATCACAAACAAAATTGTGAGTATTTTGCAGGCTTAAAACATTTTATGCAGGCCTCCAAGCTACGAGTTGAGAAAAGTGAAATCTATATGCCTAAATGTATGCATCTAGATTTCACTAAAGGTATAATATTCTCCATCACCAGAACTATTTCTACTTAGTTGTTTTTGCAGGTAGGTGAGAAAGCAAATACAATAAATAGTTAGATACAAAATGGATAATTGTGGATTTAAGACTTGGCAAACAAATATGAAATACGGAGTGTATATTTCTCTGTTACCTCTAATAAAGTAGTAAATTAAACCCCTAAACACAAAACACTGTCATGAAATACACTTGTAATGTTTTAAGTTGTTTTGTTACTGAAGTGGGTAATTTGGTAATTTAAATCTATCTATCTATCTATCTATCTATCTGTCTGTCTGTCTGTCTGTCTGTCTGTCTGTCTGTCTGTCTATCTATCTATCTATCCATCTGTCTATCTATCTATCTATCTATCTCTGTCAGTGTCAATCCCCCTATCTTGTAAATACGCTGTGTGCTTAAGCATGTGTGTTCATGCCGTTTATTTTTTCTTGTGCAGTGTCTATGACTGACTGACTGACTGACTGAATTATTTGTTAAGCGCGCTATTGCCGAGGTGTCTTGGCGCTGAGCGAAGATAAAGAGTGGCTACTACTGAAGCTATGATTTTATGAAAAGCCAGGTTTTTAGTGCCTTTCGAAACAGAATTTTGTTGGCCTGTAAGCGCAGCTCTGTGGGGAGGGAGTTCCATAGCTTCGCCGCTTGGAATGAAAAACCCTTTCCTCCCCATCGGGCTCTTCTTGTCTTAGGGAGGCATACCAACCCCAGACTGCCAGATCTTAGTGCGCGTGTCGGTACATACCGTGGAAAGAGGGATTTAATATCCGCTGCACCACCTCCAGACACAGCTTTATGTACTAGGCATAAGGCCTTAAAGTCCACCCGCCGTCGGACTGGGAGCCAATGTAACTGCCTTATGCCACTCGACGTCGGGTGATGTTTAGGGAGGTCCAGCAGTATTCTTATGGCAGCGTTCTGCAATGACTGAAGTTTGGAAAGCTGTCTTGCCCCAGCTCCCAAATACAGCGCATTGCAGTAGTCGATTCGGGACAGAACCAGGGCTCCTACGACCGTTTTTCTTAAAGAAAAAGGTATAAACGGTAATATTTTCACCAGGACCTTTATCGTGAAAAAGCAGGCCGAGGTGACTTGATTGATTTGTAAGGTATATGTTAAATCCTTATCAAGTAGAAAGCCTAGATTCTTTGCCTTAGGCACAGGGGTGGGACAGGTACCAGCTTCTGGGGGCCACCATAGATGATTCCAGATTGAGGGTTTTTGGCCAAATTCTACCACCTCAGTTTTTTCTGTGTTGAGCTTTAGGAAATTTGTATTCATCCAAGCCATCACCCTTGTGAGGCAATTTCGGAAATGTTCTGCTGTTACTTCGACACTCTGTGTAAGTGACACCACTATCTGGGTGTCATTTGCATACGACACTAACATTATGCCTTGATCTTTTATCAATTTGGCTAGTGGTGTCACGTACAGATTGAACAGCGTGGGGGATAAAGCTGATCCTTGGGGGACTCCACATGGGAGAAGAAATTCTCCTGATTGTATGCCGTCCCAATAAATTTGTTGCACCCTGGAGTCCAGGAAGGACGTGAACAGAGTTGAAGCTGTGTCCTTGACACCCACAGCTTTTAGCTGCTGCAATAAGACCACGTGATTTACGGTGTCAAAAGCGGCCGTTAGATCAAGCAGAATTATAAAACTATAAAAACGTCTGTTACCATAACCGGGGAATGAAGAGTTAAATCTGGTCAGTTAGATAACATCACATGGTGCAGTGGCTATACAAGTGTATGTTACCATAACCAGAGAACAAGGGTTTAAATCTGTGCAGTTACATACAATCACATGTTGTATGCCTTAGAAGTATGAAAAGTGTTGTTTTCTCGTGTAGAGTGTTTCTGGAATGCAATTTGTGAGTCATAGGCAGCATTTTTTCAAGAAAGGTAAGCTGTATTGTGGTGAAAAAATAATATTTGACCTTTGCATTGCAGTGAAAAATGTGTGAGTGCGAACCTGTGTTTTTTACAAAAGTTATTGCAGATAACACATTATTGACCCGCATTCGTTTACATTGGTGTGGCATAAATATATCGTAAGCAGTGATGTACTCACAACTTGTTTTTTAAATTTATCTCAGGGTCCAGCAGGTGCCATTGGGCCCCCAGGTCCAGGAGGTCCATCTGGCGATAAGGTATGCATCTTTTGATATTATAAAAGACTTTTAATTATATTTTGCAGACTTAAAATAATAAAAAATATGTATTTGTTTTCAGGGTGATTCTGGTCCCGCTGGCCCTCATGGGCCTGTTGGCGCACGTGGTGGTCCTGTAAGTATTTGTTACATGTCATAATAGCAGTGAGTGACAAGGTTGTGGAAATATAAGCAATTGTCAATGTTACCAAAGTGAATAAAATGTCAGCCAGCAATTTTAGTATTTTAATCATGTATAGTAGTAAAACATGAATCTTGAATTATAATTGAATTATAATTTGGACAAACACAAAATTTATAACAATAATACAGCATCTTAGATTGTGGGCATGTTACTTCAAACCAATTCCCAATCACTTTAGCATAAACATCGAAATGTTCATAGTCAGATTCTTTGTACCCTACAGAATTTACTCCTTCCAAGTAGATTCTTAGTCATAGAACACAGGTAATCTGTGTCAAAAGGGCAAAATATAAAACAATAAAAGTAAACAGAGTGCATATAAATATGTAAGGTACATTTTTAAAATAATAGGCCATTCGAAATTGCATACCCAGATAGTATAATCTGCCTGCAATACACCTTAGCCAATTTTACGGGGATCCTGCTCACAGATGGAATTGTTTTGCCACCATATTTCCAAGGTATTCTTTAGAATAGTTAAATCCTAACTCACCATGAAAGTCATGGAATATTTTATTGGTGCCCCCTCAGCAGAACCGAAGGAATTTTTACTTATTCTGTGAAATTTGACATACCTATTTAGACCACATTACTGCTGCACCTAAGAGTATCTTATTTTTTGTAAGAATGATGTCATATGTTGGTGTCACACTTAACTTCACCTGGATGAGAGTTTGACTGACCTGGATCACCAAAAAGTTAAAGAAAACACCAGATTTGATGCTGGTTGTCTCTAGTTTAACACATATGTAAGCTAACAAAACCCTCTTATTTTACATATGACCTGTGTTGAAGCGGCAAGAGGACAACCACCCACTTCTAGTTTTGCGAGACATTTAGCAGGAAATTAGCACAGGAGCATTCTGTAGTATTATTGAATGGAAGATGCCTACTGTGCTTCACATAAGTCCAACTAGCCTCCATGATACCATGTTTTCCAACGTCAACAAGGAAGTTATCACTGGAATTATTTCCCTACTGACCTCAAAGATATTGTCAATCACCTCACAGATTAGAAGATGCTGAAGATGCAACTTTTCCAACTACAGCATACTCAAAAAAACTCCATAAATTGATGCCATTGGTCCCCCTTGGTCTATGTTCCTTTTTCTTTTGCAGAAATCATGTCCAGTTGTATGTAACACATCAAATGAATTAATCAGAATCTAATAATTTTCTTTTTTCCATACAATACTGACTAGCCTTTCATTAAGAATCATGTCCTTCCATTTCCCCCTCTTAAATGATTATATGTTTGACCATTTGTAGCAAGCTGTGATGTACAGTCAGCAGCATTAACTTGTATAAGTATCCTCGTGTGCGTTTGGAGACAATAATGAAAGCCGTCAATTAAAAAGGAGTTAATGTAAAATTGTTGAGAAAAAAAACCAGCAAAACTATTTTTATGGTATAACATTTGAAACTTTGCAGTGTGATTATTTGCAGTGCAGTATAAGTCGTGTTAATCTTATTGTACCCTGTACCAGTATGAATATTTAACAACTATTCTAATTTTTTGAAAATTCCTTGTGATACATAACTGTGTGTTAAAATCATTTATACTAATTCCTACACTGTGTCCCTGTGCAGGGAGAGCGTGGTGAATCTGGTCCTCCTGGCCCGGCAGGCTTCCCCGGAGCCCCAGTAAGTATGACTTAAATGTATTGGAAGGCATATTAGTTAATAGCAAACTAAATAATTAGTGACCTTATAATCACAGTAGTAGATTCATGATTATCAATATGGTTTTCATCATTATTGTTCATCAATTTACCCAATCTGTTTAAGCTAAAATAATACATATTGTATAGATTTGCAAGAAATATAGAGGCAATAGTAAACAGTGATTTCGATGGACTACACTTAGAATAGTATTTGCATACAGGGCTGTAAAGAACAGGACACCGTTCAACTTTGCAGGAACCAGTAAGTGCTTTTAATAACAATGGGCTTTGTAAAGCAAACTGGTGGAGGAAGGCCTGGCTCCCCCAGCTAAGCCAGAAGTGGCAAAGGGGTGAACATATGAAGTGAATTTGATGAACATAGTGAGAGTACATAATGTATATGAACAGTGTGAGTCACAAAATGAAGCAGAACATTTTAAGATTGTAGTACAACACGGATAGGAAAAAACAGCAGAGGATAAGGGGTTGCAGAGGCGAATAAGTAATTGACCTTGGTGGAAGTGATGAGTTTGACTAATTACATGAGAAGCAGGGAGTTCTATTTATAGTTTTGAAGAGTAGTATTGGGGCCTACTGATGAGGGTTGCCACAGTTGTTAAAGGTGCAAGTTATAAGTCTGGGCCACCAACAAGGGAGAGGGCACTTAACATCTGGTATAGTCTAAGGTGGGAGTGCCATATATTCTTTTAGAAATTTCTTCCCACTGATGATAGCATGTTCTAAATATTCCAAGGTTCTAATTCTCTATAATGCAGAAAGTGACCAACAAGTTTAAACCTATGCCATTTTCGTCATCCTAGCCCTCTTCACTGTACATAAAATCACCCTCACAAACCTCTTTTTTTTGTATAATCTGAGAAGTGTCAGCTCATTCCAAAAATATTATTTAAAATGACATGAGAAAATCTAAATCACTGTGCTAGATATGGCAACTCTTTTTTCATATGTTTAAAATGCTTAGAAATGTCAAGCAACAATAGATAAAGTGCATTTTGCATCAAGCAACCACACATTAACAAGACAGCACTTTTGATATGTAACAGTGCCATAACAAGATATAAATTAAAATGTAATTCCTTCAAAATAGGGACAAAATGGGGAATCTGGACCCAAAGGAGAAAAAGGCCCTGGAGGAGAACGAGGTGAGCCTGGACCCTCAGGATTGGCTGGTCCTCAAGGTGGCCCTGGCGCAACTGTAAGTATCTAATGATCACATTTACCAACAGTACTTGTAGAGAGCATTCCACTACCAAACAAAAGTCTGATTATTGTGATTTAGACAACTTTTTTTATTGCTATTGCTGCCCAAGCCAGAGAACATGCGCTGATAAAAACATAATGTCATTATTCACAAAATAGGGACCACCAGGCTCTGCGGGATCAAAGGGAGATCGTGGTGCCCCTGGTTCACCTGTGAGTATTAATATATTTTAGTACAAATGTTGATTAAGTATGTTACATGTGTCAGCTTACTCCCTGACAGTTGAATTTTTTGATATAGAAGATCTTAATTGAAATGGCTGCAAACCATGGTCACTTAACCCATCAATTTTTGTTAATTACAGATTCTGACTTGTTATGTAGAATCAAGTGGTACAGGCTCACCTTTTATTTCATTGTGTTTAATGACTCATTCGTTCACTTTTTAAGAGCTGAGGTTCAGTAACTAAAAATTCCAGTAGTTCAATTCACATCCAATGATAATGTTCCTTTGGCAAAGTTGCAGCTATTAGGTGATCTTAGAATAGTGACTTAAGTTACAGAGAAGTTAGTGGTAGAACAGCTGTGTGTGGTTTTGGATTGAAAGAAGACCCTGGATATTTTTCCAACCGAGTACATGACAGGGATTGATTTTTCAACTTAGCATGAATCAGATGAATTTATTGTTACAGATTGTATCCATTGGAGACTAACTTTCCGTTTAGACATCTCAGTGACCAGTGATAAAATATACAGTTCATTGAAATTTGATTGATTTAATGACAGCATTTGCAATTTGCTATCCATCACAAAATTCAAACTAGGAATCCCTTCATGAATTATTGATTACACTTATCCTATATTTGTTCATGCCTCTAATCACACCTGTGCAGCGAGGGTATTTTTCTTGGTACCTTATGATTTGCAATATGGGTTCTCTAGATTGATACATTGTATGTTCTAGTTGTTCGAGTTAGAACCCCTATGCATTTTTCAACAACTTTAATGTTTGTGTTTTGGGTGTCTTTAGCAGATTATGTTCAAAATATATGTAAAGCTAAATATGGTATAAAAACTCAGTCTCAGTGCTACTTTAGGCCACTGAAATAAATAGAAAAACACATATCTGCAGGAGTTAACCAAAGTAAAATACAAGAACGTTGCTACAGTTGTCCTGGCTATTTGCTGTTGCTAGAAAAGATTAGCAAAGGAAAAGATGAAGGTTAAGAGTGCCCTTTCGCAATACCTAAATTAGCAGTTTCAAGTGATATTGAATTGTCATTGACTTGCCTTAAATATAAATATTTAAAATCCTATGCTATAGCAGCAATAAAGTGCCTTTTTGAGGTTCAGGTAGTACATAGCAAGGTTCTGACTGTTCTGCAATGGATTATCTTTGGGAATAGAATTACATTATAAAGCAATTGGGAGAAAGGTGCCATATGGGCAATAGCAAGCCATCTCAACCTTGCAAGAGTTCTGAAATGCTTTTTCATCCAAGGATAATCAGATCTTCAGCAGAATTTAGTGTGGGCCTGCTTCCCCATATTTTGAAATGTGTTTCCCTGATTCAATTCTTTATGTGCACTGCTATAGAGAGTCACTACAATTGAAAGAAAAGATGCCTAATAATATCAAATAATTGAATGCCAGGTGATATACCTACTTCTTTAATCTGGTCAGTTAATACTCTACTCAATATGGCTGATTTATCAATTCACCTTAGTAGTGTTCAAATTTTTAGAGTTGAAATTAGTTTAGTTGTTTTTACTTAGTCTATTTATATTTGCCCTGTTGAGGTGGGAACAAGACACGCAATAATGCTAATGACATTACAACATGCTTTACAAATGTTAAAAACATAAAATAATAGTTTGAATTATCCAAATCTTCTTTTACAGCATGATGTATTTTTCTGATATTTATTATGCTACTTATAAATGGTTGTTTAATATTTCAGGGTGCAGCTGGTTTCCCTGGTGGTCGTGGTCTACCTGGGCCCCCTGGAAGTAATGTAAGCTTATCTAAAATGCTGCTATTATTCTTTAAAACTTGTTTATGTTGGGTAGTTGAAGTGTATCTTCTTTTGAAAGAGGCTGTCAATTATATTAAAGGTACATAACTCAGATTTTTGAAATGCAAAAAAATATGAAAGCCCTTATTACAGAAAATGAACCACGTACATGGTTGGACAGTGAACTACTCAGGCACTATGAGGTCATATACAGTAAACTCTCTCCAACCAAGAGGAGGAGAAATAGGGCCAAGTAAATTATTTTTCTGACTGCCTGCTTATTTCAGATTCAGCTAGATTATATTTCAGATTCAGCTAGATTATTGAACAGCAATGTAATCAATGTAACTGTGAGGTGGAGGTAGACTCTCCGTGCCCCCCATGGGTGGTGGGCCTACGTGGCCTCTCCTGGTGGGTGAATAGGGTCCCTGGAATATCTTAACAAGTGGGTGAGTCTCATGGAGACACACTGGTACCCTATGCGAACACAGCTCACATTCAAACTAGTACTTTTCTGGTTTACATGGGGGAGATGTTTGGCCACAGAACACTGGCAATAAAACCACCAAATTGGTGTTCAACAGCAGTTTTTTAAGGCGTTGGGCCTTGCATTTTGTATTTACATTCATTGAACAGCATTAACATTTCTGCAAGACAAGCTCCTCAAAGCGAGCCATGGTGTGTAGCCACACTCTCTGTTTGGATGTATATGTTTAGCGATCTGATTAAAAGGTTTGGTGGATGGGGCATGTTAGACCTGGCATCCTTGGCGTGTTTTCCCCTGATGGTTTTGCCTTCTGACCTACTGTTTTGCTGACTTTGTTTTTGCTGGCTTTAGGACTCTGGGCACTTTACCACTGATGACCAGTACTAAAGTGCATGTGCTCTTTCCCTAAAACATGGTAACATTGGCTTATCCACAATTGGCATATTTAATTTACGTTTAAGTCCCTAGTAAAGTGCACTATATGTGCCCAGGGCCTGAAATGCAACTAGTGGACCTGCAGCACTGATTGTGCCACTCACTTAAGTAGCCCTGTAAACATGTCTCTGGCCTGCCATTGCAGAGACTATGGGGCCGATTCCGATCTCGGCCGGTAGGGCTCCGAATCGGATTCGGCTTAACCGGATCCGATTCGGAGCCCTATTTCCCGACCGATTCGTACGCGCGTCCGGGCGAGCGAGTACGATGCGAATTTGCCGACCGACTCATCCGGGCGTCCCGACCGCTCCGACCGACTCGTTCCCGGGTTGAACCGCACCGACCGACTCGCTCGGACTCGACTCGCACCGCGCAATGGAGACGTTCCCCGG
Organism: Calotriton arnoldi; assembly: GCA_963921515.1. Lineage (NCBI taxonomy): Eukaryota > Metazoa > Chordata > Amphibia > Caudata > Salamandridae > Calotriton > Calotriton arnoldi. Next base: position 47,600 of record CAWUFW010019042.1, on the reverse strand, counting down.
CCGGGTGAGTACGATGCGCGCCGCGAGCAGTCCGACCGAGCCGCGCACTCCGGCTCCAAAGAGCAGTCGGAGACGTACTTTGGGGTCCGTGTCGGACCCCCTGTATGCGTAGCTCCGCGAGTCGCACACAGGGGGGACCCATGGGTCCCCCCTACCTGTGCGTGTACGGCGCGAGTCGCTTCGCCGTGTACCGCTGTAGGGGGCGCCCTTGACCGCCTCGCACCCATTGAGTCAATGGGAGCCCGCGTACGCGTTGTACGACCGGCTCCCATATTGACTTCAATGGGAGTCCGACCGACTCGAGTCCGATGGCATACGTGCGCATCGTACTCGTTCGGTCGGGCTGCCAGAGTCCGATTCGGTCGGAAATCTCTCCGAGTCCGGCTCGGTCGGAGAGATTTCCGGCCCGAATCGGAATCGGCCCCTATGTGTGCAGTTTTGAACAGCATGCAGCAGTGATCGTGCCGCCTACTTAAGTAGCCCTTTAAACATGTCACAGGCCTGCCATTGCAGAGACTGTGTGTGCAGTTTTAAACAGCCATGTCAATCTGGCAAGTTATCCCTTGCCAGGCCCAAACCTTTTTTAATACATGTAAGCTACCTCTAAGGTAGGCCCTGGACAGCCCCCAGGGCAGGGTGCAGTGTATTTAAAAAGTTGGACATGTACTTTTAAGTTTTACATGCAAGGCCTATCTCTCCCATAGTTTATTATTGGGATTGCCTTATTACATTGTATAAGTGTAATTTACAGTTGGGAAAAGGTTGATATTTCGAGTTTGGGGTCTCAGCACTCACAATTTAAAATCACAACTTATGGTACAGTCAGATTTTAAGTTGCAAGTCTGAAAATGCCACTTTTAGAAAGTTTGCATTTCCTTACTTTAACCTTTCCATGTCTCTGCCTGTCTTTGAAAACACATCTGGTGTGGGCGACAGTTGGGCTTTATGCATTCCCTCTAGACAGCCACGCACAAAGGGAGCTTAGGTGTGTCTGATGGGCCATCCACATCCTGATGGGTCATCCTGGGCAGGATGGGAGGGAGTAGCTGATACTTGCACTTGAATGGGCTGTGCATGTTCTCACACAAAGAGCTGCATACCCCCCTGTAGTGAATCTGAAACCATGGCAGAAAGGGCAGGGACCTAGTGCACTTCAAAGGCCTCTCTTTGAAGTCTCCCCCTCTTCAAAGGCACAATTGGGTATAAGTACTGGACCCCTGACACCACCAACTCAGAACACTTCCGGAACTGAGGACATTCTACCAGGAAGAAGGACTGCTGTACTACCAGGATGGGCTGCCACTTTGCTGAACTGCTTTGCCATGTTGGCCTGCTCCCTGCTGCTTCTCGCCTGGGAGTGAGAAGGACTGAACTTGCATCTCTACATCCCAGAACCAACGTATCTCCAAGGGCTTGTTGGCTTACCTCCTGTTTCTGAAGTCTCAGGGACATCAAAGACTTCACTCTCAACCTGCAACCAGCACCTGGACTCTGCCTGCTGTGAGTCCTGCTCTGCCAAGTGGTGCCATTCCAGTCCTGGCCCTTGGGAGTAAGTTCTGTGCTGCAGCCCAGAAAATCCACGCAGTGATGATCTTGAACCGATCAGGACCAGCGCTTTTTCTTCTAAACCAATGCATCGCCACTGCTGCCCAAACCGCGCACACTGAATTGTTGACTGTGCGGCTCATTGTTCCCTGTTTCTGATGCATCTCTGACTTTCCGCAACTGGGTGCCAACGCATAGCTTTGTGCTGCACGCACTGCCTACAGCCCAGTGGGTCAACGGCGACGCATCACCCCAATGTTCACCGCACCTTGACTCTCTGCGCATCTTCGACTTTGCGCAGGTTGGAACCGATGCATCGCCCAGATCTGCGGGATCGACAGCAACGCTTTGCTTCCCTTTCTCCACACATCACCCTCAATGTCAACGCATCCAAGGGACTGTTCAGAGGCCCTGCTTGGGTCCTGTATCCAGCCCACACTCCACCATGGTCGGCCAGAACCTTTAGATTTTCCCAGATCAAGTGCGACCAGATAGTCCTGTTTGGCGCTATTTGTGTCTAAGCCCTACAAAACAGTTTATTCTTTAAAAATTCATATCTCAAGTTCTACTAATTGGATTCTTGCTGTTTTGGTCTTGTTTTAGTCATACAAATATTCTTTCGTTTTCTAATGATAACCAGGGATAGAGTATTTGCTGATTTAAAGCAGTTTGAGTAGGTGACACAGCTGAGTAAGTGATTAAGTAGCAATGTCAAGCAGGACATAACTGATGAAATGAGGGCTAGAGGCTTCAATGTTTAAGAAGAGACAGTGCACGATAGCTACGGACTGTTTTTCAAAAATTAGCTTGATTCCAGGTGTGTGAAAGAATGAGATGTGCTGGGTTGAAATGGAACAGAAAAGCATAGAGAGCTTTACAAGAGGGTGAGATGGAGGTAATTGTCTTTAGTAGTTGTTATGCTTTGTAGGAAGGTAGGAATAAAATTCAAGGACATGTGTCAGAGAGATTAATAGCTGAGTAGTAAGGGGCAGTAGTTATTTAACAGTGCAGGCAAGCATGATGGTGTGTGATTCCAGAGAGGACATAACATCTTAGAAGCATGGTAAGTGTTTAGGTTTTAGAGATTAAGTGGGTTCACAGATGGCCCATTTGAAAGTGTTGTGATTCTATCATTCTATTAAGGGAGCAGATGATAGGAGAGACCCATCTCCTTCTGTGAGAGGAAGCTTAGGTAATGGCACAGACATGGTAGTGAGAGATAAACGTATATTGCAGTTTTCAAATAGATGAGAAGTAGAGAAGCTCAAGGGTTGTGAGAGGGGATTGTGAATGTAACCAAGAAAAACTGACAGCGAGCTAAATACATTTTTCTGAGGGATGGCGGGGGATTAATTATGCAGATTGGAGGAAGATATATACTGATGTGTGATCAATGATTTGAATTGCATCACTGTGTTAGACATGTATATAAGATAATAGGGTTTTCAAGTGTTGGTGTGGGGGCAAATTGAATGTTTGTGAAAGAGGCCATATTGCCTAGTGATGCCTACAGCAGAACAAGGCCATGTTCGCTGGAGTGGATGAGGGTGAACTCCCACCAGATGGGACTTCCACCCATCATCATTGTTACTTGCATAAAACAATCATAGTTCCTGCCCACCTACCATCAACTAGATACATAATGCAGACTAAAAGTGTTAACCTTACTGAGACATAGAAAATTGTAACAGATACCAAGATTTTTTTTAAAGTAATGAAGAGAATAAACATTAGTGCTAAAATCCATTTTTTGTTTGTATTTGTATTTAGGGTAATCAAGGTCCACCTGGTTCTTCTGGAGCTCCAGGCAAGGATGGACCACCTGGTCCAGCTGGCAGTACAGGTTCACCAGGCAATCCAGGTGGCAGTGGTCCAAAGGGTGAACCAGGTCCACATGGTGAAAGAGGAGCTCCAGGTTCAAGAGGAGAAGCGGTGAGTAGACAGGAGGCAAACACATTTTATTTTACTTTACAGTCTGGCAGATTTATCAGTATTAACAGACCCAAAAAAATGGAACGATCACAGACTATATTCCACATAGATGAAATAAATGCTCTTTTTTTATATTACAGGGTTCCCCAGGTCCTTCTGGAATTTCAGGCCCAGTTGGTTCTCGTGGCATTGTTGGACTTCCAGGTCTTCAAGGCAGGTCAGGTGCTCCTGGCATTCCTGGCCCGAAGGTAAATTCATGGAAATTCTACACAGAATCACTGACCTTTCACAGAATGCAACGGAAACAATAAAATTGTATAGTTAACACAAATTACATGGAGTTGAAATGAGGTGCATGTGAAAACTTCACAGTGGTTTCAGGCACACTCAATGGGTGACAATATGGGTGTACAACTTATGTACAAAGGTGTGAAAAATTAATTGAAAGTGACAATAGCAGTCTCTGAATGAGACTTACAGTGAGGTGATTGTTCACAGAACTGTACAGTGGGAATCTCGCTATGTCCGAAGACTCTATAACTATAACCATGCCTCTATAACTAAAGTAAATTGCGTTGCTACACCCCAGTCCCTTCCAGTTAAAAAATATGTGTGTGTTGGTGAAACATTTGTCCTTTTCTAGGTTATGGTTGCGGTAAATATTTGCATTTAATAGATGCAGGGAATTAATGCTGTGGGTATTAGCAATCATTATTTCAGCCATCCAGTGCCTCTTCATCAACATATAAGAGCTATGATGATTGAGCAGTAGTCACACAGCGTGGACAAATCATGGGGAGTTACCTGCTGAGACTATCTGAGTTTTGATATTCTTTATTTTCCAATTTTATTTTTACCCCACTCAACAATGTGCTCTGCCTTTTTATCTGGAATTCTAAAACACACACATATGGCACCAGCACAGGGCCAGGGTAAAATTCATTAATAATAATATAAGTTTCAGGGTAGTATTTTTCTCAAAAAGTGAAGATACTGTTTCCCAACTTCAGGTGTTTGCAAAATACTTAAGGAACTCAATCTACATTCTCATTTTATAACAAACTTGCCAATAGATGAAGGCATGGTATCACGCAAAAGTCACACAAACAGCAGCAGTATCACTGCCTTGGTAGAACCTGACTTCCTTAAACAGATCATTGGGATGTTGTTGTGGAATTTATTTGCAATACCAGAAAACAAATGACAACAGCATGGTAATCAAATATATTTCAGGCAAAAATAAGAATGTGTTGCCCTTTGTGTTGGATTGTGTCTCAAACTGATCCAAGAACCGTGTATCAATATGGCAATGCAAAATGACACCATATAATTGAGGACCACATGCCTAGATGTAGAAAGGTCTTAAATGTCTCATTTCTAATTATTGCTGCCTCTATTGGTCATCAAATGTTATGTTATTTTTAACTCATGTTCAAGGTTAAAATAACTAAGCACTAAAAGAGACAACACTGACTAACTGAGCCTACTTACATTTCTCCATAGCCTTAGACAAAACACTAGATTAAACAAACAGAAAACTCTTTAAAAACAATAATGACAACAAAAGTAGACTAAACATGTTGTTTATTAAACAATTATGCATTTAAAAAACATTTTGAATCCAGATAAAATATTTAAATAATAAAAATGATCTTCACAGATTAACATGGCATATACAATCTAAACCCAATCAGTAAATTATTTTTTTCTTAATCAGACGTACCACTGCTACTTAATTCAGTGTGTAGTAGGTATATTACTGCTTGCTCTCCTGACTTTTACATTAATATATCATAGAGTACTGAGCCTGTTTTATTATTGTAGGGTGAAGATGGTAAAGCTGGTACCAATGGCTCTCCTGGCGACCGTGGAAATCCTGGATCACAAGGACCTGCTGGTATAAATGGTGCCCCAGGAGAACCTGGCAGAGATGTAAGTGATTGTTTCACACAAAGTCTTCATGATATATATTTTTTAATCTTTTGATTTCCATCAGCATTGCTTCAAATTGATTTTTCAATATGTGTGCATTCTTAGGTGTTCAACCGAAGATATACTTGTTTTCACATATTTTACTTTACATTTTAGAGCATTTTTAATGATTGTTTTTCTTCACTTTATAAATTCTTCATTTTAAATTGAAAACATATTCTTTGAATAGTAAATGGTGGGGTGTGTTAAAAAGTACAGTACAAATTATTGAGGTAATATATTCACTTACATCTAATTTTAGTATGCCTAATTTTAGTAAGCTTTCACCTTTTATCATCACAATAGCGGTTTTGTGCCTAAACAGTAAAGCTCTTAGGGGGCATATTAACAAGCCTCGGCGATAAATATCGCAAAGCGCGCTTAGCGCTTGCATATTTATCGCCGGCTATCTCTGCAATTTATCGCCCGGTTAGCGCGTTATCAACAACGCGCATCGCCGAGGCGATAAAATTCCAGAGATAGCGAGGTTATCGCCGTTTTGCAAGGAACATCGCTGGTTTTCCAGCGATGTTCCCTGCAAAACGACGATAACCTTGCTGATACGACACTGTGGTCGTATCAGCAGAATCCACCTCCTATGTCTAACATAGGTAAGTCAGGATTATAGCAGACGTTAGAGTCTGCTATAATCCTGTGGGCTGCCTTGTAAATATCGCGATGTGCACATCGGCGATATTTGCAACGTAGCCCATCTGGGGTACGCCCAGTAATGCCCACTTTGCATCTCATTAGAGATGCAAAGATGGGCGTTGGGGGAAAGGGCGATAGTGCAAGGATTCACGCGATAGCGTGACCTTGCTGATTAGGCGGTAAGATTATCGCCGCTTTTCGTCCGAAAACGGACGCTAAAGCGGCGATAATTGTTTATCGCCTCGTTGTTAATATGCCCCTAGGTTTCTCTAGTGTCCTTATTTGAGATAAAAAGGACTTTTATAATTCAACTCATACATCCCCTTTCCTTGCTTCTCCACCAATTTGAAGTTCATCTCTTACAGACTGCGATCGTCAATGTACATTATCAGTAACTAATTTGGTATACTTATAGTGAATTATTACTCTATTTCTGCCCTTCCAAATTGTGTTAAATTCTTGTTTTACCTTATGCCAGATCATGGTAGTTTAAGGGTTTCATCAAATGAGTTAAATCATGTCCAGCGCTCTATAACTTTATGCTCAATGCAGGAATACTTTCAAAGTGATTTATAAGTGAACCAAGTATAATGCCAAGCTGATAGATTTTAAAATAATTTCTCTGCCCTAAATATTTAAAACCATAATTTTGATGTGCACACTTTCATCTTAATTAGGGTAACCCTGGATCAGATGGTTTACCTGGACGTGATGGGTCTCCTGGTGCCAAGGTATGCAGAAAGAAAGCTCTTTTACAATATAATCTTTGGCACTTGTTTTGTTTGAAAGATGACTAAATCAAAGTAAACATTGTTTCTAATACATTTTGGTGTTCTCAGGGTGACCGTGGTGAAAATGGTTCTCCAGGTGCACCAGGTTCTCCTGGACATCCTGGAGCACCTGGTCCTGTTGGCCCAGCTGGAAAGTCAGGCGAGAGAGGAGAAAGTGTAAGTCTAGAAAATATGAAGAACTTTTGTTAGTCTTTATTGTGTTCTATTGAATATGGATTTCAGAGCTGCTAAATTCTTCCAAGGAACACAGATGTTGCCCAAAACTAGAATATGCATTCTCAGACTATTCAAAAATCCCCGAATTAGTGAATTTCACATTATTTGTATTTTTGAAAGATAGAGGCACCAATTGTCTAAAAATCAATGATTGAACTATTCATTTTATTGAAAACAAATTAACCAGGTTTCCGAAAATGTTCTTGTTATATCCATTCGTACTGTGTAGACATAAAAGCAAACAGCTAGGACATGTTTCATGCACAAATGCTGCATCTTCAGAATTTGATTAATTCTCCGTATTTCAGGGATTAACAAATTCATAACTTTGTATAAGAGAATGTAACTGTTGGTATTTTGCCTGAAATATAAAATATCCAAGCATATTCTTCCTTTTTAATAGAGGATGAATGATGATGCACTGAAGATATTGTTTACAAGTTATGTAAGCGGATAGTTCTAATATCTAGGTCTAATCTTTTTTTTTACAATATAAGAGATTGAAAAGCCTTATCATCCAATATTTCTACAAAACAGTAGATAAAATATACTTTCCGACCCACTATATATCTACAACAGTAAATATACTAAAAGATGGGTGAACACAGTTAGCAGAAGAATATTGTGGTGTAAAGGCAGCCAATATAAATCAAAAGTAGTATGAGGTAATCAACCATTTATGGGCTGGTCAACTTGCAACAAGTGTACTCTTGGGAGGTGCTAGAGAAGATGCATGGACAGCAGTCAAAATGTGACAGTAGATATTCCAGTGAATATCTAAATTCTTCACCAAGAGACTGATATAGAGAGTGTTACTCTTGACCCGAAGTAAAAGAAATTGATGAAGAAATATGTGCAAATTCAGTGTCAGCATGAGGTTTAAGAAGCAAGAAAGCATCAGTTGAACAGAGGCAGTCAGACAGCACACATCCTTTAAAGTTGTTAGCTGAAGATATAATAAAACATCATCATGCATTGGTGGATTCAGAAGTCAATGTCCTTTTTGTCAGGGAATGTGACATAATTTCACTGCAAGGTCAGCAAAGTTTTGGGATTTGTCAAATAAATCTTACATCATGTGCTATGGGTGACAAAATCCCCTTACTTGATCCCAGAGAAAATGTAATTAATTTAGGGAATCTTAATTATATATGTTTGTGGGAGCCAGTGGTGTGCTGTCCACACCAGTACAGAACAAGTGCAGCACTTATAATCTGTTGATGGTGCTGGTGCTGTGCATGGGGAGGCAAAGGAAGCCAACATGGAACAAACTCGTTTTCAGGACCTACTTTTCATGTAATTTTCATTGAACAAATTTGCTAAACAAATGTGTGCACTCTACCAACCATTAATAATACACATCTTGACCATTTTCACTGAAAATCATAAACAGCTATAGTATTATCATACCTGATAGAGACATCTAGCCGCAGATTCCTTAACTTAGAATATCCCCAGGTGTCAGACTGGATCCGGAAAATATTTGCGCAGCAGTACATCTGCGCGCTGGGGGGCGGCGCCGCCTGGCTCTGCCCTGATGTCGATCCCCCAGACATGACGTCAGTGGAGCTACATAGGACCCCCCCGGCGTGCTGAAGTCAGTTTCCTTCTTTTCCGCGTTCCAACGCGGATCCGGGATTCAGCTGTTCCTCTGGCCTGTTTTTCTTCAGGCCCTTTTTCGACGTCCTTTGGCGTTGGGAAACAGTGTGCGATGCCTTCGGGCTTTAAATTGTGCGAGACTTGTTCGCGTCAGATGTCGGCGTCGGACCCGCATGCCATTTGTATGTGGTGTCTTGGGTCGCACCACGACTCCGCGGAGTGTGCTGCCTGCCGACAGATGCGCCCGAAGTCCCTACGGGAGCGTCGGATGAAGCTCTTGGCCGCCCGGATTTCCCGCACTGCGTCTCCCCGACGTTTTCCGGTTGGTTCTTCTCTCCGCGTCTGCTCCCGGAGTCGATCCCGCGAACGTCGCTCTACAGGTAAGTTGAAGAAAAAGTCACAGAAGTCGAAGTCCTCGCTTCCACGTGACGATGGGGGCCATGGTTCCCGTTCCCTCATGGAGCCGTGCGCCCCGGAGTAGCCTCCCTTTACCCGTCCTTTCCGGGTACTGGTGCGACTCGGCCCCAGATGGAAGCCTACTACAAGGCTCTGCACTCCATCTTTGGGTCACCTCCTCTCCCTGGCGCGCCTTCGGGTCCCACAGTGGAGGTAGGCATTCAGGTCGGATCTCTGCCGGCGGGTTCGCCATCGGCACCGACCGAGTGCCTCGACTCCGGCTCCGGAGCCGTGCCGGCGTCGGGTACCAACCCACGATGGGCGTTTCAGCCCCACGCCGTGCCATTCTGCCTTGTCTCCGCATAGCCCCTGGCGGCTCCCTGCATCGACATCGGCATCATCAGTGCCGGCGGCCGAGTGCCTCGACTCCGGCTCTGGAGTCGTGCCGGCTCCGGGTCCTAACCCCAATGGGTGTTCCAGCCCCCCGCCGAGCCATTCTGCCTTGTCTCCGCATAGCCCCTGGCGGCTCCCTGCGTCGACCTCGGCAGTAGCGGCGCCGCCGTTGCCGTGCCTGTCGCCACCTGGTCCTCAGGCTCTGTCTCCGCACCTCTCCATGGTGGGTTCGATGCCTTTGCGGCGTTGTTCGGCGTCGGAGTGGCGTCGTTCGACGCCAGAGCGGTCGCCGGCACCTGTCGGTTCTCCGCTTCCAGAGGACACAGGCTGGGTATGCCCGGACTTGTCTCCACGCCAGTTGCCTCCAATGCCATGGGGGCAGTGGGCCCTGGTTCCTCCTCCTGTGGGACGTGTCAGCTTGCAACCGTCCCCTACAGATGGGCTATTGTCACCCCCCACCACGCCCACTGAGGCTGGTGCTTGTTTTTGAGGGGTGTTCGTAGGGCTGCAGCTGTTTTACATTTGCACCCTCCTTCTGTCTCCTTGTCCTCCGACCCTTTACTGGGTCTCCTCCACCAGGGTGCGGTAGATATTGAGCCGTTGCTGCCTTTTAGCGGCTTATTGTTCAACGCCCTTCTTGGGACATGGGCACGGCCCTGGTCAGGAGATGCTGTCGACAGGGCTGTGGCGCATCGGCACCGTCCGGCCCCTGAGAGCCCAGCCTGTTTGTCCCTTCAGCCTGGGGCTTACCGCCTCGTAGTGCAGGTGTCTTTGGCCACGCAACCTTCCTCTCCACCTCTTATGCAGCCTCCTACTAGGGAGTCACGTTGGTTGGAGGCATGTGGACGCGGCATTTTTGCGTCCTCTAGTTCAGCATTACGTGCTCTGAACACGGCTTGCGTCTTTGCCCGGGTCTCTTCTGCCCTATGGGACTCAGTGGAGTGTCTTTTGCCTGCCCTCCCTGAGTGTACTCGCGCTGACGTAGCTCGTCTTCTTCACGAAGGCCGAGAGATGGCGTGCTTTACCGTTCGGTCCGCCGTTGACACTACCGATTCGGTGGGTCGTGCAATGGCTAGGTCCGTTGCTTTGCGCCACCATGCTTGGCTGCGCGACAGGGGTTTCCCCGAAAATGTCTGTGACAGTCTCCGGGACTTACCATTTGATGGTGTGTCCCTGTTTGACGCACATGCGGACTCTGCGGTTCACCGCCTTCTGTCTACCCTTCCGTAGTGTGTCTTGTTTCATGTTGGCCCTGGGTTCATGCTGTAATACCTGAACGGCCTAAGCGGCTTCTCGCCGTATTTGCTTTCTTTCATGCAGCAGGTCAGCTGCTTATTTTTCTGAGTCACTATGGCCTAGTGGTTCAGGTTGCACGCCCTTACCCCAAGGGTTATGTGTTCGGAACCTGTGGTTTCTGTGTTCCCAATTTACGTCCTCTGTCTATGAGCTCACGCTCGGAGAGGTGCCCCTTGTTCGGGTTGATGCTTACCCTATGTGGGGTATTTGTTAGCTATTGTATAGCTGCCTTCTTCCCACAGCAGTCTTTGTACGCTTCTGTGGGGCCCTTTTTACTAGGTTGGTCTGCGGCTGTGCCTGTGCACTTTTACTGCTGCTGCATGCCCTCCCGGGGCCTTCTTGCGGTCCATTTGTTGGGCTCTCTCATAGTGGCTGCTGCTGGTCTGTGGCACTCCCCTGCATCTCACTAATCCATTTCTTGAGGCCGGAAGGGCTTTCAGGTCCCTGCCGTCTCGTCTTGGTTCTTTCGCTGCGGCCGTTCCATCTGTGGACTGCCTATCACAGGGCCTTGTCGCTGTGTTCTATTACGTACAGTGACTGCACCCTAGTATGCTCGCTTTCCTATACCCGTGCTGCGTAGTCCTTTCATGTTTGGACTTCGCTCTCCGTGGTGGCATTCTGGCCCTTGACATTGATGCTGTCATTGTCTTGTGCCTTGCTTTTTTGGCCACTTCCCCTGCCAGGGCTTTCCATTTCCCTGCTGCATTCCGTGCAGGTGTTGTCCTGTTTTTCCTTCCAGCTGCGGTTGCTGCTCTCAGCGGAAGTGTTCTCCTCCGAGCAGTGTTTTCTCTGGTGGAGTATTGTGCGTATATCCACTCTTGTTCCTCCGCAACGTTTCGTACTGTCTCCTTCCAGTACTGCTCGGCCTCCCTGTCTGTCTCACGGTAGCCAGTGGATCTTTCCTACCGCCTGTGGCTGTTGTGTCTGGCTCTGGGCCAGTACCACTGCTACGTAGCTGTTGGTGCTATGGTGTTTTTTCTTTCTCAACTCATCCACCGGGCTGGTCCCTGTCTTCTTTAGTCTTGTCCGGCGTACTACACACACCCAGACCTCCCGCAGGCGTACTCTTCCTTGCGGTGGCTGTGGTCTTGTTCCTCACTTTCGTGAGCGCAACTCTTCTACGTGTGTTGGTTTTGCCGGCTCTCTTTCACACAATACACCTATTAGTGCGTCTCTCGTGCTCAGCTTTGCTCGTGGCGCTTTATGGGGCCTTCTCCTTTCCATGGTGTGGTTCTGGCGGTACATACGGTTTCTCTTGTGTACTTCTGTTCCCCACGTTCGTGGCACTAGTTGTTGCCATTCTTCTCTGCCCTTCTGCCTTTTCATGCCCGCCCTTTCACATGTCCGGTGCATGGGCCACAGTGCATTAGCAGGTCTTGTGTTTCCTTTAACACTGCCTCATCCTGGGAGTCATCAGCATCCTTCCGCTGCTGTTCTCACTTCCACAGTGCTTCTCCATGTCCGTCCTGCCTGCTCGGACTCGGTCCATTCTTGTACCCTAGCTACACCTTTCTCTTTTGAAAGTCCATCAGATCTTGTGGATCCCTCATATTATACAATTGGTTCCTCCCCTTTTTCGGAAGGTATCCACTTTTATTCCGCACTGCCCTTCTGGTTCTGTGCTCACTTTCTTCTCTGTTTCACCGACAGGGATTTCCTGCGCCCTCGGCAGCTTTAATGCCTTTGCCTCTCATTGTTGGCCACTCCCTATGGAGTATCCTAGTCCGGTGTTGGCCACTCTGGCAGTTCTGCCCCCGCTGTGTTTAGCTGGCTGGTTGACACTTCTGTTCCCCTAACAACTTAGTGGGGTTCTCTCGCAGACCCGCCTCCTATGGGGTATGGCTTTGGTATCTATTCTAAGTTAAGGAATCTGCAGCTAGATGTCTCTATCAGATGTACAAGTTACTTACCTTCGGTAACGATGTATCTGGTAGAGACGTTGTCTAGCCGCAGATTCCTTAACGCCCACCCATCCTCCCCGATCTGCGGGACCTGTTCAGGTGGGGTTTCTGCATTCGCCTCCCTTGGAGTGTCTTGTCCTTCTATGGGGCGGACTCTTTTGCCATCCTCCCCGTCAGGCTTATTCTTTGGATTTACTTGTTCTGCTTCTCCCAATCTCATGCTTGGGCGATAGGTTTAGGTGTCCTTCTGCGTTTTTTCACATCAGTTTCCTCCAGTATGGGGCCTACTGGTGTTCTCTACTCTCCCACCCACCTTCTCCGTTGCCACTCCTACAGTCCATTAGTTTTGAGGTCTTTCTGGCCTGTTCCTCAGTCCAATGGTTCTATCATAGGGGACAGAGTCTCCCTATTTCTTTCTTTAATCCTGTGGGTTGGGGCTTTCTTGCCTGTCGCTGTTGGCTCATTTTATTACTCCTTTTGCCTCAGGAGAGAGCATTCTCTCGCTTTTGTGGGGTTGCTTTTCATTCCCTTCATCAAGTGCAGATTTTCTGTCGTCTGCCTCGGTCTTCTTTTTATACATCTATTTCCCTCAGGGGTGACATTCACTTCGCTTTTGAGAAATAGCTTCTCCATGTATTGCTCTGCTCTTTCCTTTTCAACACCTTTCAGTCAACAGTGCTTCTCACTGTTGTTCATGGTGCTTTCTCACCCATTTTCTTTTTTATTTGCACACTGTTCCCATACTCTCACAGTTTTGCTGGGGGCTCCGCGTTGTGGCGCGGAAAAGTTCCTCCGAAGAAAACTGACGTCAGCGCGCCTGGGGGGGTCCTATGTAGCTCCACTGATGTCATGTTCAGGGACGACGTCAGGGCGGAGACAGGCGGCGCCGCCCCCCGGCGGGCACAGGTACTGCTGCGCAAGATTTTTCCGGATCCAGTCTGACGCCTGGGGATATTCTAAGTTAAGGAATCTGCGGCTAGACAACGTCTCTACCAGATACATCGTTACCGAAGGTAAGTTACTTGTACTTTATGTTAAAAAGCATGTGGGTATGGTGACAAGGCATTTGCCTACTATTATAACCCTAAGGAGCCATGTGCACACTGGCATCTGCCCATTCACAAATCAGTGTACTTTAACAGAGGTTTCCAAAACAGGAATTAGAGACAGCTGATGGAACAGGATTTTTTTAATTGATTTCCAGGGAGTCCTCCTACAGACCTAAAACAATTCTACCATATCAATTTACTTTTAAGATTTCTATTTACACCTCTGTAATAACGGAAATACTTTATTCCACTATCCATTTCCTGAACATTATATCCATAGAGTTTCATTTTTATAATGATTTTCACTTTGGCAACTTTCTGCCATATACCTAAGGCAATGACTATAATCTATGTTTGGCAAGTCTATATAAAAATGAGATGTACAACAGAAGATTCTCATTCTTAATTACGTTTGTTACTCTATTTCCACAGGGCCCTGGTGGTCCAGCTGGTCCTGCTGGTCCTGCTGGTGCTCGTGGTGCTGCAGTAAGTATCACCCTCAAGGTCTGAGCCAAATATTGTATTACAGTACATTGGGTCTGCTATTTTAAAATTGTGTTTGCTTTTGGCAGGGTGTGCAAGGAACTCGTGGTGATAAAGGTGAAGCTGGTGAACGTGGCACAAATGGTATCAAAGGCCATCGCGGAATGCCCGGTAACCCTGGTTCCCCAGGTCCTCCCGTAAGTAATGTCAAGCTTCATTGATTTATTATTATCAAAGCCTGACTAAAACTAAGGATTTTACGAAAAATAGACTAGATGCTCTATTATCGTTATAATTTATGGTACTTACAGTTAAAAGCTATAATGATGACAATTTCGAATATTAATTAGTAAAAGAAGATATTCAAGATATTTATTACTATAGATAAATATCTATCCATATCTATAAACACATACCCACACATATATATATATATGTGGAAATATATATATATACAATTTCGATTTGCGGTTTCTAGCCACTGGAAATCGGAAATTGTGACCGCAATGTAGGGAATCACAAATAGGGATTGCCTATTTGCAATTCCCAAAGCACATGTACAAAGCAAGATCGATGGTAACCATGTGCAAATAAAAAAAAATCATTTTTTGAATGTAACATGCCCTAGGGCATATGTGCACTTACATGTGCACTAGGAGATTTGGGGTGCCTCCTGGGAGGCCTAAAGCACAGAGGCACCCTTGGCTTTGCATATCTTAAATTTCGATTTCCTATTAGGAAATCGCAACTTAGGAAATGCAAACCATTTCCTATTTTGCCCATAGACGGGAAGCAGTGGCATTTCCTATTTGCGCGTCCCTAATATCGATTCCTACTCTATTAGGGAATCGCAAATTTTGTGCATATCATTTGCATTTCCTGAATAGTGATTCCTACGGAGTCGCTATTTAGGAAATGCAAAATTAGAATTTCATACATCTGGCCCACCATCTTTAGTTAAACGAAGTCTGAAAGAAGAAATTACTGCTGGGACTGTGAGGCAATTTTGGGCACACAAACTAAATTTCTATATTGATCTGGTGAAATATGAAATCCAAGTGTGAGTAAAACCTTTTGCTCATATATCATTTTGTGAGTGGTAGAATTATGAGCATTGCTGCCCAATTGCTGGCAAACCTCCTTTTAGGTTCAGTTCATTTTTTTATTGTCGAATAATTAAAATCTTTAAAATAAAATCAAATACAATTTGTGAGAAGTAATAGTTGGCAAGGGACCTATAACTGCAGACACTTCTCTATATTCTGTATTCTTTTTTAGATTTTAGATACCACTCCAAGAATATGAAGTGGAATGTTTATGTTGTTTTACTGATTTTATTCATTTTTACATTACAAACCTATTGTTAAAACATTGTTACTTTATTTCAAAACATTGCCTTGCATGTTCCAAGACATACATCATTGTCTGTTTAGGCTACTTCGAAAGTCAACATCCTCTTCAAGACTTACCTTTCTAAAAGGAAGGTTTGGCTAGCAAAGTAGTGTTCCATATTAAAGCTTATGTAGACTCATTCTTCATATGATATATTATGCTACGTTAATTGGCTTTTTTTCTTAAAATAAGTCTAACTTCATTCAGATAAGTTCATGTTATATCAGTCTATAAAGCTACTTCTTGGAAGCGCTTCACACATGCTTACAAACCAGCCATCACCTCACAACATTCAGATGCAGCAGGTTGGAGGAGAATCAGGATTCATTGGTGTATTTAAGTTAAATATGCTTTATAAATATAGTTGCATATGTATCTCAAAAAGGCCTTTGATACATATTTGTTGGCCTGGCAGCATTTTTCCTTATGACCTAAACTATTTGTTTATGTATTGTGCATTCTTTTCCTTTGCAGGGACCTTCTGGCCATGAAGGTGCCAATGGAAGTCCAGGAACTGCTGGTCCCAGGGTAAGTGCAGCAGCATCAGTGTACATTAACGGGGTAAAGTTAAAAGCGTATGCTGTACCTGGAAAAAGAAGTATATTTACTTTACACAAGCTATGTTTTTAAGAACTCAAGTCATATAACATCAAGGGGGCCATAATGGGCATTTGCACCCGCTTTCTTTGCCACTGGGGCAGTTTGGTGTTAAAGAAGGGGCCACAGACACTTGCACGGCTCCTTTTGTAACACACACCCTCTGGCTCTGCATATGTGTCAGCACTATTTCAAGGATATATTCCATAATTTGCATGAGGACATGGTATCATGCAACACTTTGCCTCTGCCCCTTCCTGTATTACAGACACAGGCGCAGAGGCAAAGGACTGTTGTGGTGGTGGGATGTCACTGAATGTTCCACATTGAAGGGGTGCACACTCAGTCTGTCCTTAGTGGCTGCACAATGAAAGGGATAATAGAGGTCCCATGGACACGCCTGACACCTCGCTGTAGATGAATGGAGTCTCTCACTGTACCTGCTTGCAAAGGAATCTCTGTCTCTCTCCCCCTTACATGTAGCCCACATTTCCACCTGCACATTGCAAGGCAGGCCGTTGGCTTAAAACTCATTTTTCATTAATGTGCTGTTCTCAGTGCCAGTGCACATTTGAGCCTCCATTTGGAACAGTGCATTTGTTGTGAAATGGCACACTGGCCCAGACTGTGCGCCGATGCAAAGACTTAAGTGTCTGCCACGTTGTAAAATGGGTCAGTGACGTGAATCCAAAATATGGCCTCAGGATGTCAAGGTCTGTCAAACAACTGTCTTACAATGCTGATTTCTTTCCAATGCTGATTTGTGAATCTGCACTGCAATAATAGTACTTGATCTTTGTATGATTTATATCAAAGTTCCATCCGTTAAGTCTATATGATGATTTATTTGAATATTATAAAAAGAGGATGTACATGAGTCTCAGAACTGGCCAAACTGCAATCTTGCAGAAAATCAGCAATTGGAAAAAAAAATGTCAAAATGTGTCAATTTTGTAGCACTAACAGTGCGATATTTATTCATGTTCTGTTTTCTTTTAAGGTTTTATTACCTTTAGATAGCATTTGAAAAACTTGACATTTTCATATGATTTCTCTGTTGTTATTACAGTAGTTTGAGAATTTTTATATTTTAGTGAATTATATGTTCGAAAATCTTCAATTAATTTTTAGAAATGATGAGCCTCTTTGTGAGATGCCATTGATTAAGTTTGATTGATTTTCAATGTCTGTGGAATTTCGTACAAATGAGGAATAGGTTTTAAGGTATTTATAGATCTAAGCAAAAATGACTGTAGGAGCATGAATAATTCGTTCAATGTATAGTTAATCAAGTGACACCTTACATTGCGGTTACATTACATTTGTTATTGTGACAGGGCCCTCCTGGAACTGCTGGTCCCCCAGGCAAAGATGGTCATGGCGGCTACCCAGGTCCAATTGGTCCTCCAGGTCCTCGTGGTACCAGAGGTGAAACTGGCCCAGAGGTTAGTCGAAAATTGCATTGCAAGAGCTTACGCTAAAACATTTGTGCCCAAACATGCATTTATTGTAAGTTTATAAGGCTCAGTGGGGTAATATATGCCTTTAAAGATATGAAGCGTGTTTTTATTTAAATGTGTCCTACCGGCTTACACTACCCTTTGAGAGGGTTGTGTTGTCTACTAGACTGAGCATATCAAGCCCTACTTCCTGTAAAAATACTCTGTGATAGAGATGATTGACTCTATACCGTGGTACCATGCCACCACTATCTTAGGGATATGGAATCCCTACTCCTAACAAATGCTCACAATGTCATACATAAATAATCCCTCTAGGATGATGATATGCATTCTAGGACAATCTAATGCAGATGGGAGTGGCACCTAGGTTGGGATTAATTAGTGTGCTTTATCAAGGTAAAGGGAAATGGCAACTTCAGAATTACCTATAATTTCAGGCTTCTTCTTCTTAAATTCAGAGTTTGTATATAAAGGTAATCCTTGGAAATGCCGTAGATAATGAGCAATGGCTGTTAAACAAACTAAATTAGAGCAATAGATAATGGAATAACTATTACTTCACACTTCCCTGCGTTCTTTGATGAATAGTTCCCCCAATGTGTGCTCCGTGGGGAAAGATAGTCTTTTTACTGGCTTAATGATGCCTCGAATCTCAGAATTCCACTATAGTGGTTCTGTGTACTCTCTTTTTCTTGAAAATGTGTTGGTTTTATGTATACTCTTTATAGCACACATGTAAGCAAACCTTTTCGAGTGATTTGTTTCATACACAGTAGTGGTGCAAGTGCATGCTTTAATGTATGGCTTCTGGTGCTTGTCTGATCTGCCACATCAAATTAGAAGGAAGACCAAACTTGGACCACTTATAACTTCTTACTGCAAAAGTGTGATTCAAAGTATGTCAAGACTCACATGGGTCACGCTAGTAGACCACCACTTGCATCAGCTATGACATATGTTGCATTAAATGTTTCAGCAAGAAGTCTGCGGATGCTGACAATCACTCTTCAGGTGTTAGCTCCATATCCTACCTCGTCCATCACAGCTTTACATAAGATATGACTGCTTTTCAACTTATCTTAAAGAACCTATGGTCCAAATCCATTGATCAACTTGTGCTGGGAACCATCCTATCTGAGTCTGTTGGTTTAAATACAAGATGAATACAAGATGGATCAATTGTGGATGCTTACATTTTAGGGTTCTTCTGGATCAGCTGGTCCCCCAGGACAACCTGGTCCTCCAGGCGCACCTGGTCCTTGTTGTGATGGTGGTGCTGGGCAGCTAGGAGCATTTGGTGGTGAAAAGGGACCCGGGCAAGCTCCCTGGTACGGTGACCAGCCAGCAGATCAGAGAGTCAGCACTGATGAAATCATGTCCTCCCTGAAAACCATTAACAGCCAGATCGAAAACATAATCAGCCCTGATGGATCACGCAAGAACCCAGCCCGCAACTGCAGAGACCTGAAGTTCTGCCATCCTCAATTAGAAAGTGGTAAAGTGTTGCATAGTACCATACTTGTATAATTCACACATGATTTTGCTAAATTAGGTACAAAATGGTAATGATGCTTTAGAACAAACCATGCTAATCTATGGAAATTGTATTATTTTAAAGTGGTAAAGTGTTGCATAGTACCATACTTGTATAATTCACACATGATTTTGCTAAATTAGGTACAAATGGTAATGATGCTATAGAACAAACCATGCTAATCAAGGGAAATTATATTATTTTTATGAATTCAATGAAACACTAACCCAATGAGAAGTAACACCATTATTTTCATAAAAGTAACAAACATATTCCATATTTGATGTCTCTACTTATTGACCCGATCCTTCCCATATTCCAGGCAATAGAACAAAAAGTGAGAATTGCTTTGTTTCCTTCTGAATTAAGAGGTTATTATGCTAATTTGTATGTCCCTAGGTCATTACTGGATTGATCCGAACCAAGGATGCAAAATGGATGCCATCAAAGTATTTTGCAACATGGAAACTGGAGAGACCTGTGTAAATGCTAACCCAAGCTCTGTTCATAAGAAGAGGTGGTGGACTAGCACAACAAATGACAAGAAACACATTTGGTTTGGAGAGTCTATGGATGGTGGCTTCCAGGTATGGAATAAAAATCCAGATTTTGAGGTTGTGATATGTGTAATTCAAAGAGTAATCCAAAGATTCTTCCACATGATAATGAGCAGCACTATTTAAATATGTTTTTTTATTTAAAACCAGTTCTAAATACAGGTGTTGAAGTATTTCACATTCAAGACACGCTACTTTAGGGTTTAGCTGCTAGTAATGTATTTCAGCCAAAATTACATTTATTCATGACCTTCTATTTCAGAAAAAGGCAAGATTTTGATTGATTTTCTAGGACAAGCCCTACATGATCTGCTATTTTGCCCATATTTCCTTCAATTTTTGATATGTTCTGCTACAAAACAGCACACAATTATGATGACTGCAGACAAGATGTGCTGTGCCTGATCCAGTTTTGCACTCCACCCACATGCAAATATATAAAATTGATCTGGTGTGAGACCGGTACACCATCGCACAGTTAATGTTCCAGCTGAGCCAATTCTAATTTCAACAGATGGTGTGAGCCAAGGCGTCCCTACGTCCTTGTGGCCTAACTCTCGAAGAGACTGACCTGTGCATCTATTTAAAAGTTACCTAACTTATCCTTTCCTTATCATATGAATCGCATCTATGAAACACACTTTAAACGATGTAGATCAAATTCACAAAAGGTTTTTCTTAAGAATCGGATTTTTTATCTACTCCTAGATTTGGAGCAACTGTCTGACTTTATAGTGATTTATAAAGGATCCTAGAAGAACTCCATGAAATCTACATCAGTCCTAAGTATCCTGGAGCAGTACAAGTCATAAAATTGATGTATGGAGAATTTCTGCAAGCAGTAGCACATAAAATAATTTATTATTAATCCAAGTGGAAGATATTTTTCCTTTTGAAAAAACACATCCCCTGTGTTATGTGAATTTTGAGGGTATTCCCTTCACAATCCCATTTAGGTAAGGCACGTAATCCTAGTTTTGACAAATCCAAATTTACATGTATTTCCAGAGTGGAAACTACCTGCAAGAGGTGTATGAATAACCCAAAGCTATGGTTTCAATGTGTTCATCTGCGTTTACAAAGTGCCCTCCCCAAGAATGCCCACAATCAGGCTCTTAACCCAAATTTGTGATGCAGCAATCCCTCATATGAGGGGACTTGCTGCATTATTAGCTATACTTTGCACGCATAAAATTCCACAATTTCTGATTTGATGTTTGTAAAATACTGTTTTTGCACATCTGTGTTCAGGTGTGTTAAATCTTCTGTAGTCAAGTTCCACATGATTTACTCAAGCAATCCTCCGATTCAGTTTTATAACTAGAAGCCTCATTATGAATGCCAGAGATTTGGTCTTGTTAAGTATTGCTGCCCGACCAGCTACTGATTCTGGCATCTTTAAAGGGTGCAGTTACTGGGAATTTCAATGTGAAACTTGTGGTTTCCCTGATAATTAGAATGAGAATTTAGCAGGGGAATGGATTAATGTTCCAGTTCCCTTGCTTAGTCCTCATTCATCCTTGGAGTTTCACTGAGAGATTTTGGCTTATTTCAGCAGATGGATTTCCTGTATGAAACTTACTGGGTCCGCGGAACTTGTAATTTTGATAGGGCAACCCCATCAGAGTTCCCACAATATTCGTAATAGAGCCTTCAGTATCCTTCATGAAATTTGCCAATAATAAATTTCTTATCCTCATGAGTCATCAGCTAAACATGACTAAAGTCAAACTGATAACAGTGCACATACTTAGATAAGGGCAAAGAACGAAAAACGACATATTGATGTGTAGCAGAGAAGCTTTTCTAGTCTGCATGCACCTTAAGTAGTGTTTTTGCTGCCAAATAATTATGATCAATTGCAAGTATCAATGTAGTGTATTTAGCATGAAATATTGCATAATTTTAAATTTGCAAATGAATCCTTTTCTTCTTTACCCCATATTAAAAAGAAAACTGTCACATCTGAAAAGTGTTGATAAACTGCAGCCATTTCTTAAATCAGCAAAAACAATTCCTACACGTCAAATACACCCATCCTGATTGTGCTAGACCTTGGGAACCGTTTGTACTATTTACTGCTATGTGATTGGTCTTAGCCGAGAACAACCTTAAGTCACTAAGTGGGCATTCTGTACAAAACTAAGGTTTCTCTTTTTCCTTTCTTCTACAGTTCAGCTATGGAGATGCCGATCTTCCAGAAGATGTCTCCGAAGTCCAAATTGCATTCCTCCGAATCCTTTCAAGCCGTGCGTCGCAGAATATCACCTACCATTGCAAGAATAGCATTGCTTACATGGACCAAGAGAACGGAAATGTAAAGAAAGCAGTGAAACTTATGACTTCAATGGAAAGTGAACTGAAGGCTGAAGGCAACAGCAAATTTGCATATTCCGTTCTTGAAGATGGCTGCACTGTAAGTTACTCTCAATCATTCGAATTCTGTACACTCTAAAGAGCACGTTTCTTCTTTCATTGAGATTCAACTAGGTGTGTGATCAGGCGTGGCCGGCACAGGTAAGAGCGGTGGGGTGGGGTGGCGCGGTGGCAGGGTGGGGGGGCGGGGGCAGGGTGGTGTGGGGTGGGAGGGAGTCGACAGATGACGGAATAGGTCAAATTAAATTGAAAAAATAATAAAACCACTCACCTTGCCCTCGCCGCATTGCCGACTTGTCGATTCTGCGAATGCAAGTTAAGTGGTTTTATTAATTTTTTTGTTTTAAATTTTACCTATTCCGTCTGTCGACTCCCCCCACCCTACCCCGCCCCGTCCCACCCCACCACTCTTACCTGTGCCGGCCGCGCCTGGGTGTGAACAACACCAGCCATATAATAATGATGCTGATGATGTGGCAGTTTATCAAGCACAACTGTTACCATTAGTGCTTCCTGGCGCTTGACACCTATCCTTCCATCCATGTATCCATGCCATCCCTGACTCCCGCTCCCAGGATTGAGGTCTTTAGCCAGCCTGCAGTGTTAATGGCCTCCTAATTGCTGTGAAATGCAACAGTGAACCTGAGGTGACGTTTGACTCTAGGATGTAGCTAGAATGAGCATACAATTGCTCAGTGTCAAAGATTTTCCGTAAAACTATTTAAGAAGTATATTAAGAAGTAATAAGTGGGTAGTAAAGTAACAAGCAGCTCAGGATTTAAATTCATGTATCTGCATGATGCTTAAACATGTTGTTGGGTTTTAAACTCACTAAATTTTTTAATCTCATTTAGTTGGAAGGGATGACGGGTAAACGCACCCAATGTAAAATTGTAGGGCTGTAAACGAAAGAGTGAGTTCTACCTTGTTTTATGGAGTAACCTTTTGTGAGTGACACTGAAGTTTTGCTCCTACTGTCTGTACCACCTTATTTTTGTGAACACTGAAGCTTTGCTCTTACTGTCTGAATGAGCTTGTTTTGTGAACACTGAGGCTTTTCTTTTATTGTCTATGATGCCACTTGGACCCTGGTTGGAAATCATCCCCTTTATTGATGCCTACTAACCTAGAATTCTATGACCCATGTTATGCGCTAGAGGGTACATCACATGGGGGGATGGTAGCAGATGGTATGTTCCGCTGGTGATGAATCTCCCAGAGTGATGCACATTTCTGAGAGCCTGCCTCTGTCATCAGAACTCGAAAAAGAGTTGCGCGTCCCATGAAAATGAGACTTTCATTTGTGTAAGTTTAGTTAGACCTCTCAGGGTTACACGTCCAGCCACTGATGAAGCGAAAAGCCACACTTAGATTAGCCTTTTCCTTATTTAGTGCTGAACAGTTCTATGGGAAGACATAGGTGGTCCTTCATGAATTTCAAGACTAGAACTATAGGCATTTTATACCCCATTTGCTTAAAGAATTTTGTAAGAGAATGGGGGAGGTGTGGAGCAAACATGGCACGGCTTAAATACCCCATTTTTATGTCGTCTGCAAATCTTAGATAATTATTGCGTGGTAATAAAACTGTATTTTACTGACACATGATTTTGTTTTCATTCTTTACAGAGGCACACCGGAGAATGGGGTAAAACAGTCTTTGAGTACAGAACGCGCAAGACAATGCGGTTGCCCATTGTGGACATTGCACCCTTGGACATTGGCGGCCCCGAGCAAGAATTTGGTGTGGACATTGGCCCAGTTTGCTTCTTGTAAATGAAAGACACTGCTTTACCTTAAACCATAGCCTATGTTTCACATCACATCCATGCCCCCTGTATTTTCTTTTGTGATTGTCATTGTGCGACTCATCAACTGTACGCCAGTTATTTATTTCACAACAATTTCCAGAACAAAAAATAACTAGGTGTTTGAGGCTATTTTTTGAGGTATTTTGCTACAACACAAAATACAATACAAAGTCTTTTACTCTATTTTTTTACCAATAGTTTTTTTCAAAAAATGCCCCCGGTGGTGCTAAATAAATGTCAACACTTAGAAACGACACAGAGCACGTTGAATGGTCACCTCTTTAAAAAAAAAAAAAGCACTGATGAGCCCCAACGTCAAACTTGGCCCATCTTTCCTAACCAGGATGAAGCTCACAAGTCAAGCAAGAATGGTGTTGTTGAATCTACCTCATCGTGGACAGAAACTGGGCTAAGTTTGATGGCTCACTCGAAACACTATGAAAGAGAAAATTGCAATATGCAACAAATTTGTATAAGTACAAAATGTGTCCGTCCAAATCTCAACTACATACAGCAGAATGTGGGAATCGAACACCCAAATGTCCTTTTATCCATGGATTTTAATTCCATAATTGTTGGTGCTTCCGTACTTCTCTGTTGCTGAGACCACTACAATAGAGAAGCGTAAAAGAAAGAAAATGATGGTGCTAATTGCTGATGTATTTCCACTTTCTGAAACTGCAATGCAGGGGTCTTGACGTGTACTAAAGTAAAGGATTACCAGCGCTTGTCCACAAGTTTCTAGTCAGGTTGTTTCTGACGCTTCATCTGTCTGTGGTCTGTCTGTCTCCACTCACTTCACAGATGTCAATGTAACGCGCAGTTGCGGGGCCTTTTGTCACAATCCTAGGCTCCCAGCGTGGAAAGCTATCCATCTGTGTAAGCTTCTTGTCTGGTTGTTGATTCATTTCAGACGGAAATGCATAATAAATGTTTTTATTAAAAAATCTGTGCCCAGTTCTTTAATGGTGGTGTCCAGCTGCATACATGCGCATGTGTTCAGAGCCCAGGCCGCCATCACAATGCTGGTCGCTGGTACTCTCCATGCTAGCAGCTATCTTCTCTCGCATGAAGATATTTAGAAGGAATTGACTCAGTCCTGAAACTCTCTGAGCGACCTCTAATATAGCTTGCAATATAGCTCACGCACGTCACCGAAGAACTTTGCACAAATCTATGATCCTTCAACTGCTAGTTATTTAGAAGAAAGAATGTTCTTCTCAAAATAATTTGATGTCCACCCACTAGCCTTCCAATTCAATTGGGCAGGGATAGCAGTTATTCCATCATCTCCATGTCGAGGTCCATTCAGTCAGTACATCTATTGTGACAAGCTATGTCTGTGTAAATGAAAATATGTACAAGATAACACAGTAGCTTGTAGCTCTGCTGAGCTTTGTGTACAAAATCGACTGTGAGGCCTGGAGGGTGGAGAGGGACTTCCACACACAGGAAGTGGGAAAGGATACGTCCTCCCAAATGATATCCGTCAACAAAAAGTATCCTGTCCAGAAAGAACTAGAATATAAGGTATGGGCACAATTCTCAATCAGAGAAGTGATGGTATGCTTCTACCACTATTGGGAGCAGTACCTCTTTGTATAGTAACCCTCACACTCTAATAGTGTCATGCTTCATCATCGGGTTCACCCTGGCTCCTAAAGGCCAGGGTGGGCTCAACCGTGTTTCAGGGAGCTCTTTGGAGAAAAGGCCAGGGGGGTTAAAGATCAAAAACCCACCATACACTCCAGGTATCACTTTAATATGGAGATATGGTGGGTATTGAAATAACAGGAGTAGGGTGTTCCAAGGATATAATGGGCCTATGACCCTAAGAATATGCCAACATGTTTCAGCCAGTGAACGGCCCTATGGGTCCACGGCTTTCTTCAGGGCAAAACTTCGTAATAAACCCCTCCCTGGAAATATTAATATAGTATCACACTTTTAAATTGAAAATGTTTTACCAAACATAAGCGCCCTCTGAATATACTTATCCTTATTGTGATTCACAAAGCCGGGAGATGCAGAACCGAGCAGGTCATTCTGCGGGGTTAGGATCCTTGAAGACTGTTTGACTAGAGGACTTCCCCATTAAGTCTACACTCGTGAGACGTAGTTTGTCCTCCGAATTTGGGTTGGACGACCGATCCTTGACGACTGTTTGACTAGAGGACTGCCCCATTAAGTCTACACTTGTTAGACGTAGTTTGTCCTCCGAATTTGGTTTGGACGGACCTGTGAACATAGACGCCATAATAACCATAAGTATATCCAGAGGATGCTTATGTTTGGTAAAACATTTTCAATTTAAAAGTGTGATACTATATTAATATTTCCAGGCAGCGATTTATTACGAAGTTTTGCCCTGAAGAAAGCCGTGGACCCATAGGGCCGTTCACTGGCTGAAATATGTTGGCATATTCTTAGGGTCATAGGACCATTATATCCTTGGAACACCCTACTCCTGCTATTTTAATACCCACCATATCTCCATATTAAAGGGATACCTGGAGTGTATGGTGGGTTTTTCATCTTTAACTCCCCTGACCTTTTCTCCAAAGAGCTCCCTGAAACACGGTTGAGCCCACCCTGGCCTTTAGGAGCCAGCGTGAACCCGATGATGAAGCATGACAGTATTAGAGTGTGTGAGGGTTACTATACAAAGAGGTACTGCTCCCAATAGTGGTAGAAGCATACCATCACTTCTCTGATTGAGAATTGTGCCCATACCTTATATTCTAGTTCTTTCTGGACAGGATACTTTTTGTTGAGGGCTCGGCTGAGCTTCCTATCATGCATTACGAGTGCCCCTCATTTATCATACAGATTTATATGTGATCAGCCAATGTGTAACAAAGAAGGAGGGCAGATGTAGAGGCTCAGATTTATCAAGCCTTTAAGTTGCCCTTGCGTCAACCAAGCGGCTCAAGGGCAATGCAAACGCTTCAGTAATATTTACAAAGACACTCAAGGGGCAATTTGCGCCACCTTGCGTTGTTTTAAAAAAAAAAATAACACAATGCAGCGGCTTGCGCTGGGTTATGTTACATTTCAAGCTCTGTGGGGTTCAATGGGTGGAGCATGGGTGTTCCCATGCATCCACCCATGGATTTTGGCACAATCCCTTATTTACTAAAGCTGGTAAACTAGGGAATGTGTCAAAATGCTATGCCTTCCCCAGTGAGGCGAAACGAGGAGAAAAAACTTTTTTTCTCCTTCTTCCTCTTTTTATCTGTGATGCATTCTGCAGGACACGTAGAAAGAGGTAATTGCCTCTAAAGACTGTTTTGTGTAGGAAGGTGTCCCTTCCTGCACAAAAACAATCCTGCCTGTAATGCAGGCACCATTGCACTAGGCACTATAGTGCAAGGTGGACTGCGTTGCCGCTTGGCAGCACTCAGAACGCCAGCACATGAAAAGAACAAAAATGCTCCATATCTTTGTAAGTATGGAGCCTTTCTGCTCTCTTCCTTTCACACAATGCAGGGTAGCAACTTTGCATGAAAGATCAGTAAATATGTCCATAACGTTTCATTAAAAAATATATTTCTTTGAAATTGGATATCAGCAGGGTGTTGAAGCTTATGTAAGGTTAATGCTAGATTTTACTAATCAGGGATTTTGGTTTTCACAGATTTGAGGCTGATTATTAATTTGCATCTGGGAGTTGAGTTGGAGACAATTGGCCCTCCTCCGTTCCTGTAATTAGT
Organism: Calotriton arnoldi; assembly: GCA_963921515.1. Classification (NCBI taxonomy): domain Eukaryota; kingdom Metazoa; phylum Chordata; class Amphibia; order Caudata; family Salamandridae; genus Calotriton; species Calotriton arnoldi. Next base: position 19,934 of record CAWUFW010019042.1, on the reverse strand, counting down.
AAAGAAAAGGCCCCCTTAAGACAGTGCTTTGTTGAGGTTTAGCTCCAGTTATCACTGTGTACTCCTAATAAGAATCAAAAATTGTGTAAATTCACCACTGATCTTATACCCTCCCTTGATCTACTCTAATTTCTCTTGGTGCAGGAAAGTGCCTTTTTTGCTGGGTCATCCTCATTTTTTATGGACAGCCTAGGCAGCGCATGCGCTGTCTCTCAACATGTGGTATCTCCGCTCCTTCTGGGTGCATTTATCATGTTCATCACTTTCTTTGGCTCCTTTGGCAGCCTTTCAAAATTCCTTTGGGTTTGGTAGGTAAAAGTTTTGCAGCATAGACTTCTTCTAGATTCACAAACTGTGCATATTCCGCCATCTAGTGGTTGGAGTCGGAAAGTGCTTTGTATTTTTTTTTTGTGTTGGGAGGTTGCGAAACCTGATCCCTCTGGTGAGGGTATAACCCCCCTTGTGTGTGTGCAAGCTCTCAGATTATTTTTTCCGCCATGGAGATCGGAGGTGCCCCGAAGACCGGTGAAAAGACAGCAGCAGACGCATGCGACAGAGGAGGCCCACCTGAAACTCCAAGGAGATAGGTGGTAATAACAGAGTTGCATGAGGGAAAAATCTTGAGCAAAGCAGCTTGTTTGGCGCTGCTCACATTATTCCTCATGCAGCAGGGCAAGTACACTTTTGTTGCCTTTTTTAGAAAACTGTCCCCAGACTGTTAAGGGGATGCTCTGCACGGAGCAATGCTTCATCCACAAACGAGGTAAGAATTTCCTCTTTTATATATTATAAAGCATCATGACTGATGAACTGCTCCACGCACAAGCACAGGACTTTAAAGAATGTAAGCCGCATTTATTTAAACAAATTCGGAGTATATACTAGTCTGTCTAACCTGCATGTATTTGCAGCACCGTGCTGGTACACATGCAGGGTTTTGGTAGTGCATTTCAAACGCACAAATAAGGAAAAAGCTTCATGGAAAGGGCTTATTTCCCAGTCTTTACTTCGTTTTCAGACATAGCTAGAACTCAGCTTTGCTTAAAGAGACAATTTAAGACTCTTTTAAACGGTTGTCAACAAAGCAGGGTATTTAGGGGCATATTAGCAAGGGCACTATCGCCGCTTTAGCGGCACTTTTGCCGCTAAAGCGGCGATATTTATATCGCCCTATCAGCAAACTGTCTCTAACAGCAGTTAGCTGACAGTTTGCGGGCATTAGCGCCCGTTTTTTACCGCTTTGCATGTCAGCGATATTTATCGCTAATGACATGCAAAGTGGGCGTTCCCGGCGAACAAACCTGGGAAACACTCGCTAACAGGCCTATCGCCTATAGCAAGGTGGCCATGGCCCCAGTTAGCGACGGGAAAAGTCGCGCTAACCGGGTCATCGCCATTTATTTAACACCTGCAATTAGCAGGTGTTAGCCATACCTAACATGGGGGTGGATTATGCTGATACGACCACAGGGTCGTATCAGCAAGGTGTTCTCCCTTCTCCATGCAACATCGCTGGTTTTTCAGCGATGTTGGCCCATTTCCCCCGCTATCGCTGGAATATTCATTGCCATAGCGCTAATCGTTGCTAATACAGCGTTAGCGTGGTGATATATTCCAGCAATAGCCGGCGATAAAAATAATCACGCTAAGCAGGGTTAGCGATGATTATCGCCTCTTCTTGCTAATATGCCCCTTAATTCCCTACTATTTAACTAGTGGCCATAACAGACGTTTATAAAAGCACCAAAAACCGAGTTTAGCTAGCGGCAAAGCCAAACCTTTTGTTTTGCACGTAGCACAATTTTCAACACAGCCCCTGCCCCCCCTGATACACATAGCTTCGAGGAGGCTTCTGGCATTCCACTGTAAAGGCCATAAAACTCCCCCTTTCCGGCCCAACACAAGAATGGTAATCTTCAAGGTGCCTTCATTTCGAGCACTGAGGCCTCGTAAATCAGGGCCTTATCTCCGGGAAGCGCATTCCTTAACGGCCTGGCTGAACAGGGCCTGGAAGGGGGTTTTTAGTTTCTCAATAAGAGCGTAAATAAAGTAAAGCACTTCATTACGTTTTTTCATCCTCACCTTCCCAAAGGCCAAATATAATGTAAGGGGGTTTCTCTGCAAGTCCCAAGACCAGGCTATATCACATATAGCAACCACAATAAACACATCTCACAAGAGATCGCACAACCAAGGAAAATATGGCAACATTTAGCAGTTACTAAAGCACCTCGCTATAATAATTCACTGCAAAGCTTTTTCGCGCAAGCAAAGCAAGACAAAGCAAGGGTTCACAGCTATGCTGTACATATGCCTCAAAGATTGCACGACCAGAATGCCGCTGATAACATAACACAGCGACGGGGAAAAAAATACTTCACGGTAAAGCATAGGGCATACAATAAAGGAAAGCCTTATTAATGCGCAAACAGGCAGGCGCTTGCAAAATAGCACTAAGTACTAATACGCGCACAAGGGCACCGTTACCTGCTAAGCCACTACATACTATAAAGTTGCAATAGTAGGGTACCCTGCACATTAATCCTCTTATACCAAAATAACACATATCACCAGGATACACTATGTGAAGCACAAATGCGGTTTATCGCACACCCATAAAACAACTTGTGCTATATAACATATAGCACACACAGTTACAAAACATAGGGCCATAAATAGCACAATAACACAGGTAATATGCAAACATTTACCAGTAGCTACAGCCACTTCCAAAGATTTTACAATCTTGCTAGCTAGCATTGCAACATGCAAAATCACGGAGGTGCCTCGTACCACAAGGTACAAATGTGCGCAATATTGCAGCATTACCTACTGAGCCTCTACAAATTCTCACGTTGCGAGGTTATGTTAATCCCAGGTACAATGGATCAAGAACAAATGCGAGTTAATCTCGTATGTATAAATACATGGGCTGGGCCTACATGTAAACAAATACATAGAGCCATGCACTTTTCACTTTTAAAATTACCCCCATAAAGGGCAGAGTACAAAAAAAAAAAAAAAGGGATTCTGGGTTTACCTCTGTATGCACCCAAGATATAAACAGTCAGTCCTGATTACAGCTCAAACATTTCAATACATCCTCTGATAATAACGCACATCAAAGGATGGGTATATATATATATTGTTTTATATGCATATGGGTGCATATATATATCTAGATATTGAAATGTATAAGGATATATACGTATATATATATCCGGGAGAGAAACACCGGAAAAGTTTTAAAAAAGGAAATACATATGTAGATACAAGGGTATGTATGTAGACGGTTCATGTGTATGTAGGTATGTATATATATATATATATATATATATATATATATATATTATCTACTGGCGGTCGTCAGTAGATAGTTATAGTTACAACCTATTATCCATAGGAAATCCGCGACATTCTATTTGAAATAACTCTCTTGCCGGTTGACGTATCTTCGCAAAATTTTCAAACTTTGTGGGGCGCTCCGGTCCGCTCCTACCCTGAAAGTCTCGGGGGATTCGTCAAGCGGGGGCCGAGAAAAAAGGGGGTCCCAAAACGCGTCTTCCCCATGCAATTTTCCATAGGAAACTTTAGACACGGCTACAGCCCGAACTGCTGAACGGAATTACACCAAATTTGGCAAAGAGGTAGTTCTTGGTTCAGAAAGAACCCTTTTGTTAAATGGTGTAAATCCGTTCAGTAGTTGCTGAGAAAATCAAAAGTAAAAAGATAGATATATCTAGGGCCGTGGATCCTCCCGAGCACGAGCTTTATGTTAATTGGCTGTCAACACTCCAAATCAGGAAGTGTTGGCAGCCATTTTGTCCCTCGGTAGAACCGAGGGACAGAAACAAGTGCGCAAAGCGCACAAAGGGAGCAGGGTAGAAACACCCTGACCCCTAGGTCTGCTCAGGGGTCCCACAAGGACCCCCTGGGCAAAAAAAAAAAAATTTTTTTAAAAAATCGGCAGGATGCGCTCAGGGAGCGCGAATCCTGCCGAAGAAAATCGAAGCGCGGTCTCCCGCGCTCGATAGTTAATTGGCCCCCGGGTGGGCCAAGTCCCGGGGGCATGCTGGGGGGGGTTAATTTTATGTGTGGGGGCCTCTAAGGGCCCCCAAGCCCCGGGGACCACCACCCCCGGGGCTTTATGTAGTAATGGTGCGGGAGGGCTCTGAGCCCTCCCGCAGCCCCGGGGACCACCACCTCCCCGGGGCTTCTTTTTTTAAATTAAAAACCTGTGTGGGGGGCTCCAGCCCCCACACGCCCCGGGGACCACCACCTCCCCGGGGCACTAAGAAAAATTAAAATGGTGGTCCGTTTTGGACTCCCAAGCCCCGGGGACCACCACCTCCCCGGGGCTTTCAAAATGTAGGGAGGGGGCCGCGCGGCCCCCTCCTGGAGCCTGTGGTGGCCCTGGGGACCGCCACCCCCAGGGCCGGCTCCTGCAGTGTCCCGGGGTGCCTACCCCCGGGACACTGCTGTTTGCAATGACAGGACCGGAGCCTCGCGGCTCCCGTCCTGTCATTGCAAACTTGCTTTGGATATTGGAAGAGAGAGCAGGGAAACCTGCTCTCTCTTCCAATATCCAAAGCCGACTGCTTTCCACATGGGGAGCTGCATCTTAGCAGCTCCCCATGTGTAAAGCAATGCCGGCTCCCGTAGGACACGGGGAGCCGGCGGGACTGTGGGGGCTTGGGGACCCCCCACAGTCCCCAACGAGAGGCCAGGCCCCGGGGGATGGGGTCCCCGGGGCCATAAGTGGCCATGGAGGGGGGCCACGCAGCCCCCCTCCCCAAAGTAAAAAAAGGAAAAAAATGTTTTAAAAAGTGCAAGGCCGGCCCGGGGGATGGGGTCCCCGGGGCCTTAAATAGCCTGAGGAGGGGGCCACGCAGCCCCCTCCAAATAAAAAAAAGAGGCCATGCCCCGGGGGATGGGGTCCCCGGGGCCAATACAGGCCCAGGGGAAGGGGGCCACGCGGCCCCCTTCCCGTTTTTTATTTTATTTTAATTTAAAAGAAGGGGTAAGGCCCTGGGGGATGGGGTCCCCAGGGCCTAAAAATAGGAAAAAGGAAGGGGGGCCACACAGCCCCCCTTCAGGGGGAAAAAACAAAACAAAAAAAAAACGATCGGGCCCATAGGCCCCGCCCCCTTCCTTCACCACTCTGCAAACGCGCCCCCTGGCGCGTTTGCAGAGGGGAACGAATCCCCTTGAATACTGGGGTCCCTGGGGGCCAACTAGCCCACCAGGAACCTCCAGTATGCGCCAGGGGGCTGCCTTGCAGAGAGGTGTACAGAGGCCACGCCCCTTTTACACCTCTCTGCAACGCAGCTCTATGGCGCTTTTGGAGGTATATGGTGGGCTAGTTGCACCCCAGGGACCCTCAGGATTCAAGGGGAGTTAATCCCTCGACTTAAAACGCGCCACGGGGCGCGTTTGCACAGTGGTGAAGGGAGGGCGGGGCTTCAGGTGACATGTGTGCAAACAGGCCCCGTGGCGCGATTTAAGATGGGGAATTAAATCCTCTTCAATCCTGAGGGTCCCTGGGGGCCAACTAGCCCAACAGGTACGTCCAGAAAGCGCCACAGAGCTGCGTTGCAGAGAGGTGTAAAAGGGGTGTGGCCTCTGTACATGTCTCTGCAACGCAGCCCCCTGGCGCATACTGGAGGTTCCTGGTGGGCTAGTTGGCCCGTAGGGACCCTCATGATTCAAGGGGACTTAATCCCCCAACTTAAAACGCGCCACTGGGCGCGTTTGCACAGATGTCACCTCAGGCCCCGCCCCTCCCTTCACCATTGTGCAAATATTCCTCTAAAATCAGCCGAAATACGAATTCTGATTTACTCACCTGTTATCAGGAGAGACCTCAGTGCTGCATCTTTCAGCCCAGTACTAATCCTGAAAAGTAATTTTAACCGTACTTACCAGTAACTTGAATTTCCTTCCATAGGCTAACATTGACTGGTTTCACTTGGAAATTCTTCTAAGTGTGGAGTTTTGGAACTTTAAAATATTCCTCTAAAATCAGCCGAAATACGAATTCCGATTTACTCACCTGTTATCAGGAGAGACCTCAGTGCTGCATCTTTCAGCCCAGTACTGGTCCTGAAAAGTAATTTTAACCGTACTTACCAGTAACTTGAATTTCCTTCCATAGGCTAACATTGACTGGTTTCACTTGGAAATTCTTCTAAGTGTGGAGTTTTGGAACTTTAAAATATTCCTCTAAAATCAGCCGAAATACGAATTCCGATTTACTCACCTGTTATCAGGAGAGACCTCAGTGCTGCATCTTTCAGCCCAGTACTGATCCTCAAAAGTAATTTTAACCGTACTTACCAGTAACTTGAATTTCCTTCCATAGGATATCATTGCCTGCTTTTTGCTGAAAAAGTTTCTAAGTGTTGATTTTTGAAACATACAAATATTCCTCTAAAATCAGCCGAAATCCGAATTCTGATTTACTCACCTGTTATCAGGAGAGACCTCAGTGCTGCATCTTTCAGCCCAGTACTGGTCCTGAAAAGTAATTTTAACCGTACTTACCAGTAACTTGAATTTCCTTCCATAGGCTAACATTGACTGGTTTCACTTGGAAATTCTTCTAAGTGTGGAGTTTTGGAACTTTAAAATATTCCTCTAAAATCAGCCGAAATACGAATTCCGATTTACTCACCTGTTATCAGGAGAGACCTCAGTGCTGCATCTTTCAGCCCAGTACTGATCCTCAAAAGTAATTTTAACCGTACTTACCGGTAACTTGAATTTCCTTCATAGGCTAACATTGACTGGTTTCACTTGGAAATTCTTCTAAGTGTGGAGTTTTGGAACTTTAAAATATTCCTCTAAAATCAGCCGAAATACGAATTCCGATTTACTCACCTGTTATCAGGAGAGACCTCAGTGCTGCATCTTTCAGCCCAGTACTGATCCTCAAAAGTAATTTTAACCGTACTTACCAGTAACTTGAATTTCCTTCCATAGGATATCATTGCCTGCTTTTTGCTGAAAAAGTTTCTAAGTGTTGATTTTTGAAACATACAAATATTCCTCTAAAATCAGCCGAAATCCGAATTCTGATTTACTCACCTGTTATCAGGAGAGACCTCAGTGCTGCATCTTTCAGCCCAGTACTGGTCCTGAAAAGTAATTTTAACCGTACTTACCAGTAACTTGAATTTCCTTCCTTAGGCTAACATTGACTGGTTTCACTTGGAAATTCTTCTAAGTGTGGAGTTTTGGAACTTTAAAATATTCCTCTAAAATCAGCCGAAATACGAATTCCGATTTACTCACCTGTTATCAGGAGAGACCTCAGTGCTGCATCTTTCAGCCCAGTACTGATCCTCAAAAGTAATTTTAACCGTACTTACCGGTAACTTGAATTTCCTTCATAGGCTAACATTGACTGGTTTCACTTGGAAATTCTTCTAAGTGTGGAGTTTTGGAACTTTAAAATATTCCTCTAAAATCAGCCGAAATACGAATTCCGATTTACTCACCTGTTATCAGGAGAGACCTCAGTGCTGCATCTTTCAGCCCAGTACTGATCCTCAAAAGTAATTTTAACCGTACTTACCAGTAACTTGAATTTCCTTCCATAGGATATCATTGCCTGCTTTTTGCTGAAAAAGTTTCTAAGTGTTGATTTTTGAAACATACAAATATTCCTCTAAAATCAGCCGAAATCCGAATTCTGATTTACTCACCTGTTATCAGGAGAGACCTCAGTGCTGCATCTTTCAGCCCAGTACTGGTCCTGAAAAGTAATTTTAACCGTACTTACCAGTAACTTGAATTTCCTTCCATAGGCTAACATTGACTGGTTTCACTTGGAAATTCTTCTAAGTGTGGAGTTTTGGAACTTTAAAATATTCCTCTAAAATCAGCCGGAATACGAATTCCGATTTACTCGCTCTGAGCCCTCCCGCAGCCCCGGGGACCACCACCTCCCCGGGGCTTCTTTTTTTTAAATTAAAAACCTGTGTGGGGGGGCTCCAGCCCCCCCACACGCCCCGGGGACCACCACCTCCCCGGGGCACTAAGAAAATTAAAATGGGGGTCCGTTTTGGACCCCCAAGCCCAGGGGACCACCACCTCCCCGGGGCTTTCAAAATGTAGGGAGGGGGGCCGCGCGGCCCCCCTCCTGGAGCCTGTGGTGGCCCTGGGGACCGCCACCCCCAGGGCCGGCTCCTGCAGTGTCCCGGGGTGCCTACCCCCGGGACACTGCTGTTTGCAATGACAGGACCGGAGCCTCGCGGCTCCCGTCCTGTCATTGCAAACTTGCTTTGGATATTGGAAGAGAGAGCAGGGAAACCTGCTCTCTCTTCCAATATCCAAAGCCGACAGCTTTCCACATGGGGAGCTGCATCTTAGCAGCTCCCCATGTGTAAGCAATGCCGGCTCCCGTAGGACACGGGGAGCCGGCGGGACTGTGGGGGGCTTGGGGACCCCCCCACAGTCCCCAACGAGAGGCCAGGCCCCGGGGGATGGGGTCCCCGGGGCCATAAGTGGCCACGGAGGGGGGCCACGCAGCCCCCCTCCCCAAAGTAAAAAAATGGATTTTTTTTTTTAAAAAGTGCAAGGCCGGCTTGGGGGATGGGGTCCCCGGGGCCTTAAATGGCCTGAGGAGGGGGGCCACGCAGCCCCCCTCCAAATAAAAAAAAAAGAGGCCATGCCCCGGGGGATGGGGTCCCCGGGGCCAATACAGGCCCAGGGAAGGGGGGCCACGCGGCCCCCTTCCCGTTTTTTTATTTTATTTTAATTTTAAAAAAAGGGGTAAGGCCCTGGGGGATGGGGTCCCCAGGGCCTAAAAATAGGAAAAAGGAAGGGGGGCCACACAGCCCCCCTTCAGGGGGGGGAAAAAAAACAAAAACGATCGGGCCCGTAGGCCCCGCCCCCTTCCTTCACCACTCTGCAAACGCGCCCCCCTGGCGCGTTTGCAGAGGGGGAACGAATTCCCCTTGAATACTGGGAGTACCTGGGGGCCAACTAGCCCACCAGGAACCTCCAGTATGCGCCAGGGGGCTGCCTTGCAGAGAGGTGTACAGAGGCCACGCCCCTTTTTACACCTCTCTGCAACGCAGCTCTATGGCGCTTTTTGGAGGTATATGGTGGGCTAGTTGCACCCCAGGGACCCTCAGGATTCAAGGGGAGTTAATCCCCCGACTTAAAACGCGCCACGGGGCGCGTTTGCACAGTGGTGAAGGGAGGGGCGGGGCTTCAGGTGACATGTGTGCAAACAGGCCCCGTGGCGCGTTTTAAGATGGGGAATTAAATCCTCTTCAATCCTGAGGGTCCCTGGGGGCCAACTAGCCCAACAGGTACGTCCAGAAAGCGCCACAGAGCTGCGTTGCAGAGAGGTGTAAAAGGGGTGTGGCCTCTGTACATGTCTCTGCAACGCAGCCCCCTGGCGCATACTGGAGGTTCCTGGTGGGCTAGTTGGCCCGTAGGGACCCTCATGATTCAAGGGGACTTAATCCCCCAACTTAAAACGCGCCACGGGGCGCGTTTGCACAGATGTCACCTCAGGCCCCGCCCTCCCTTCACCATTGTGCAAATATTCCTCTAAACTCAGCCGAAATACGAATTCTGATTTACTCACCTGTTATCAGGAGAGACCTCAGTGCTGCATCTTTCAGCCCAGTACTAATCCTGAAAAGTAATTTTAACCGTACTTACCAGTAACTTGAATTTCCTTCCATAGGCTAACATTGACTGGTTTCACTTGGAAATTCTTCTAAGTTTGGAGTTTTGGAACTTTAAAATATTCCTCTAAAATCAGCCGAAATACGAATTCCGATTTACTCACCTGTTATCAGGAGAGACCTCAGTGCTGTATCTTTCAGCCCAGTACTGGTCCTGAAAAGTAATTTTAACCGTACTTACCAGTAACTTGAATTTCCTTCCATAGGCTAACATTGACTGGTTTCACTTGGAAATTCTTCTAAGTGTGGAGTTTTGGAACTTTAAAATATTCCTCTAAAATCAGCCGAAATACGAATTCCGATTTACTCACCTGTTATCAGGAGAGACCTCAGTTCTGCATCTTTCAGCCCAGTACTGATCCTCAAAAGTAATTTTAACCGTACTTACCAGTAACTTGAATTTCCTTCCATAGGATATCATTGCCTGCTTTTTGCTGAAAAAGTTTCTAAGTGTTGATTTTTGAAACATACAAATATTCCTCTAAAATCAGCCGAAATCCGAATTCTGATTTACTCACCTGTTATCAGGAGAGACCTCAGTGCTGCATCTTTCAGCCCAGTACTGCTCCTGAAAAGTAATTTTAACCGTACTTACCAGTAACTTGAATTTCCTTCCATAGGCTAACATTGACTGGTTTCACTTGGAAATTCTTCTAAGTGTGGAGTTTTGGAACTTTAAAATATTCCTCTAAAATCAGCCGAAATACGAATTCCGATTTACTCACCTGTTATCAGGAGAGACCTCAGTGCTGCATCTTTCAGCCCAGTACTGATCCTCAAAAGTAATTTTAACCGTACTTACCAGTAACTTGAATTTCCTTCCATAGGCTAACATTGACTGGTTTCACTTGGAAATTCTTCTAAGTGTGGAGTTTTGGAACTTTAAAATATTCCTCTAAAATCAGCCGAAATACGAATTCCGATTTACTCACCTGTTATCAGGAGAGACCTCAGTGCTGCATCTTTCAGCCCAGTACTGATCCTCAAAAGTAATTTTAACCGTACTTACCAGTAACTTGAATTTCCTTCCATAGGATATCATTGCCTGCTTTTTGCTGAAAAAGTTTCTAAGTGTTGATTTTTGAAACATACAAATATTCCTCTAAAATCAGCCGAAATCCGAATTCTGATTTACTCACCTGTTATCAGGAGAGACCTCAGTGCTGCATCTTTCAGCCCAGTACTGGTCCTGAAAAGTAATTTTAACCGTACTTACCAGTAACTTGAATTTCCTTCCATAGGCTAACATTGACTGGTTTCACTTGGAAATTCTTCTAAGTGTGGAGTTTTGGAACTTTAAAATATTCCTCTAAAATCAGCCGAAATACGAATTCCGATTTACTCACCTGTTATCAGGAGAGACCTCAGTGCTGCATCTTTCAGCCCAGTACTGATCCTCAAAAGTAATTTTAACCGTACTTACCGGTAACTTGAATTTCCTTCATAGGCTAACATTGACTGGTTTCACTTGGAAATTCTTCTAAGTGTGGAGTTTTGGAACTTTAAAATATTCCTCTAAAATCAGCCGAAATACGAATTCCGATTTACTCACCTGTTATCAGGAGAGACCTCAGTGCTGCATCTTTCAGCCCAGTACTGATCCTCAAAAGTAATTTTAACCGTACTTACCAGTAACTTGAATTTCCTTCCATAGGATATCATTGCCTGCTTTTTGCTGAAAAAGTTTCTAAGTGTTGATTTTTGAAACATACAAATATTCCTCTAAAATCAGCCGAAATCCGAATTCTGATTTACTCACCTGTTATCAGGAGAGACCTCAGTGCTGCATCTTTCAGCCCAGTACTGGTCCTGAAAAGTAATTTTAACCGTACTTACCAGTAACTTGAATTTCCTTCCATAGGCTAACATTGACTGGTTTCACTTGGAAATTCTTCTAAGTGTGGAGTTTTGGAACTTTAAAATATTCCTCTAAAATCAGCCGAAATACGAATTCCGATTTACTCACCTGTTATCAGGAGAGACCTCAGTGCTGCATCTTTCAGCCCAGTACTGATCCTCAAAAGTAATTTTAACCGTACTTACCGGTAACTTGAATTTCCTTCATAGGCTAACATTGACTGGTTTCACTTGGAAATTCTTCTAAGTGTGGAGTTTTGGAACTTTAAAATATTCCTCTAAAATCAGCCGAAATACGAATTCCGATTTACTCACCTGTTATCAGGAGAGACCTCAGTGCTGCATCTTTCAGCCCAGTACTGATCCTCAAAAGTAATTTTAACCGTACTTACCAGTAACTTGAATTTCCTTCCATAGGATATCATTGCCTGCTTTTTGCTGAAAAAGTTTCTAAGTGTTGATTTTTGAAACATACAAATATTCCTCTAAAATCAGCCGAAATCCGAATTCTGATTTACTCACCTGTTATCAGGAGAGACCTCAGTGCTGCATCTTTCAGCCCAGTACTGGTCCTGAAAAGTAATTTTAACCGTACTTACCAGTAACTTGAATTTCCTTCCATAGGCTAACATTGACTGGTTTCACTTGGAAATTCTTCTAAGTGTGGAGTTTTGGAACTTTAAAATATTCCTCTAAAATCAGCCGAAATACGAATTCCGATTTACTCACCTGTTATCAGGAGAGACCTCAGTGCTGCATCTTTCAGCCCAGTACTGATCCTCAAAAGTAATTTTAACCGTACTTACCAGTAACTTGAATTTCCTTCCATAGGATATCATTGCCTGCTTTTTGCTGAAAAAGTTTCTAAGTGTTGATTTTTGAAACATACAAATATTCCTCTAAAATCAGCCGAAATCCGAATTCTGATTTACTCACCTGTTATCAGGAGAGACCTCAGTGCTGCATCTTTCAGCCCAGTACTGGTCCTGAAAAGTAATTTTAACCGTACTTACCAGTAACTTGAATTTCCTTCCATAGGCTAACATTGACTGGTTTCACTTGGAAATTCTTCTAAGTGTGGAGTTTTGGAACTTTAAAATATTCCTCTAAAATCAGCCGAAATACGAATTCCGATTTACTCACCTGTTATCAGGAGAGACCTCAGTGCTGCATCTTTCAGCCCAGTACTGATCCTCAAAAGTAATTTTAACCGTACTTACCGGTAACTTGAATTTCCTTCATAGGCTAACATTGACTGGTTTCACTTGGAAATTCTTCTAAGTGTGGAGTTTTGGAACTTTAAAATATTCCTCTAAAATCAGCCGAAATACGAATTCCGATTTACTCACCTGTTATCAGGAGAGACCTCAGTGCTGCATCTTTCAGCCCAGTACTGATCCTCAAAAGTAATTTTAACCGTACTTACCAGTAACTTGAATTTCCTTCCATAGGATATCATTGCCTGCTTTTTGCTGAAAAAGTTTCTAAGTGTTGATTTTTGAAACATACAAATATTCCTCTAAAATCAGCCGAAATCCGAATTCTGATTTACTCACCTGTTATCAGGAGAGACCTCAGTGCTGCATCTTTCAGCCCAGTACTGGTCCTGAAAAGTAATTTTAACCGTACTTACCAGTAACTTGAATTTCCTTCCTTAGGCTAACATTGACTGGTTTCACTTGGAAATTCTTCTAAGTGTGGAGTTTTGGAACTTTAAAATATTCCTCTAAAATCAGCCGAAATACGAATTCCGATTTACTCACCTGTTATCAGGAGAGACCTCAGTGCTGCATCTTTCAGCCCAGTACTGATCCTCAAAAGTAATTTTAACCGTACTTACCGGTAACTTGAATTTCCTTCATAGGCTAACATTGACTGGTTTCACTTGGAAATTCTTCTAAGTGTGGAGTTTTGGAACTTTAAAATATTCCTCTAAAATCAGCCGAAATACGAATTCCGATTTACTCACCTGTTATCAGGAGAGACCTCAGTGCTGCATCTTTCAGCCCAGTACTGATCCTCAAAAGTAATTTTAACCGTACTTACCAGTAACTTGAATTTCCTTCCATAGGATATCATTGCCTGCTTTTTGCTGAAAAAGTTTCTAAGTGTTGATTTTTGAAACATACAAATATTCCTCTAAAATCAGCCGAAATCCGAATTCTGATTTACTCACCTGTTATCAGGAGAGACCTCAGTGCTGCATCTTTCAGCCCAGTACTGGTCCTGAAAAGTAATTTTAACCGTACTTACCAGTAACTTGAATTTCCTTCCATAGGCTAACATTGACTGGTTTCACTTGGAAATTCTTCTAAGTGTGGAGTTTTGGAACTTTAAAATATTCCTCTAAAATCAGCCGGAATACGAATTCCGATTTACTCGCTCTGAGCCCTCCCACAGCCCCGGGGACCACCACCTCCCCGGGGCTTCTTTTTTTTAAATTAAAAACCTGTGTGGGGGGGCTCCAGCCCCCCCACACGCCCCGGGGACCACCACCTCCCCGGGGCACTAAGAAAAATTAAAATGGGGGTCCGTTTTGGACCCCCAAGCCCAGGGGACCACCACCTCCCCGGGGCTTTCAAAATGTAGGGAGGGGGGCCGCGCGGCCCCCCTCCTGGAGCCTGTGGTGGCCCTGGGGACCGCCACCCCCCAGGGCCGGCTCCTGCAGTGTCCCGGGGTGCCTACCCCCGGGACACTGCTGTTTGCAATGACAGGACCGGAGCCTCGCGGCTCCCGTCCTGTCATTGCAAACTTGCTTTGGATATTGGAAGAGAGAGCAGGGAAACCTGCTCTCTCTTCCAATATCCAAAGCCGATTGCTTTTCCACATGGGGAGCTGCATCTTAGCAGCTCCCCATGTGTAAAAGCAATGCCGGCTCCCGTAGGACACGGGGAGCCGGCGGGACTGTGGGGGGCTTGGGGACCCCCCCACAGTCCCCAACGAGAGGCCAGGCCCCGGGGGATGGGGTCCCCGGGGCCATAAGTGGCCACGGAGGGGGGCCACGCAGCCCCCCTCCCCAAAGTAAAAAAATTGATTTTTTTCTTTAAAAAGTGCAAGGCCGGCTTGGGGGATGGGGTCCCCGGGGCCTTAAATGGCCTGAGGAGGGGGGCCACGCAGCCCCCCTCCAAATAAAAAAAAAAGAGGCCATGCCCCGGGGGATGGGGTCCCCGGGGCCAATACAGGCCCAGGGAAGGGGGGCCACGCGGCCCCCTTCCCGTTTTTTTTATTTTATTTTAATTTAAAAAAAAGGGGTAAGGCCCTGGGGGATGGGGTCCCCAGGGCCTAAAAATAGGAAAAAGGAAGGGGGGCCACACAGCCCCCCCTTCAGGGGGAAAAAACAAAAACGATCGGGCCCGTAGGCCCCGCCCCTTCCTTCACCACTCTGCAAACGCGCCCCTGGCGCGTTTGCAGAGGGGGAACGAATTCCCCTTGAATACTGGGAGTACCTGGGGCCAACTAGCCCACCAGGAACCTCCAGTATGCGCCAGGGGCTGCCTTGCAGAGAGGTGTACAGAGGCCACGCCCCTTTTACACCTCTCTGCAACGCAGCTCTATGGCGCTTTTTGGAGGTATATGGTGGGCTAGTTGCACCCCAGGGACCCTCAGGATTCAAGGGGAGTTAATCCCCCGACTTAAAACGCGCCACGGGGCGCGTTTGCACAGTGGTGAAGGGAGGGGGCGGGGCTTCAGGTGACATGTGTGCAAACAGGCCCCGTGGCGCGTTTTAAGATGGGGAATTAAATCCTCTTCAATCCTGAGGGTCCCTGGGGGCCAACTAGCCCAACAGGTACGTCCAGAAAGCGCCACAGAGCTGCGTTGCAGAGAGGTGTAAAAAGGGGTGTGGCCTCTGTACATGTCTCTGCAACGCAGCCCCTGGCGCATACTGGAGGTTCCTGGTGGGCTAGTTGGCCCGTAGGGACCCTCATGATTCAAGGGGACTTAATCCCCCAACTTAAAACGCGCCACGGGGCGCGTTTGCACAGATGTCACCTCAGGCCCCGCCTCCCTTCACCATTGTGCAAATATTCCTCTAAACTCAGCCGAAATACGAATTCTGATTTACTCACCTGTTATCAGGAGAGACCTCAGTGCTGCATCTTTCAGCCCAGTACTAATCCTGAAAAGTAATTTTAACCGTACTTACCAGTAACTTGAATTTCCTTCCATAGGCTAACATTGACTGGTTTCACTTGGAAATTCTTCTAAGTTTGGAGTTTTGGAACTTTAAAATATTCCTCTAAAATCAGCCGAAATACGAATTCCGATTTACTCACCTGTTATCAGGAGAGACCTCAGTGCTGTATCTTTCAGCCCAGTACTGGTCCTGAAAAGTAATTTTAACCGTACTTACCAGTAACTTGAATTTCCTTCCATAGGCTAACATTGACTGGTTTCACTTGGAAATTCTTCTAAGTGTGGAGTTTTGGAACTTTAAAATATTCCTCTAAAATCAGCCGAAATACGAATTCCGATTTACTCACCTGTTATCAGGAGAGACCTCAGTTCTGCATCTTTCAGCCCAGTACTGATCCTCAAAAGTAATTTTAACCGTACTTACCAGTAACTTGAATTTCCTTCCATAGGATATCATTGCCTGCTTTTTGCTGAAAAAGTTTCTAAGTGTTGATTTTTGAAACATACAAATATTCCTCTAAAATCAGCCGAAATCCGAATTCTGATTTACTCACCTGTTATCAGGAGAGACCTCAGTGCTGCATCTTTCAGCCCAGTACTGGTCCTGAAAAGTAATTTTAACCGTACTTACCAGTAACTTGAATTTCCTTCCATAGGCTAACATTGACTGGTTTCACTTGGAAATTCTTCTAAGTGTGGAGTTTTGGAACTTTAAAATATTCCTCTAAAATCAGCCGAAATACGAATTCCGATTTACTCACCTGTTATCAGGAGAGACCTCAGTGCTGTATCTTTCAGCCCAGTACTGATCCTGAAAAGTCATTTTAACCGTACTTACCAGTAACTTGAATTTCCTTCCATAGGCTAACATTGACTGGTTTCACTTGGAAATTCTTCTAAGTGTGGAGTTTTGGAACTTTAAAATATTCCTCTAAAATCAGCCGAAATACGAATTCCGATTTACTCACCTGTTATCAGGAGAGACCTCAGTGCTGCATCTTTCAGCCCAGTACTGATCCTCAAAAGTAATTTTAACCGTACTTACCAGTAACTTGAATTTCCTTCCATAGGATATCATTGCCTGCTTTTTGCTGAAAAAGTTTCTAAGTGTTGATTTTTGAAAC
Source organism: Calotriton arnoldi (assembly GCA_963921515.1). Lineage (NCBI taxonomy): Eukaryota > Metazoa > Chordata > Amphibia > Caudata > Salamandridae > Calotriton > Calotriton arnoldi. The sequence goes on along the minus strand of CAWUFW010019042.1, from coordinate 3,115 downwards.
ATACAAATATTCCTCTAAAATCAGCCGAAATCCGAATTCTGATTTACTCACCTGTTATCAGGAGAGACCTCAGTGCTGCATCTTTCAGCCCAGTACTGGTCCTGAAAAGTAATTTTAACCGTACTTACCAGTAACTTGAATTTCCTTCCATAGGCTAACATTGACTGGTTTCACTTGGAAATTCTTCTAAGTGTGGAGTTTTGGAACTTTAAAATATTCCTCTAAAATCAGCCGAAATACGAATTCCGATTTACTCACCTGTTATCAGGAGAGACCTCAGTGCTGCATCTTTCAGCCCAGTACTGATCCTCAAAAGTAATTTTAACCGTACTTACCGGTAACTTGAATTTCCTTCATAGGCTAACATTGACTGGTTTCACTTGGAAATTCTTCTAAGTGTGGAGTTTTGGAACTTTAAAATATTCCTCTAAAATCAGCCGAAATACGAATTCCGATTTACTCACCTGTTATCAGGAGAGACCTCAGTGCTGCATCTTTCAGCCCAGTACTGATCCTCAAAAGTAATTTTAACCGTACTTACCAGTAACTTGAATTTCCTTCCATAGGATATCATTGCCTGCTTTTTGCTGAAAAAGTTTCTAAGTGTTGATTTTTGAAACATACAAATATTCCTCTAAAATCAGCCGAAATCCGAATTCTGATTTACTCACCTGTTATCAGGAGAGACCTCAGTGCTGCATCTTTCAGCCCAGTACTGGTCCTGAAAAGTAATTTTAACCGTACTTACCAGTAACTTGAATTTCCTTCCATAGGCTAACATTGACTGGTTTCACTTGGAAATTCTTCTAAGTGTGGAGTTTTGGAACTTTAAAATATTCCTCTAAAATCAGCCGAAATACGAATTCCGATTTACTCACCTGTTATCAGGAGAGACCTCAGTGCTGCATCTTTCAGCCCAGTACTGATCCTCAAAAGTAATTTTAACCGTACTTACCGGTAACTTGAATTTCCTTCATAGGCTAACATTGACTGGTTTCACTTGGAAATTCTTCTAAGTGTGGAGTTTTGGAACTTTAAAATATTCCTCTAAAATCAGCCGAAATACGAATTCCGATTTACTCACCTGTTATCAGGAGAGACCTCAGTGCTGCATCTTTCAGCCCAGTACTGATCCTCAAAAGTAATTTTAACCGTACTTACCAGTAACTTGAATTTCCTTCCATAGGATATCATTGCCTGCTTTTTGCTGAAAAAGTTTCTAAGTGTTGATTTTTGAAACATACAAATATTCCTCTAAAATCAGCCGAAATCCGAATTCTGATTTACTCACCTGTTATCAGGAGAGACCTCAGTGCTGCATCTTTCAGCCCAGTACTGGTCCTGAAAAGTAATTTTAACCGTACTTACCAGTAACTTGAATTTCCTTCCATAGGCTAACATTGACTGGTTTCACTTGGAAATTCTTCTAAGTGTGGAGTTTTGGAACTTTAAAATATTCCTCTAAAATCAGCCGAAATACGAATTCCGATTTACTCACCTGTTATCAGGAGAGACCTCAGTGCTGCATCTTTCAGCCCAGTACTGATCCTCAAAAGTAATTTTAACCGTACTTACCAGTAACTTGAATTTCCTTCCATAGGATATCATTGCCTGCTTTTTGCTGAAAAAGTTTCTAAGTGTTGATTTTTGAAACATACAAATATTCCTCTAAAATCAGCCGAAATCCGAATTCTGATTTACTCACCTGTTATCAGGAGAGACCTCAGTGCTGCATCTTTCAGCCCAGTACTGGTCCTGAAAAGTAATTTTAACCGTACTTACCAGTAACTTGAATTTCCTTCCATAGGCTAACATTGACTGGTTTCACTTGGAAATTCTTCTAAGTGTGGAGTTTTGGAACTTTAAAATATTCCTCTAAAATCAGCCGAAATACGAATTCCGATTTACTCACCTGTTATCAGGAGAGACCTCAGTGCTGCATCTTTCAGCCCAGTACTGATCCTCAAAAGTAATTTTAACCGTACTTACCGGTAACTTGAATTTCCTTCATAGGCTAACATTGACTGGTTTCACTTGGAAATTCTTCTAAGTGTGGAGTTTTGGAACTTTAAAATATTCCTCTAAAATCAGCCGAAATACGAATTCCGATTTACTCACCTGTTATCAGGAGAGACCTCAGTGCTGCATCTTTCAGCCCAGTACTGATCCTCAAAAGTAATTTTAACCGTACTTACCAGTAACTTGAATTTCCTTCCATAGGATATCATTGCCTGCTTTTTGCTGAAAAAGTTTCTAAGTGTTGATTTTTGAAACATACAAATATTCCTCTAAAATCAGCCGAAATCCGAATTCTGATTTACTCACCTGTTATCAGGAGAGACCTCAGTGCTGCATCTTTCAGCCCAGTACTGGTCCTGAAAAGTAATTTTAACCGTACTTACCAGTAACTTGAATTTCCTTCCTTAGGCTAACATTGACTGGTTTCACTTGGAAATTCTTCTAAGTGTGGAGTTTTGGAACTTTAAAATATTCCTCTAAAATCAGCCGAAATACGAATTCCGATTTACTCACCTGTTATCAGGAGAGACCTCAGTGCTGCATCTTTCAGCCCAGTACTGATCCTCAAAAGTAATTTTAACCGTACTTACCGGTAACTTGAATTTCCTTCATAGGCTAACATTGACTGGTTTCACTTGGAAATTCTTCTAAGTGTGGAGTTTTGGAACTTTAAAATATTCCTCTAAAATCAGCCGAAATACGAATTCCGATTTACTCACCTGTTATCAGGAGAGACCTCAGTGCTGCATCTTTCAGCCCAGTACTGATCCTCAAAAGTAATTTTAACCGTACTTACCAGTAACTTGAATTTCCTTCCATAGGATATCATTGCCTGCTTTTTGCTGAAAAAGTTTCTAAGTGTTGATTTTTGAAACATACAAATATTCCTCTAAAATCAGCCGAAATCCGAATTCTGATTTACTCACCTGTTATCAGGAGAGACCTCAGTGCTGCATCTTTCAGCCCAGTACTGGTCCTGAAAAGTAATTTTAACCGTACTTACCAGTAACTTGAATTTCCTTCCATAGGCTAACATTGACTGGTTTCACTTGGAAATTCTTCTAAGTGTGGAGTTTTGGAACTTTAAAATATTCCT